>CM051238.1:382845748-383420519 GCA_027917425.1 Gastrophryne carolinensis
GAATGGGATGCCCCAAAAACCAGCAGTGCACCTGGCAGGGACAAGTAGTGCTATGCACAGCAAAAGTGTCTTTATCAGGCCTAATTTCAATTAGAATAAGTGCAAATGGTTATATGGTCTTAAATAGAGGCTGCTGTAGTCACAGAATGGGATGCCCCAAAAACCAGCAGTGCACCTGGCAGGGACAAGTAGTGCTATGCACAGCAAAAGTGTCTTTATCAGGCCTAATTTCAATTAGAATAAGTGCAAATGGTTATATGGTCTTAAATAGAGGCTGCTGTAGTCACAGAATGGGATGCCCCAAAAACCAGCAGTGCACCTGGCAGGGACAAGTAGTGCTATGCACAGCAAAAGTGTCTTTATCAGGCCTAATTTCAATTAGAATAAGTGCAAATGGTTATATGGTCTTAAATAGAGGCTGCTGTAGTCACAGAATGGGATGCCCCAAAAACCAGCAGTGCACCTGGCAGGGACAAGTAGTGCTATGCACAGCAAAAGTGTCTTTATCAGGCCTAATTTCAATTAGAATAAGTGCAAATGGTTATATGGTCTTAAATAGAGGCTGCTGTAGTCACAGAATGGGATGCCCCAAAAACCAGCAGTGCACCTGGCAGGGACAAGTAGTGCTATGCACAGCAAAAGTGTCTTTATCAGGCCTAATTTCAATTAGAATAAGTGCAAGTGGTTATATGGTCTGAAATAGAGGCTGCTGTAGTCACAGAATGGGATGCCCCAAAAACCAGCAGTGCACCTGGCAGGGACAAGTAGTGCTATGCACAGCAAAAGTGTCTTTATCAGGCCTAATTTCAATTAGAATAAGTGCAAATGGTTATATGGTCTTAAATAGAGGCTGCTGTAGTCACAGAATGGAATGCCCCAAAAACCAGCAGTGCACCTGGCAGGGACAAGTAGTGCTATGCACAGCAAAAGTGTCTTTATCAGGCCTAATTTCAATTAGAATAAGTGCAAATGGTTATATGGTCTTAAATAGAGGCTGCTGTAGTCACAGAATGGGATGCCCCAAAAACAGGATTGCACCTGGCAGGGACCAGTAGTGCTATGCACAGCAAAAGTGTCTTTATCGGGCCTAATTTCAATTAGAATAAGTGCAAATGGTTATATGGTCTTAAATAGAGGCTGCTGTAGTCACAGAATGGGATGCCCCAAAAACCAGCAGTGCACCTGGCAGGGACAAGTAGTGCTATGCACAGCAAAAGTGTCTTTATCAGGCCTAATTTCAATTAAAATAATTGCAAATGGTTATATGGTCTTAAATAGAGGCTGCTGTAGTCACAGAATGGGATGCCCCAAAAACCAGCAGTGCACCTGGCAGGGACAAGTAGTGCTATGCACAGCAAAAGTGTCTTTATCAGGCCTAATTTCAATTAGAATAAGTGCAAATGGTTATATGGTCTGAAATAGAGGCTGCTGTAGTCACAGAATGGGATGCCCCAAAAACCAGCAGTGCACCTGGCAGGGACAAGTAGTGCTATGCACAGCAAAAGTGTCTTTATCAGGCCTAATTTCAATTAGAATAAGTGCAAATGGTTATATGGTCTTAAATAGAGGCTGCTGTAGTCACAGAATGGGATGCCCCAAAAACCAGCAGTGCACCTGGCAGGGACAAGTAGTGCTATGCACAGCAAAAGTGTCTTTATCAGGCCTAATTTCAATTAGAATAAGTGCAAAGGGTTATATGGTCTTAAATAGAGGCTGCTGTAGTCACAGAATGGGATGCCCCAAAAACCAGCAGTGCACCTGGCAGGGACAAGTAGTGCTATGCACAGCAAAAGTGTCTTTATCAGGCCTAATTTCAATTAAAATAATTGCAAATGGTTATATGGTCTTAAATAGAGGCTGCTGTAGTCACAGAATGGGATGCCCCAAAAACCAGCAGTGCACCTGGCAGGGACAAGTAGTGCTATGCACAGCAAAAGTGTCTTTATCAGGCCTAATTTCAATTAGAATAAGTGCAAAGGGTTATATGGTCTTAAATAGAGGCTGCTGTAGTCACAGAATGGGATGCCCCAAAAACCAGCAGTGCACCTGGCAGGGACAAGTAGTGCTATGCACAGCAAAAGTGTCTTTATCAGGCCTAATTTCAATTAGAATAAGTGCAAATGGTTATATGGTCTTAAATAGAGGCTGCTGTAGTCACAGAATGGGATGCCCCAAAAACCAGCAGTGCACCTGGCAGGGACAAGTAGTGCTATGCACAGCAAAAGTGTCTTTATCAGGCCTAATTTCAATTAGAATAAGTGCAAATGGTTATATGGTCTTAAATAGAGGCTGCTGTAGTCACAGAATGGGATGCCCCAAAAACCAGCAGTGCACCTGGCAGGGACAAGTAGTGCTATGCACAGCAAAAGTGTCTTTATCAGGCCTAATTTCAATTAGAATAAGTGCAAATGGTTATATGGTCTTAAATAGAGGCTGCTGTAGTCACAGAATGGGATGCCCCAAAAACCAGCAGTGCACCTGGCAGGGACAAGTAGTGCTATGCACAGCAAAAGTGTCTTTATCAGGCCTAATTTCAATTAGAATAAGTGCAAATGGTTATATGGTCTTAAATAAAGGCTGCTGTAGTCACAGAATGGGATGCCCCAAAAACCAGCAGTGCACCTGGCAGGGACAAGTAGTGCTATGCACAGGAAAAGTGTCTTTATCAGGCCTAATTTCAATTAGAATAAGTGCAAATGGTTATATGGTCTTAAATAGAGGCTGCTGTAGTCACAGAATGGGATGCCCCAAAAACCAGCAGTGCACCTGGCAGGGACAAGTAGTGCTATGCACAGCAAAAGTGTCTTTATCAGGCCTAATTTCAATTAGAATAAGTGCAAATGGTTATATGGTCTTAAATAGAGGCTGCTGTAGTCACAGAATGGGATGCCCCCAAAACCAGCAGTGCACCTGGCAGGGACAAGTAGTGCTATGCACAGCAAAAGTGTCTTTATCAGGCCTAATTTCAATTAGAATAAGTGCAAATGGTTATATGGTCTTAAATAGAGGCTGCTGTAGTCACAGAATGGGATGCCCCAAAAACCAGCAGTGCACCTGGCAGGGACAAGTAGTGCTATGCACAGCAAAAGTGTCTTTATCAGGCCTAATTTCAATTAGAATAAGTGCAAATGGTTATATGGTCTTAAATAGAGGCTGCTGTAGTCACAGAATGGGATGCCCCAAGAACCAGCAGTGCACCTGGCAGGGACAAGTAGTGCTATGCACAGCAAAAGTGTCTTTATCAGGCCTAATTTCAATTAGAATAAGTGCAAAGGGTTATATGGTCTTAAATAGAGGCTGCTGTAGTCCCAGAATGGGATGCCCAAAAACCAGCAGTGCACCTGGCAGGGACAAGTAGTGCTATGCACAGCAAAAGTGTCTTTATCAGGTCTAATTTCAATTAGAATAAGTGCAAATGGTTATATGGTCTTAAATAGAGGCTGCTGTAGTCACAGAATGGGATGCCCCAAAAACCAGCAGTGCACCTGGCAGGGACAAGTAGTGCTATGCACAACAAAAGTGTCTTTATCAGACATAATTACAATTAGAATAAGTGCAAATGGTTATATGGTCTTAAATAGAGGCTGCTGTAGTCACAGAATGGGATGCCCCAAAAACCAGCAGTGCACCTGGCAGGGACAAGTAGTGCTATGCACAGCAAAAGTGTCTTTATCAGGCCTAATTTCAGTTAGAATAAGTGCAAATGGTTATATGGTCTTAAATAGAGGCTGCTGTAGTCACAGAATGGGATGCCCAAAAAAGGAGTGCACCTGGCAGGGACCAGTAGTGCTATGCACAGCAAAAGTGTCTTCATCAGGCCTAATTTCAATTAGAATAGGTGCAAATGGTTAGGTTCTTAAATAGAGGCTGGTGTAGTCACAGAATGGGATGCCCCAAAAAGGAGTGCACCTGGCAGGGACCAGTAGTGCTATGCACAGCAAAAGTGTCTTTATCAGACCTAATTTCAATTAGAATAGGTGCAAATGGTTATATGGTCTTAAATAGAGGCTGGTGTAGTCACAGAATGGGATGCCCCAAAAACAGGATTGCACCTGGCAGGGACCAGTAGTGCTATGCACAGCTAAAGTGTCTTTATCAGGCCTAATTTCAATTAGAATACGTGCAAATGGTTATATGGTCTTAAATAGAGGCTGCTGTAGTCACAGAATGGGATGCCCCAAAAACCAGCAGTGCACCTGGCAGGGACAAGTAGTGCTATGCACAGCAAAAGTGTCTTTATCATGCCTAATTTCAATTAGAATAAGTGCAAATGGTTATATGGTCTTAAATAGAGGCTGCTGTAGTCACAGAATGGGATGCCCCAAAAACAGAAGTGCACCTGGCAGGGACCAGTAGTGCTATGCACAGCAAAAGTGTCTTTATCAGGCCTAATTTCAATTAGAATAAGTGCAAATGGTTAGGTTCTTAAATAGAGGCTGCTGTAGTCACAGAATGGGATGCCCCAAAAACCAGCAGTGCACCTGGCAGGGACAAGTAGTGCTATGCACAGCAAAAGTGTCTTTATCAGGCCTAATTTCAATTAGAATAAGTGCAAAGGGTTATATGGTCTTAAATAGAGGCTGCTGTAGTCACAGAATGGGATGCCCCAAAAACCAGCAGTGCACCTGGCAGGGACAAGTAGTGCTATGCACAGCAAAAGTGTCTTTATCAGGCCTAATTTCAATTAGAATAAGTGCAAAGGGTTATATGGTCTTAAATAGAGGCTGCTGTAGTCACAGAATGGGATGCCCCAAAAACCAGCAGTGCACCTGGCAGGGACAAGTAGTGCTATGCACAGCAAAAGTGTCTTTATCAGGCCTAATTTCAATTAGAATAAGTGCAAATGGTTATATGGTCTTAAATAGAGGCTGCTGTAGTCACAGAATGGGATGCCCCAAAAACCAGCAGTGCACCTGGCAGGGACAAGTAGTGCTATGCACAGCAAAAGTGTCTTTATCAGGCCTAATTTCAATTAGAATAAGTGCAAATGGTTATATGGTCTTAAATAGAGGCTGCTGTAGTCACAGAATGGGATGCCCCAAAAACCAGCAGTGCACCTGGCAGGGACAAGTAGTGCTATGCACAGCAAAAGTGTCTTTATCAGGCCTAATTTCAATTAGAATAAGTGCAAATGGTTATATGGTCTTAAATAAAGGCTGCTGTAGTCACAGAATGGGATGCCCCAAAAACCAGCAGTGCACCTGGCAGGGACAAGTAGTGCTATGCACAGGAAAAGTGTCTTTATCAGGCCTAATTTCAATTAGAATAAGTGCAAATGGTTATATGGTCTTAAATAGAGGCTGCTGTAGTCACAGAATGGGATGCCCCAAAAACCAGCAGTGCACCTGGCAGGGACAAGTAGTGCTATGCACAGCAAAAGTGTCTTTATCAGGCCTAATTTCAATTAGAATAAGTGCAAATGGTTATATGGTCTTAAATAGAGGCTGCTGTAGTCACAGAATGGGATGCCCCAAGAACCAGCAGTGCACCTGGCAGGGACAAGTAGTGCTATGCACAGCAAAAGTGTCTTTATCAGGCCTAATTTCAATTAGAATAAGTGCAAATGGTTATATGGTCTTAAATAGAGGCTGCTGTAGTCACAGAATGGGATGCCCCAAAAACCAGCAGTGCACCTGGCAGGGACAAGTAGTGCTATGCACAGCAAAAGTGTCTTTATCAGGCCTAATTTCAATTAGAATAAGTGCAAATGGTTATATGGTCTTAAATAGAGGCTGCTGTAGTCACAGAATGGGATGCCCCAAAAACCAGCAGTGCACCTGGCAGGGACAAGTAGTGCTATGCACAGCAAAGTGTCTTTATCAGGCCTAATTTCAATTAGAATAAGTGCAAATGGTTATATGGTCTTAAATAGAGGCTGCTGTAGTCACAGAATGGGATGCCCCAAAAACCAGCAGTGCACCTGGCAGGGACAAGTAGTGCTATGCACAGCAAAAGTGTCTTTATCAGGCCTAATTTCAATTAGAATAAGTGCAAATGGTTATATGGTCTTAAATAGAGGCTGCTGTAGTCACAGAATGGGATGCCCCAAGAACCAGCAGTGCACCTGGCAGGGACAAGTAGTGCTATGCACAGCAAAAGTGTCTTTATCAGGCCTAATTTCAATTAGAATAAGTGCAAAGGGTTATATGGTCTTAAATAGAGGCTGCTGTAGTCCCAGAATGGGATGCCCAAAAACCAGCAGTGCACCTGGCAGGGACAAGTAGTGCTATGCACAGCAAAAGTGTCTTTATCAGGTCTAATTTCAATTAGAATAAGTGCAAATGGTTATATGGTCTTAAATAGAGGCTGCTGTAGTCACAGAATGGGATGCCCCAAAAACCAGCAGTGCACCTGGCAGGGACAAGTAGTGCTATGCACAACAAAAGTGTCTTTATCAGACATAATTACAATTAGAATAAGTGCAAATGGTTATATGGTCTTAAATAGAGGCTGCTGTAGTCACAGAATGGGATGCCCCAAAAACCAGCAGTGCACCTGGCAGGGACAAGTAGTGCTATGCACAGCAAAAGTGTCTTTATCAGGCCTAATTTCAGTTAGAATAAGTGCAAATGGTTATATGGTCTTAAATAGAGGCTGCTGTAGTCACAGAATGGGATGCCCAAAAAAGGAGTGCACCTGGCAGGGACCAGTAGTGCTATGCACAGCAAAAGTGTCTTCATCAGGCCTAATTTCAATTAGAATAGGTGCAAATGGTTAGGTTCTTAAATAGAGGCTGGTGTAGTCACAGAATGGGATGCCCCAAAAAGGAGTGCACCTGGCAGGGACCAGTAGTGCTATGCACAGCAAAAGTGTCTTTATCAGACCTAATTTCAATTAGAATAGGTGCAAATGGTTATATGGTCTTAAATAGAGGCTGGTGTAGTCACAGAATGGGATGCCCCAAAAACAGGATTGCACCTGGCAGGGACCAGTAGTGCTATGCACAGCTAAAGTGTCTTTATCAGGCCTAATTTCAATTAGAATACGTGCAAATGGTTATATGGTCTTAAATAGAGGCTGCTGTAGTCACAGAATGGGATGCCCCAAAAACCAGCAGTGCACCTGGCAGGGACAAGTAGTGCTATGCACAGCAAAAGTGTCTTTATCATGCCTAATTTCAATTAGAATAAGTGCAAATGGTTATATGGTCTTAAATAGAGGCTGCTGTAGTCACAGAATGGGATGCCCCAAAAACAGAAGTGCACCTGGCAGGGACCAGTAGTGCTATGCACAGCAAAAGTGTCTTTATCAGGCCTAATTTCAATTAGAATAAGTGCAAATGGTTAGGTTCTTAAATAGAGGCTGCTGTAGTCACAGAATGGGATGCCCCAAAAACCAGCAGTGCACCTGGCAGGGACAAGTAGTGCTATGCACAGCAAAAGTGTCTTTATCAGGCCTAATTTCAATTAGAATAAGTGCAAATGGTTATATGGTCTTAAATAGAGGCTGCTGTAGTCACAGAATGGGATGCCCCAAAAACCAGCAGTGCACCTGGCATGGACAAGTAGTGCTATGCACAGCAAAAGTGTCTTTATCAGGCCTAATTTCAATTAGAATAAGTGCAAATGGTTATATGGTCTTAAATAGAGGCTGCTGTAGTCACAGAATGGGATGCCCCAAAAACCAGCAGTGCACCTGGCAGGGACAAGTAGTGCTATGCACAGCAAAAGTGTCTTTATCAGGCCTAATTTCAATTAGAATAAGTGCAAATGGTTATATGGTCTTAAATAGAGGCTGCTGTAGTCACAGAATGGGATGCCCCAAAAACCAGCAGTGCACCTGGCAGGGACAAGTAGTGCTATGCACAGCAAAAGTGTCTTTATCAGGCCTAATTTCAATTAGAATAAGTGCAAATGGTTATATGGTCTTAAATAGAGGCTGCTGTAGTCACAGAATGGGATGCCCCAAAAACCAGCAGTGCACCTGGCAGGGACAAGTAGTGCTATGCACAGCAAAAGTGTCTTTATCAGGCCTAATTTCAATTAGAATAAGTGCAAATGGTTATATGGTCTTAAATAGAGGCTGCTGTAGTCACAGAATGGAATGCCCCAAAAACCAGCAGTGCACCTGGCAGGGACAAGTAGTGCTATGCACAGCAAAAGTGTCTTTATCAGGCCTAATTTCAATTAGAATAAGTGCAAATGGTTATATGGTCTTAAATAGAGGCTGCTGTAGTCACAGAATGGGATGCCCCAAAAACAGGATTGCACCTGGCAGGGACCAGTAGTGCTATGCACAGCAAAAGTGTCTTTATCAGGCCTAATTTCAATTAGAATAAGTGCAAATGGTTATATGGTCTTAAATAGAGGCTGCTGTAGTCACAGAATGGGATGCCCCAAAACCAGCAGTGCACCTGGCAGGGACAAGTAGTGCTATGCACAGCAAAAGTGTCTTTATCAGGCCTAATTTCAATTAGAATAAGTGCAAATGGTTATATGGTCTTAAATAGAGGCTTCTGTAGTCACAGAATGGGATGCCCCAAAAACCAGCAGTGCACCTGGCAGGGACAAGTAGTGCTATGCACAGCAAAAGTGTCTTTATCAGGCCTAATTTCAATTAGAATAAGTGCAAATGGTTATATGGTCTTAAATAGAGGCTGCTGTAGTCACAGAATGGGATGCCCCAAAAACCAGCAGTGCACCTGGCAGGGACAAGTAGTGCTATGCACAGCAAAAGTGTCTTTATCAGGCCTAATTTCAATTAGAATAAGTGCAAATGGTTATATGGTCTTAAATAGAGGCTGCTGTAGTCACAGAATGGGATGCCCCAAAAACCAGCAGTGCACCTGGCAGGGACAAGTAGTGCTATGCACAGCAAAAGTGTCTTTATCAGGCCTAATTTCAATTAGAATAAGTGCAAATGGTTATATGGTCTTAAATAGAGGCTGGTGTAGTCACAGAATGGGATGCCCCAAAAAGGAGTGCAGCTGGCAGGGACCAGTAGTGCTATGCACAGCTAAAGTGTCTTTATCAGGCCTAATTTCAATTAGAATAAGTGCAAATGGTTATATGGTCTTAAATAGAGGCTGCTGTAGTCACAGAATGGGATGCCCCAAAAACCAGCAGTGCACCTGGCAGGGACAAGTAGTGCTATGCACAGCAAAAGTGTCTTTATCAGGCCTAATTTCAATTAGAATAAGTGCAAATGGTTATATGGTCTTAAATAGAGGCTGCTGTAGTCACAGAATGGGATGCCCCAAAAACCAGCAGTGCACCTGGCAGGGACAAGTAGTGCTATGCACAGCAAAAGTGTCTTTATCAGGCCTAATTTCAATTAGAATAAGTGCACATGGTTATATGGTCTTAAATAGAGGCTGCTGTAGTCACAGAATGGAATGCCCCAAAAACCAGCAGTGCACCTGGCAGGGACAAGTAGTGCTATGCACAGCAAAAGTGTCTTTATCAGGCCTAATTTCAATTAGAATAAGTGCAAATGGTTATATGGTCTTAAATAGAGGCTGCTGTAGTCACAGAATGGGATGCCCCAAAAACAGGATTGCACCTGGCAGGGACCAGTAGTGCTATGCACAGCAAAAGTGTCTTTATCGGGCCTAATTTCAATTAGAATAAGTGCAAATGGTTATATGGTCTTAAATAGAGGCTGCTGTAGTCACAGAATGGGATGCCCCAAAAACCAGCAGTGCACCTGGCAGGGACAAGTAGTGCTATGCACAGCAAAAGTGTCTTTATCAGGCCTAATTTCAATTAGAATAAGTGCAAATGGTTATATGGTCTTAAATAGAGGCTGCTGTAGTCACAGAATGGGATGCCCCAAAAACCAGCAGTGCACCTGGCAGGGACAAGTAGTGCTATGCACAGCAAAAGTGTCTTTATCAGGCCTAATTTCAATTAGAATAAGTGCAAATGGTTATATGGTCTTAAATAGAGGCTGCTGTAGTCACAGAATGGGATGCCCCAAAAACCAGCAGTGCACCTGGCAGGGACAAGTAGTGCTATGCACAGCAAAAGTGTCTTTATCAGGCCTAATTTCAATTAGAATAAGTGCAAATGGTTATATGGTCTTAAATAGAGGCTGCTGTAGTCACAGAATGGGATGCCCCAAAAAACAGCAGTGCACCTGGCAGGGACAAGTAGTGCTATGCACAGCAAAAGTGTCTTTATCAGGCCTAATTTCAATTAGAATAAGTGCAAAGGGTTATATGGTCCTAAATAGAGGCTGCTGTAGTCACAGAATGGGATGCCCCAAAAACCAGCAGTGCACCTGGCAGGGACAAGTAGTGCTATGCACAGCAAAAGTGTTTTTATCAGGCCTAATTTCAATTAGAATAAGTGCAAAGGGTTATATGGTCTTAAATAGAGGCTGCTGTAGTCACAGAATGGGATGCCCCAAAAACCAGCAGTGCACCTGGCAGGGACAAGTAGTGCTATGCACAGCAAAAGTGTCTTTATCAGGCCTAATTTCAATTAAAATAATTGCAAATGGTTATATGGTCTTAAATAGAGGCTGCTGTAGTCACAGAATGGGATGCCCCAAAAACCAGCAGTGCACCTGGCAGGGACAAGTAGTGCTATGCACAGCAAAAGTGTCTTTATCAGGCCTAATTTCAATTAGAATAAGTGCAAAGGGTTATATGGTCTTAAATAGAGGCTGCTGTAGTCACAGAATGGGATGCCCCAAAAACCAGCAGTGCACCTGGCAGGGACAAGTAGTGCTATGCACAGCAAAAGTGTCTTTATCAGGCCTAATTTCAATTAGAATAAGTGCAAATGGTTATATGGTCTTAAATAGAGGCTGCTGTAGTCACAGAATGGGATGCCCCAAAAACCAGCAGTGCACCTGGCAGGGACAAGTAGTGCTATGCACAGCAAAAGTGTCTTTATCAGGCCTAATTTCAATTAGAATAAGTGCAAATGGTTATATGGTCTTAAATAGAGGCTGCTGTAGTCACAGAATGGGATGCCCCAAAAACCAGCAGTGCACCTGGCAGGGACAAGTAGTGCTATGCACAGCAAAAGTGTCTTTATCAGGCCTAATTTCAATTAGAATAAGTGCAAATGGTTATATGGTCTTAAATAGAGGCTGCTGTAGTCACAGAATGGGATGCCCCAAAAACCAGCAGTGCACCTGGCAGGGACAAGTAGTGCTATGCACAGCAAAAGTGTCTTTATCAGGCCTAATTTCAATTAGAATAAGTGCAAATGGTTATATGGTCTTAAATAGAGGCTGCTGTAGTCACAGAATGGGATGCCCCAAAAACCAGCAGTGCACCTGGCAGGGACAAGTAGTGCTATGCACAGGAAAAGTGTCTTTATCAGGCCTAATTTCAATTAGAATAAGTGCAAATGGTTATATGGTCTTAAATAGAGGCTGCTGTAGTCACAGAATGGGATGCCCCAAAAACCAGCAGTGCACCTGGCAGGGACAAGTAGTGCTATGCACAGCAAAAGTGTCTTTATCAGGCCTAATTTCAATTAGAATAAGTGCAAATGGTTATATGGTCTTAAATAGAGGCTGCTGTAGTCACAGAATGGGATGCCCCCAAAACCAGCAGTGCACCTGGCAGGGACAAGTAGTGCTATGCACAGCAAAAGTGTCTTTATCAGGCCTAATTTCAATTAGAATAAGTGCAAATGGTTATATGGTCTTAAATAGAGGCTGCTGTAGTCACAGAATGGGATGCCCCAAAAACCAGCAGTGCACCTGGCAGGGACAAGTAGTGCTATGCACAGCAAAAGTGTCTTTATCAGGCCTAATTTCAATTAGAATAAGTGCAAATGGTTATATGGTCTTAAATAGAGGCTGCTGTAGTCACAGAATGGGATGCCCCAAAAACCAGCAGTGCACCTGGCAGGGACAAGTAGTGCTATGCACAGCAAAAGTGTCTTTATCAGGCCTAATTTCAATTAGAATAAGTGCAAATGGTTATATGGTCTTAAATAGAGGCTGCTGTAGTCACAGAATGGGATGCCCCAAAAACCAGCAGTGCACCTGGCAGGGACAAGTAGTGCTATGCACAGCAAAAGTGTCTTTATCAGGCCTAATTTCAATTAGAATAAGTGCAAATGGTTATATGGTCTTAAATAGAGGCTGCTGTAGTCACAGAATGGGATGCCCCAAGAACCAGCAGTGCACCTGGCAGGGACAAGTAGTGCTATGCACAGCAAAAGTGTCTTTATCAGGCCTAATTTCAATTAGAATAAGTGCAAAGGGTTATATGGTCTTAAATAGAGGCTGCTGTAGTCACAGAATGGGATGCCCAAAAACCAGCAGTGCACCTGGCAGGGACAAGTAGTGCTATGCACAGCAAAAGTGTCTTTATCAGGTCTAATTTCAATTAGAATAAGTGCAAATGGTTATATGGTCTTAAATAGAGGCTGCTGTAGTCACAGAATGGGATGCCCCAAAAACCAGCAGTGCACCTGGCAGGGACAAGTAGTGCTATGCACAACAAAAGTGTCTTTATCAGACATAATTACAATTAGAATAAGTGCAAATGGTTATATGGTCTTAAATAGAGGCTGCTGTAGTCACAGAATGGGATGCCCCAAAAACCAGCAGTGCACCTGGCAGGGACAAGTAGTGCTATGCACAGCAAAAGTGTCTTTATCAGGCCTAATTTCTGTTAGAATAAGTGCAAATGGTTATATGGTCTTAAATAGAGGCTGCTGTAGTCACAGAATGGGATGCCCAAAAAAGGAGTGCACCTGGCAGGGACCAGTAGTGCTATGCACAGCAAAAGTGTCTTCATCAGGCCTAATTTCAATTAGAATAGGTGCAAATGGTTAGGTTCTTAAATAGAGGCTGGTGTAGTCACAGAATGGGATGCCCCAAAAAGGAGTGCACCTGGCAGGGACCAGTAGTGCTATGCACAGCAAAAGTGTCTTTATCAGACCTAATTTCAATTAGAATAGGTGCAAATGGTTATATGGTCTTAAATAGAGGCTGGTGTAGTCACAGAATGGGATGCCCCAAAAACAGGATTGCACCTGGCAGGGACCAGTAGTGCTATGCACAGCTAAAGTGTCTTTATCAGGCCTAATTTCAATTAGAATACGTGCAAATGGTTATATGGTCTTAAATAGAGGCTGCTGTAGTCACAGAATGGGATGCCCCAAAAACCAGCAGTGCACCTGGCAGGGACAAGTAGTGCTATGCACAGCAAAAGTGTCTTTATCATGCCTAATTTCAATTAGAATAAGTGCAAATGGTTATATGGTCTTAAATAGAGGCTGCTGTAGTCACAGAATGGGATGCCCCAAAAACAGAAGTGCACCTGGCAGGGACCAGTAGTGCTATGCACAGCAAAAGTGTCTTTATCAGGCCTAATTTCAATTAGAATAAGTGCAAATGGTTAGGTTCTTAAATAGAGGCTGCTGTAGTCACAGAATGGGATGCCCCAAAAACCAGCAGTGCACCTGGCAGGGACAAGTAGTGCTATGCACAACAAAAGTGTCTTTATCAGACATAATTACAATTAGAATAAGTGCAAATGGTTATATGGTCTTAAATAGAGGCTGCTGTAGTCACAGAATGGGATGCCCCAAAAACCAGCAGTGCACCTGGCAGGGACAAGTAGTGCTATGCACAGCAAAAGTGTCTTTATCAGGCCTAATTTCAGTTAGAATAAGTGCAAATGGTTATATGGTCTTAAATAGAGGCTGCTGTAGTCACAGAATGGGATGCCCAAAAAAGGAGTGCACCTGGCAGGGACCAGTAGTGCTATGCACAGCAAAAGTGTCTTCATCAGGCCTAATTTCAATTAGAATAGGTGCAAATGGTTAGGTTCTTAAATAGAGGCTGGTGTAGTCACAGAATGGGATGCCCCAAAAAGGAGTGCACCTGGCAGGGACCAGTAGTGCTATGCACAGCAAAAGTGTCTTTATCAGACCTAATTTCAATTAGAATAGGTGCAAATGGTTATATGGTCTTAAATAGAGGCTGGTGTAGTCACAGAATGGGATGCCCCAAAAACAGGATTGCACCTGGCAGGGACCAGTAGTGCTATGCACAGCTAAAGTGTCTTTATCAGGCCTAATTTCAATTAGAATACGTGCAAATGGTTATATGGTCTTAAATAGAGGCTGCTGTAGTCACAGAATGGGATGCCCCAAAAACCAGCAGTGCACCTGGCATGGACAAGTAGTGCTATGCACAGCAAAAGTGTCTTTATCAGGCCTAATTTCAATTAGAATAAGTGCAAATGGTTATATGGTCTTAAATAGAGGCTGCTGTAGTCACAGAATGGGATGCCCCAAAAACCAGCAGTGCACCTGGCAGGGACAAGTAGTGCTATGCACAGCAAAAGTGTCTTTATCAGGCCTAATTTCAATTAGAATAAGTGCAAATGGTTATATGGTCTTAAATAGAGGCTGCTGTAGTCACAGAATGGGATGCCCCAAAAACCAGCAGTGCACCTGGCAGGGACAAGTAGTGCTATGCACAGCAAAAGTGTCTTTATCAGGCCTAATTTCAATTAGAATAAGTGCAAATGGTTATATGGTCTTAAATAGAGGCTGCTGTAGTCACAGAATGGGATGCCCCAAAAACCAGCAGTGCACCTGGCAGGGACAAGTAGTGCTATGCACAGCAAAAGTGTCTTTATCAGGCCTAATTTCAATTAGAATAAGTGCAAATGGTTATATGGTCTTAAATAGAGGCTGCTGTAGTCACAGAATGGAATGCCCCAAAAACCAGCAGTGCACCTGGCAGGGACAAGTAGTGCTATGCACAGCAAAAGTGTCTTTATCAGGCCTAATTTCAATTAGAATAAGTGCAAATGGTTATATGGTCTTAAATAGAGGCTGCTGTAGTCACAGAATGGGATGCCCCAAAAACAGGATTGCACCTGGCAGGGACCAGTAGTGCTATGCACAGCAAAAGTGTCTTTATCAGGCCTAATTTCAATTAGAATAAGTGCAAATGGTTATATGGTCTTAAATAGAGGCTGCTGTAGTCACAGAATGGGATGCCCCAAAAACCAGCAGTGCACCTGGCAGGGACAAGTAGTGCTATGCACAGCAAAAGTGTCTTTATCAGGCCT
This sequence comes from Gastrophryne carolinensis, assembly GCA_027917425.1. Taxonomy (NCBI): domain Eukaryota; kingdom Metazoa; phylum Chordata; class Amphibia; order Anura; family Microhylidae; genus Gastrophryne; species Gastrophryne carolinensis. Next base: position 382,860,750 of record CM051238.1, read on the forward strand.
AATTTCAATTAGAATAAGTGCAAATGGTTATATGGTCTTAAATAGAGTCTTCTGTAGTCACAGAATGGGATGCCCCAAAAACCAGCAGTGCACCTGGCAGGGACAAGTAGTGCTATGCACAGCAAAAGTGTCTTTATCAGGCCTAATTTCAATTAGAATAAGTGCAAATGGTTATATGGTCTTAAATAGAGGCTGCTGTAGTCACAGAATGGGATGCCCCAAAAACCAGCAGTGCACCTGGCAGGGACAAGTAGTGCTATGCACAGCAAAAGTGTCTTTATCAGGCCTAATTTCAATTAGAATAAGTGCAAATGGTTATATGGTCTTAAATAGAGGCTGCTGTAGTCACAGAATGGGATGCCCCAAAAACCAGCAGTGCACCTGGCAGGGACAAGTAGTGCTATGCACAGCAAAAGTGTCTTTATCAGGCCTAATTTCAATTAGAATAAGTGCAAATGGTTATATGGTCTTAAATAGAGGCTGCTGTAGTCACAGAATGGGATGCCCCAAAAAGGAGTGCACCTGGCAGGGACCAGTAGTGCTATGCACAGCTAAAGTGTCTTTATCAGGCCTAATTTCAATTAGAATAAGTGCAAATGGTTATATGGTCTTAAATAGAGGCTGCTGTAGTCACAGAATGGGATGCCCCAAAAACCAGCAGTGCACCTGGCAGGGACAAGTAGTGCTATGCACAGCAAAAGTGTCTTTATCAGGCCTAATTTCAATTAGAATAAGTGCAAATGGTTATATGGTCTTAAATAGAGGCTGATGTAGTCACAGAATGGGATGCCCCAAAAACCAGCAGTGCACCTGGCAGGGACAAGTAGTGCTATGCACAGCAAAAGTGTCTTTATCAGGCCTAATTTCAATTAGAATAAGTGCAAATGGTTATATGGTCTTAAATAGAGGCTGGTGTAGTCACAGAATGGGATGCCTCACAGCAGACTTAAGATCAGTTCAGTATATATGCACAGTTAGTTAGTATAAGCTGCCTGAAAACGCTAACAAAGCCTGTCAGCCAGCCAGTAACAAACACTCAGGCTGGATGAAAAAAAAAAAAAATCTCCCTGTGACTGCCTCCGATTTTTCCTAACTTTCCCTGTTTTTCGCTGACTTTCTGTCTGTCTCCTGCCTGTCTCCAGCCTGTCCCTGTCTGTCCCTGCCTGTCTAACTGCCTCTCTCCCTCACTACAACGTTCTGTCTCTCACGAATGCAATAGAGAAATGAGGAAGGAAAAGCAAGATGGCCGCCTTAAATAGCGCTGTGACGTCACCGGGCTTGCTGGCTGCTGATAGGCTGCATGTGACTGTCCCAGCATACACTGCCCCACCTTACATGTCTGGACATGTCCCGTCCGCCATCTTAGAATGCCTGTAAATGTAAATGAATGGATGTTAAAGGAAAACTTCGAGCGATCGAATCGCGGGGAAATTCGGATTCGATCCGAATCGAATTTTTCATGAAATTCGGATCGAATCCGGGTTCGTCCGCATCGATTCGCTCATCCCTAGTGCTAATGTGTAAAAAATAACGTAATATTGTACCAAGTGTGCTACATGTCATCGTTCACATCATACCCTCTAAAACATTTGGGGGATGCATTTGGGGTTACCTTTGCCACTGTAGTGGGCACCAAGTACCGAGTTGAGAGAGTACATTAATGTTAGTTTCCATGCGAGCACTATTTAACAAAACTTTACTGTATTGTTCAATATCTTATTCCACCAGCTCACAGGCTGAACGTTCCCCAAATCCTTTTCCCACTGTTCCATATATGAGAGTTTTGTCCCCCTTTTTAGCATATTTCCATAATCTAGGGTTATTCCCCCCTCCCCCCTAGGTTTTCCAAACAGTAGCTTTCATAAATTGATATTGACTTTTCACCCAATTACCCTTTAAAGGCGCATTTATTTAATGTTTGTATTTTTGTAACTGCAGCTGTTAACACCAATTAGTACCTTTATCTTAATTAATGTGGAACTGTTGTCTGTAGTTAGAAGATTTCCCAAGAGTGCCATTCTAGCATTGCAAAAGGTAAGGTCATTTTTTTTTTACTACACCACATACATTTTAAACAATATCAGAGTCTTGACTCACATTGTTGCCTGTAGCTACACCAACATTTTCTAAGGGTTGAAAACTGTTTTATTTTGAAAAAGGTAAATACCTAATTTTTGATTAAAGGGATCAGGCTAAGTTTAAAAATACTTTAATTTTGTGCATACCTACTATGCAGATGTTTTATTCAGAAGAGCTGCTGAATAAAGATGGTGTTGCTCTAATGCAGCTCCTTTTCTGTAGCCCACACCCTGGATTTTACTTATTTATGACCGCCTTTTTTTCAGCACTGAAAGGTGGATCTATGTGCAGGCCTGGTAGCTGTAATAGTTGTATTTTCTAAAAAACTGCACCTTCCAGAACAAATAGAAAACAAAATATGTGTGAAAAACACAAATGTGTGCACACACAAATGGCTTTAGAAAGTAAAAGTTGGGGAAACATTGGCTCATATGTTCCTGTATTTCTTCTACTGTATTTATGGTGATGAGAAGCATTAATCCAAACTGCTACATTTGTTTTAATCATTTCACATAGCTTCAGAATGTTCATATGGAGTCCCCGTGAAATGTCAATGCACTTAGGGCCTGATTTATCAATTACTTCTGCCAGACTACACCACATTGGTGCAAATTAGAGTAGAGGAAAATATCATTTAGAATTTTCTCAGCATGTTTCTGCACAGCTAATGTTTTAGCAAATGTATTTTTTGCAATGCAGCAACACGCAGCAGTCTGAAAAGAAATGTTAAATTATATTTTGCACCACCGTAATTTGCACTGATATGGGTTGATTCAAAGAAACATGTAACAGCTTGGATTTGGCTCACGATCATCCTATTTTTCACGTCCGCTCGTGCGTTCGTATGAACTTGCGAGTGATTCAATAAGCAAATACGCTTCTATCCTAAAATATACGTCCGTTCGTATGGCAGTTCGGGAATCAGACCTATGTCAGTTTCCATCCTGAATTTTCCGTTTCATTTCTCAGGTTGCAACATTGGTTTTGCCCTTTTTCCTTTTTGGTCTGGACGTAAATCCTTCTGATCTTGCGGCCGCGCACTACAAACTTAGCTCATTAAAGTGCATTCTAAATATTTGGTCTTATTTTTCTTTATTTCATTCATTTTGTAGAAACCAACCATTAATGAATGCATTTGCATAATAAAATCTTAATTTGTTTAATTTTTAGTTAACTTGCATTTTTTACTTGTGGATTTAATTTTAATATTTTGGCTTCAAATGGTACAACTTAAATTTTTGGTGTGTGGTTAGCCACACCCTCTACATACAGATTGCTCTCAAATATTAAAAAACACCCAGCAACTTCTGCATGTTATGAGTCTAGAAACAGCCAAGATGGCGGCTCAGGTATTATCGGGCAGCCTGCAAACAGAAAGGGCCTTGTGACTGTCCGTGCCCCCAGCTCTGGGGGCAAAATACAGCAGTAACCCACATCCTGCACTTTATCCCGCTCTCCTCAGTAAGTGTGATGCATCTGACCAAAGATGTGCTTAACTAATTAAACAAAGCAAAGGTAAACAACTAAAACAATAAATGCAATCTAAAAATATTATTCTAGTACATCAATTTAACAATAAATAACAAAGGACATAAGTTTCTTTAATTAACGCAAATATATTGCAAAATAAAGGTTTACATGCAAAGGACTAATTAAGGTCCACATTAAAATGCTTTTATAAGGCATACATGGAAATGTATTAAATCAGGCATGCATTGCCATACAATTAATGGCCTCGGCCATGCTGATACATGCAGTTCATTGGAGCACAAGACGCCCAGACTCCTCCACATAGCCAAAAAACCTGTTCACGAACAGCAATCCGGCTGCTAAAAGGTGTCGGCTGTGGCTTTCTTTTAAAACGCGTTTACAGGTTTCTCTGAATCACACCTAAACACATCCAATTATCCTAAGTTTTACGTTTTCATCGTAAGTTTTAGGATTTGATCCTAAGTTTTACGTTTTGATCCTAAAATTTACGAACGCACTGCCGCTGATCGTAAGAGCATATACGCATTCGTACGTAGGCTCGTGCGAGTCGGGAATGGCCAAAAAAACAGGAAAAAATGACTAACACCCACCCAAACTTACGATTCTCGATACGAAATCAATTAACTTTTGCTCTTTGAATCGAGGGGATAGTCTGGCAGAAGTGCTTGATAAATCTGGCCTTTAGTTTGTCCCTGAATGTAAAATATTGTGAATCTGTACTGTAGCAATTATTTCACATTCATGTAATATTTGATATATTACCAAGGCAACTGGATTTGCTGCTTTTTTTGCACCACATGTTTTGTTATTCATCCCACTGGATGTGCGAATTCAACATTGCCTATTGTGAAAGGTAGTGAAACATGTTGAAAAAATGCCATTTTGTGAATACTCACCTGTAAAATGGGTATTATAAGTATGTCACACACCCCGCTTCCAAACATTAAGAATTACACTTGGGTTACTCCACCAGCAGGTGGCGACGTTGCAGAGAAGTCTTGAAAAACAAGCCCCTCCTGATCTATAATACCTGGGACCTCCCACTCATCTCCCAGTTTTCAAACAGCAGTAAAGACAAGGTACCAGGAAAAAAAACCATTGGTAACCCTCAAACTGTAAACGAAGCTTCACCCTATAAAGAATCCAGGATACCAAAAAGGGGTGGGTGAAGCGGGGTGTGTGACATACTTACAGGTGAGTATTCACAAAATGGTATTATTCTAAGTATGTCACACACCCCGCTTAAAAACATTAAGAATTACACTTGGGACATCCAAAAGCAGTGTCCACAAAGGGCGGGTATCCAACAAGGCAATAATGCAAAACGCAAACCACTGCAGCTTGCAGAACCTTGCGGCCAAACACAGCATCCGCTGAAGCCCGCACGTCAACCTTACAAAACTTGGAAAAGGTGTGAACAGCAGGCCAAGTAGCAGCCTTACAAACTTGCTCAACAGAAGCCTGGTGCTGAAAAGCCCAAGACGCCCCAACAGCACGAGTAGAATGAGCAGTGATACGAAAAGGGGGAGCCTTTCCCTTGTCAGAATTGGCCCCAACAACAGCCTGACGAATCCACTTGCTAATGGAAGACTTAGCCGAAGCCAAATCCTTCCTAGGCCCGCAGGGCACCACGAAAAAGGCATCAGTCTTACGAAAAGGAGATGTAGTACACAAATAGCACTTAACATAACGTACGACATCCAAACAATGCAAAGCCCTCTCCTTGTCATTCCTAGGCTTAGGACACAAGGACGGAAGAACTGGTTAAGATGAAAAGCAGAGACCACCTTAGGATGAAAGTTCGGTTTGAAGCGGAAAACCACTTTGTCCTGATGTCTCTCAAAATAAGGAGCCTGAATCGACAAGGCTGCAAACTCCGAAACACGCCGAACCGAAGTGATGGCCACCAAAAAGGCAACCTTCTGAGTCAGAGTAGAAAGAGCAATATCCTGCAAAGGCTCAAAAGGAGGAGCCTGAAGAGCAGAGAGAACCAAATTCAAATCCCAAACAGGGAGCAAAGGCTTCCTAGGAGGCCGCAGATGCGAAACCCCCTGGAAGAAAGTCTTGACCAAAGGATGAAGCGCAAATGACTTTTGAAAAAAGACAGACAAGGCAGAAACCTGCCCCTTCAAAGTACTCAGCTTAAGACCAGAGTCCAGCCCCGATTGAAGAAATTCCAAAATCCTGGAAACAGAGAAGACCCGACAGGGCAAAGATCTAGCCTCACACCAATCAATGTAAGATCTCCACGTCCTATAGTAGATGGTAGAAGGGGACCTCTTCCTGGCACTAATAAGAGTCTGAATAACAGAATCCAAAAGACCTTCCTCCCTTAAGATGGAGGTTTCAGCAGCCAGGCCGTCAAAGCCAGCGTTGGTAAATTGGGGTAACGCTGTTGACCCTGTGTGAGAAGATCCGGCCGAAGAGGCAGATCGAACTGATCCACCGCCAGACGAACGATGTCTGCGAACCACACCCGCCTTGGCCACCTTGGAGCCACGAGAATGGAGGGAACCCCTTCCAGGGCCAGCTTTCGCAACACCCTGCCTAGCATGGGAATCGGAGGAAACAGATAAAGGAACCCCAGGTCCCCCCAGCTCAGGGACATGGCATCCACCGCCAAAGCCAGAGGATCCTGAGAGAGCGACACAAACGTCGGAAACTTGTAATTGTGACGAGAGGCAAACAGATCCACCTCCGGCGACCCCCACCGGAGGCAAATCGACCGAAACACGTGGGGGTGAAGAGACCATTCCCCCCGGCGGGAAGAGCACCAGCTCAGGAAGTCCGCCTCCGTGTTTTCCACTCCTGGAATGTACACTGCCGAGACGCAAGGGACATGAGTCTCCGCCAAAACTAGGATCAGAGACACCTCTCTGAGGGCACCCAGACTGCGAGTCCCTCCTTGGTGATTGATGTAAGCAACCGCCGTCCGATTGTCCGACCGAACCTGAACCGGTAAGCCCTGTAAATGCTGTTTCAAGTGAGACAGAACCAACCTGATGGCTCTCAACTAGAGAACGTTGATGGGCAAGTGGGCCTCCTGAGGACCCCACCGCCCACGGAACGATCCTTCCAGAAACCTCCCCATCCTGACAAACTAGCGTCCGTGGTGACAGTTTCCCAAAGAGGCGTCAGAAATGACCTGCCCCTCAATAGATTGTCCGAGACCATCCACCACTGTAGAGACTGCCGAACCCGGGGGGACATCCGGAAAGACCGATCCAACGACCGCGGTCGCCGGTCCCAAGACGCCAACAGATGAAGCTGAAGCGTCCGCGTGTGAAACTGAGCAAAGGGAACTGCCTCGAAGGAAGCTACCATCAACCCCACCAGTCTCATCCCCAGCCGAATGGACGGGCAAGGATTGGAAAGAAGAAGCTGCGCCAATTCCTGAATCAAGAGAATCTTGGCCTGAGGTAGAAACACTCTGTGCTGGCAAGAATCCAAGGACATCCCCAGAAAAGGCACCACCCTGGCCGGAACAAGAGAGGACTTGGGGTAGTTGATCACCCAGCCGAACCTCTCCAGAGTGGATACCACCGTCCTGGTGTCCATTTCCGCTTGACTGAAGGAAGGAGCCATGATGAGAAGATCGTCCAGATAGGGCACAATGCGAATCCCCAGAGCTCTGAGAAGGGCCATCACGTCTGCCAAAACCTTGGTGAACACTCTTGGAGCCGAGGAAAGGCCGATCTTCCACCATGAAGCGAAGAAACCTTTGGTGAGCCGGAAATATAGGAATATGAAGATAGGCATCCTTGATGTCTATGGACGTCATGAAGTCCCCCTGCCGCAGAGAACTGATGGCAGAACGCAGAGCTTCCATGCGAAACTTCCGGGGACGAATAAACACATTGAGGAACTTCAGATCCAGGATGGGACGAACCGACCCGTCCTACTAGGTCACTGTGAAGAGATTGGAATAATACCCGCGGCCCACCTCCGAAGGAGGGACCGGGCAGATGACTGCCATTTCCCATTTTCCCATACCCGGGAGAAGAGTCGCAACCGTCCCCCCACCCGCAAGGGTGAGGGCGCCCCCTCATTGCTGAGCGGGCTTGGCAGCTGGCTTGGGTTTGGCACCCCAGGAGTGAACGGGACGGCCACGGCCTCAACCCCTGTTCCAGCTTGCACCCCTGAGGGCCGTAAAGCCCGCGCCTCTGCCAGCTCTGGCTCCCCGAAAGGAGGGATTAAAAGAGACCGCCCCCCCGAAAGAAACGATGAAATTACTTGCGCTGAGGTAACTTACCTCCCTTGGCAACCGAATCCAATTTCTCACCAAACAGGCGCAAACCCAAAAAGGGAAGAGCCGTAAGCGACTTCTTAGAATTAAAGTCAGCAGTCCATTGCCGCAACCACACCGACCATCGGATAGCCACCAACAAGGCCATGGTCCTGCCACACATCACCATGGCGTCATCCTGAGCGGCAAGGACAAACGAAACGAAGGACTCACAACGTTTGAGAGCAAGGAACTCATCACAAATAGGATCAAGATCCGCACATAAATCCCTGACAATGGACCTAACCACCAACAACAAAAGAGCCGAAGCACAAACAGGCCTCAAAGCCGAACCCGCACAGGTAAAACCATGGCGAGCCAGCTGGTCAATCCGGCGAGCTTCGCCATCCTTAAGGGTAGCCGTGTCAGGAGAATGCAACACCGCCATGTTAGATAGCCCCAGAAACCGGGGCATCAATGCTTCACCAAGTCCGCCGGAAAAGGATACTTCTTATCGAAGTGGAACACCAACGAGACGCGTAGGCTGCTCCCACTCCCACGACAGTCACAAAATGTCGTTGACTGGGAACTCCAAACGCGGCTAGGCCACATCAAAACACTCACCCTTAGGCGGAGGAACCACCTCGGGAGAGTCTAAAGCTAAAAACTTCAAACATTTGAGCCAATATGGAAGGGATGTCAAATACCGTCCCCGCTGCCTGGTCACCCTCAGCACCAAACAACTGCTGGACCTCAGGGTCGTCCAATTCCTCTAGAATCTCCCCCTCTTCAGCGGGGGGGCAATCCAATGCCTCCATAACATCCACGTCTGAGTCCGGCGGAGGAGGGGACAAATGTTTCAGCTTAGCCGGAGCCTACTGAGCAACCACAGCGGAAAACCTTTTCTCGAGGCTAGCCAACCGGGCGCATACCTCGGATTGCGAATCCCCACCCATGACAACGTCACACGGGGTCCGGAACAGGCGGGGAGGAGCAGGGGATGACACAGGCGGTGAGGGGCCAGCACCCAGGGTGCCAGACTGGCGCTCAATGTCCCGCTGCGCACATGGAATGCATATAATGACATCATCCCCCGGGAGCAGAGCACCACAACCCCCACACAGCCTAGACTGCCCCGAAGGGCCGTTTCCGATATCCTTGGAAGCCTCCATATGGTGAAATGATGGTATTCGCAATAACCCAGGGATTTACGCAGTATGCAACCCGGGATGCCCCTTTTTACATGTCCCGGGAGTGGAAGGATTTTAGCCCCATATAAGAAAAAAGGCCAACAAGCCAGCTATGTTATGACCGGGAGACCCCTTTTAACACGGGTATCCCAGGATCTGTAAGGGAAAAGGACCACAGTCAATCCCAGTGTAAGGAAAAAAGAGCACTAACACAGTGATAATGAGCAAACAATCATGCACTCACATACTTCTTACACATGATGCATTAAAAGGTACCAAAAACCCATATAGGTAAATATATACATATAAATATACATATATATATATATATATATATATATATATATATATATATATATATATAGATATATATATAGAAAGGGAAATATAAATGGTATGTAATGCATACAATACAAGCACAGACCCCAATCCTGAGGACAACCAGCCCATGGGACTGGTCCCTACCTGAATAATCACATAAAACTTCAGTTCAGGTACACTAACAGCTCAGTGTTGTATTGATTTGATTGAAGAACTATAGTGAAGGCCATTTCTCTTTAGGTCCCAGGAGCCGCTTTGTAACAGGGTAAATGCCAGGCTGCATGTTACTCATGCGACTGTTAGCAGCCGTGCCCTAAACGTACTAATCAGATAAAACTGAAGTGGCCCTCACAGACAGCAAACGCATGCGCGAGAGTACCTGAGATGGCGGCGAACAACCCCAGCGAGGGGAGGCACAGGAGAGGACACGGAGGGAGACGAAGGGCGTGCCGGCAGAACGCGCGCGAAGCGCTCCGGCCCCGCCCCTCCGCCTTAGACCGTACAGCGCGGGCTGCGACGGAGCACGGCCCCGCCCCCTTCCCCAATCGCCTCAGGCCGCACAATGGCGGCACCGCCACCTAAACTAACAGTAGCCACAGGCGCTCAAAGCCAGGCGCAAACAACACACACACACACACTGCGCACGGAGTCCAGCAGCCCTGTACAAACGCCCGCACTCCGCAGCGCGGACCCCAGGGGCAGCCAGATCCACACAAACACAGCATAAATCACCCACAATGCCAAACCTCCCCCCCCCCAATAGCGAAGGGAGAAGGGACCAAGCAGGGAACAGGGAGACTAAGGAGCACACCGGGGCGGGGCATCCCAAATCCGGATCACCAGCCGGATAACCGCGTTGCCCCACGCGTGGTGTCTAGCGGAGGAGATAAGCTCCTAGGCACCATGAGGTGCCATCTACCATTACCCAGCCAGCAGCCAAGGCTGGGAGGCTTCCAGTATTTACTAAATATTAAACAAAAAATGACTGGGTAGAAATAGACCGGGGGGGGGGGTGCCGGGGTGTTACCCCAGCTACCTGCAAGCAGGAGACTTCATTCTTCTGTCTTGTCGCCATCTTGCAGAGAAGAACACTGGGAGATGAGTGGGAGGTCCCAGGTATTATAGATCAGGAGGGGCTTGTTTTTCAAGACTTCTCTGCAACGTCGCCACCTGCTGGTGGAGTAACCCAAGTGTAATTCTTAATGTTTTGAAGCAGGGTGTGTGACATACTTAGAATAACAGCTTTTGTACTTGCCTAGATTTATCCCTAGATTTATCATGGCCCCTCCCTGCATATTACCAGAGCAGTGGACAAGACATTGTAAGCCCAGGGTCAAAAGGCCGAGCAGCCCACCCCTGGCCGTGGAGATTTACTAGACCCCATGTCCTTCAGCACAACGCTATATACATATTGCTGATAAATTGGGACTTGATTCTGCCTTTGATTGTATTTCCACAACAGGCGGGCTTTATGATGTAGGATACAAAGCATAGTTATAGGGGGGCGTGACTTAGCAATGGCCTGGTATCTTTCAGAGCTTCAACTGGAAAAACTTAAAATAGCCCTAAATCTAACACTAAAGCAAACTCTTCAACCCACATCCCACATGTCCTAGAAAAGGAAGCAGAGAGGGACAACAGGTAGACACAGAAACGGCTCCATCATGAAGTATTTCCCCACTGGAGACCGGCGTTCCAGTGAGCAACAAGGCCACAAGATGGCGGACCTACTTCATCAGTAGCGGAATCCAGAGGGCATGGGGCAACAGCAAGTATCATCCGCACATCGTCCAGAGATGACACCGGGACAAAGAAGGCAGAGCGGGCAACTTTCCTCTCCTAGGCTATCTGCAGTCCCTGAGGGCCAAACTGAAAAGGGCACCACAGTGCCACTGGCGCAGGATCTAAGGCATCCAGGAGAGAGACTGTGTGAGGGGGAAGGTGGTGCATTGACTGTTGGAGCCCCCTGCCCATCCAATTCAAATAGAGGGCTCCCTGACAGAGGCCATAGCTAAGAGGCTTTATCAGTGACAACCCAAGCAGGGGCCACCTCGACATCCCAAGCAGACAGTAACAGAAGCTTATCCTACACCTGTCATGTGGACATTCTCCCTGGGTGACCAGTAGACAAAGGAATCACACCTTTGTACCCCTCCATAGACCTCCCCATACTTCAAAGCGGCTCAGGCAGTAGACAAGACTCACACATGGAACTGCCCACTTCTCCATATTTGCCTCAGGGCTCCCTTCCACCGACCATGGCTGTGTATGAAAATGAGGAGGACTTAGACCTGAATCAACGCAGCATAAAAGTTCTCCTCTAATCACTACCCACTAGGAAAGACTTTGAGACCTTCATGAACAGAATGCAATCTTCTCTTAGGAGGGAAATAGACAAAGTATCAAAAAACCTGTCAGAGGTGGGAAACAGAGTCACAACCATAGAACAGGCACAGGACTCTGCCCAACAACGTCTTGCTACTCTGAAGAGAGCTCATAGTGCATCAGAAAGAGCCCACACAGACCCTTCACAATACATCGCCGATATATTGCTCCATCAATACAATATGGAGAACAGAGGGAGAAGAAATAACTTACGGATAGAAGGTTTTCCGGAGACCCCTAAAATCTCCAATCTGGCGGAAGTGACTCAAATCTTTGATCAAGTGCTGCACTGTCCGATAGGTGAACCCATAGAGCTGGATAGGATCCACAGAGCCCCCGGCCCTAAAAATCTTGACCTGAGCAGGCCACATGATATTATCTGCCATGTACATTTCTATAAAGTGAAAGAAGCTATTGTGAAGCAAGCATGGGCCAAGAGGAATGTACCCTTCAAGGGCACCCAAATCACCTTACTGCTCGACCTTGCACAGCATACTCTCCAGATGAAAAAGGTCCTGGGACCACTCCTCGAGGTCACTAAGCAAGCTGGAGCCACATACAGATGGGGGCATCCCTTCCACTGTGGGACTGGGACTGATGTTCGTCTTGATTTAGTCACTTGATTGTGATTCTTAATGAACTCAAGTGTCCCCATCCTCTCACTGGGCCCTATCATCATTGCCCTTTGGGTGTCTGAGTTTGGTAGTAGTTTGGTAGTAGTTTTAGTCTGGCAAAAGATGGCCGGGTGGGCAGGGGTTAGGGCGCTGATGGTTATAGACATGTCTCTGTTATATTATCTAGTATGTTATCATATGAAAAGGTGATTACCCTTCAGTCCCCCTATGTTCATTATCCCCTCAACATATTGGATTGCTCAATAATCGGAGTCTAACTCTACTTTAATACTAACTTCAGGCTTATCCCCAGTTTCCTTTGGAGCACGGGCCTCAGGATAACTATTAACATTCCAGAATGGCTGTAGCTTTCTGCTTCCCCTACCTAGTTTTTCTCTGAGCCCCCAAATATCTGGGGTAGTTCAAAGGGATTAAGTGCAACACTGTGCTGATCTCTAGAGTAACATTCACGTATATTTGAATGATTGGACTAACGTATTGATTTATTATAAGTTTTTAATACTTTAAATATTTGCTTTCTTATATCACTTATCACAGTTTTTACTTCTTTTTCTACATAACTATACCCCCTTCCATACCCTAACCTCTCTCTATTAACTCCCCCTGACGCCAAGGATAGGAATGGCTAGTATAACTGTTATCTCATACATTGTGAGACGGCCGAACATACTGGAGAAAAGATCCAAAACCCTTTATGACCTCCATAAATGCGGAGTCAAACTCGCATCAATACAAAGAAGCATGTGCATGTCATCCAAGGCCACTATTTTTCCACCTGGATACATGCTCCCAACCCAGAAGCCAAATCAAAGGGGGTATCTATAGCTATTTACAAGTCACTCCGCCACACGATCATAGACACCAAAATTTACCCTAGGAGTAGATTTATTTTTCCGAAAATAACATTGTTCACAAAAACTTACACCATAGCAAACATATACAGTCCCAGTCAGGACCAAGCACTGCACTGCTGTAACTTAGGGATACCATAGAACTTTTCGCAGATCACTGCAATGACGACACTCCTCTCCCGGGACAGTGGAAAGCACTGAAGTGCGTCATTAAGGCTACTTTTATCCAACTATGTACCAGACTAAAATAAGGGTGGTCATCCCTCATTAAAAAAAATTAAACAAATTCTTTCATAAACAATCTCCCAATAACAACAGAACTAGAAAAGGCCAGAGATAATTTGAAACGCTTATACAATCAGACATACCTGCACTATAGACAAACAAAAGGCAATGTTCTATAAGTATGCTAATAAACTGGGCAAGCGAGAACCCTACACCACCAGAAGCTCCACCACATACATTCCCAGCATAAGAACTTGGGGGAACACTCAGACCTCCAATCCAATAGAGATAGAAGGCTCCTTTAGGGACTACTTCGCTGCATTATATAATCTAACTAAGTCACATACGTCTAGTACAAAGTCACCTTAATTTAATAAAGACCCCTGTAATTTAAATTCCCCTAGTGGATTTTGAGCACCTAGAATCAGCTATTGAGATTCAAGAAGTTCTCAGAGCGATATATATCCCCTTCCTAACCAAAGTTTTTAATGTGGTAAGGCATGACTGCCCCTTCCCTAAAGAATCATTGGTGGCCATGATAACAGTTATCCTGAAACAGGGGAGAGATCCTCTCACCTGCAGCAGTTACTGGCCAATTTCCTTAACTAACGTTGACTTTAACTGTATGCCCAAGTTATAGCCAACCTGCCTATTCCCAAAAATCATCTGTAAATATGATAGGGCATTTTTATAGGTTACGTACATCATTTTATTTGAGATAAGGATAGTCTTTTGAAAGTATGCATGAGCCCCAATGGAACAGTTCTACGAGTGCAGATATATTCCAATTAGGTAAATATTATATTTAAAACATTCTGAAATACATTTCTCATAGGCTGTTTTTGTTCATTTGTACAAAAATGTTTAGGTGATTGTATTTTGAGTTAAAAAGTATTTCAGGTTCTTAAAAAATTGCATGGTTAGGCTGCCCTGGGTAAAATCTTTGAATAGAATACCTGTGAATTTTCCAAATAAACACACAATAAAGTCCAAAAACAATAGTGTTCTTCTCATTGGTTATTTAAGAACCGATAATGCCAGGTAGTGCCACGTAGTGGCACGTTGCGTCGGGTGAACACCGGACACTGTATGTGAAAACCTCATTTAAGAAAGCGAATCTGGTGAGCGCCTTTAACAGCGTCATGTAGCGTCACATGTATTACTAGCGGTGGCTCAGTGTATTGCGCCGGCGCTCGAGGTTCAGCAGCGCCATGTAGTACCTGTCGCTCAGTATCGCTCTCCCATACATTTCAATAATGTTTCATTTGGTTGTGTTTAAAAAGCGTGTTCCCCAAGTAAACTTTAACATTTTTGTCTCAAATCTTTGTGTGGGCTCTCCGGACCTACAAACAAACACTTTTAAAGGTTTTTTTTTTTTTAATTTTTATGCAGAATTGTATGTGCAGGTCTGGCATTGCAGTGTCATTGTCACAATAGTAAAGCAATGTAATTCCATATGTTTTGGCTCTGGTGCTGGTGTATATGTGTTAAGAAACAGACATTTATCACACAGCGTCTGGCACTGGTTGTGTGTAGTTTTTTCTTGACTACAGGCTTCAGCGCCAAGTGCCGGACGCACAACTGGTGCTACATATCACTAGCTGCAGCGTTGTCCTGTTGTTAGATGTAGCGTAGTCTTGGTTGCTTTGCCCTCGGGACACCACCTAGAATTCGCATTTGGCTCTGCAGTGAATCAGGTAGAGTGCTTCTACAGCACCCACCATACATCACATTCATCAATGCTGGACTGGATAGTGCAGCGCCACCACCTTAGCTAGATTATAGTGCCCGACACTCGCTTGCAGCGCCTACTAGCGGTCACTCTAAGCGCCGCTACACAGGCGCTTACATGGCAATACGTGGGGCTAGTCTTAAATCAGCCTCCCATCTCCAGCAAATGTCTGGTTTTGCGATAGGGGCAGTTCTACACAGGAGGTGTAAAATTGTTTTTAATGAGGTTGAGATTCTTATATTTTTTTATACGTATGTTAAATAACAGCACTCTATGGTGTATACACTGTGGGATATTGGGGGCGAACGGTAGTGACACAGACAACAGTTCTCTCTCGGCAAAGCAGGTTTATTTCAGAAAAAAGGAAAGTATTCAAATGAAACAATACTTCTCCATTCATAGGTTGCAGCGTCAATTCAGAAAATCAAAACAAATGGTTACATCACCAAATAAAGGTAAATCCAGGGCTGGGGATTCCAGCAAGCTGTGGGTCAAAGGAAAGTCCAATCCAGATTGCAGGGCAAACCAGCCCGCCGCTTCTCACCCCCAACGGTCCAAGAGTGGGGGCGCAGAAGCCAAGTCCTCCGGCTTAGTAGTCCAGTATTGTTATTCACACAACATGCAGTTCAGCCTGAGCTCCCTCCATCAGGCTGGTCAAAGACCACTGACTGGCTTAGTGGGAGCCTTTTATTCAGGCTCCTTCCTGAAATCAATCTGACCAGGTGTGCAAGGCCTGAGATCAGAAGAAACCTAGGAGTGGGGAATGTGACCAGGGTTCTGAAATCCTGGCATGGATCGTGCTCTATACAGCACTGTAGGGGCAAAAATATACTCCATCCAGGACTTCTCCACACACTTTACCACAACACATACATTTAATAGAGTGCTTTTATGCATGCATTTGGTAATAACTTGTAAAACAAAAAGCCTCTGCCTCTGGAAACCTTCTGCACCTTAGGCTCGATTCAGAGGCACATTCGTCTGGACTTCCGTAGCTGTCTGTGAAAGTTTTTGTGTGTGTTTGTAATTTTTTGGGTTTTTTTCGTCCATTTTTCATTCGTACGAACGTTCGGGAAAATGCGTATATGCGCTTTCGATGAACGAAAGCAAATCGGATCATTTGCGTTAGTTCAGATCATTTTCCCAACAAAATCTGATATTTTTCGTTCGTTCAGATAACTTATGTTGTTGGGATGGGCTTGCGTCTGATTCAGAGAGCTGATTGCCGAGGGACCACCACCCTATTAAACCGTTTCATTTGCGATCCACTTACGGGACCTTTGAGGCCTCGGATTGCTATTGTTGAACATGTTTTGCGGCTATGTGGAGGAGTCTGCGCACCTTTAGCACCAAGGCATTGCATACCTAAATCAATACATTTCTTTTATGCCTTATAGAAGCATTTTAATGCTGACCTGAATTAGCCCTTAGCATGTAAACCTTTATTTTCCCACACATCCATATAATTGCTATATTTTTTTTTACTTATGTCCTTTGTGAATTATATTTGGATTGTTGAACTTGAATCTTAATTTGTTGTAGGAGTTATTGTTTTAGTCGGTTACCTTTGCTTTGTGTAATTATTTTATATTTGGTTGCAGGAACCGCAAGATATGCCACTCGCACAACACACAAGCAGTGTTTGGTCCAGCTATGCGATTCCTCAGTGTTCTTGCAGGGCATCCAGGGTCGTCCCATGAAAGCAGAGCTCCGGCTTATTTCGTCAGTTTGAGTCAGGAGAATTATCTGGTGGATGGCTCCTGGGTAAGTTTGCTCACCTTCCATCAATCCATTTTCACTGTATGGCAATGAACATAGTTGATGACTTATGTCTTAACCTATGGCTGTTTTTAGCCCTTGATGACATGTTAAACAATATTGTAGCTTAGAATGTGTATTTTATGTTAGTATTTTTAAATTCGTTCAGGGCATTCTGGATATCCACTCCTGCCCTTGCTCCTGGTGCCCGTTCTTTGCCTGCAGAATGCGGGCCAGGAGTTCTCTAATTGGGCCCTATGCAAAACCCGGGCTGTGGTGGCGAGGGCCTTCGGGTTTTTGAAGTCCAGATTTAGGTGTTTGGCCCATACGGGGGGGGGGGGGGCACTGCAGTATGACCCCCACAAGGTTATACCAATAATTTAATTTATGTTTTTTAACAAGGACAACATGTGTCAGAGTGGCACAACTGAGTGTCAGGGTCCATCAGTTGGTGGGTGAGATGCAGGAGCTGCGCGACTTGTTGGGGACCACAGATAAAGAATAATGTTCTGTGGCCTGCCATTGCTATGTATTTAGTTTTTTATAGTTGTAAACATTTTAAATTTTCAAAATATTTTAATATTTTATATTTTACGTGGCTGCCTCCCCTGCAGTTAACCGCCAGCCACGTAAATTTTACGTGCCTGACTTTCCCCACTAATAGTAAAAAAAGTTTTTAAAAAAGTCACTTACCTGACCCCTCGTTCGATCCGGCCGGGTCTCCTCTTCAGCCAGAGGGGCTCCGATCGCCGATTGGGGCTCCTCCAGCTGCAGGGGAGTGCCCCGTTTCAGCAGCTGCCGGGATTGCCTGCAAAAAAAAAAAAATGACAATTACTTACCTTCGTGCCCGCCGGCTCCCGCTGGCTCTCCTCTTCACCCCCCAGCTCTTCCGTCTTCTGAAGATGGCATAACAGCCCTCCTCCCTCCGCAGCTTCCGATGGCGGCCGCCATCTTGGATTCTAGCCCCGCCCCTTCGGTCTCGTAGGGTCCCCCGGCAGTTCAGCTTTCAGATGCCAGTGAGGGCTGGACAGAGGAGAAGAGGTAGGTAGGCGATCCTCCGATCGCCTGCCTCCTCCCTCCTCTGCCCAGCCGTCACCTGCATATGATCGCCGCGGGACACAGGCGATGCAGATCGGAGGTGAGCAAAGTAAAAAAAAAAATTTTTTTTTCTAATAAAGTTTGATTGAAAGAGTGTGTCTGTGTGTTTTTTTACTTTTAACCCTTTGGGAACTGATAAGGGGTCCATGTGACTGGGAGGGGGACCCTATGTCATAATTTTTTTAAATATACCCTATGTTACCTGTAACCCAGTAGGTATAAAAGGCTTCCAGCAGCAGCAGGAGAGCAGAAGCCTAAGTGATCAGCGTGGGACACAGGGATGGATTGGAGTATTAAAAAAAAATAATAAAAAAAAAATTTTTTTTAATAAAGTTATTTTTAAAGTGTGTCTCTGTGTGTGTTTTTTTAAACTTTTAACCCTTTGTGAACTGGTAAGGGGTCTATGAGACCCCTATACCAGTTCACAAGGCTCTGGGTCTGGCAAGTCACCTGCGGCTAGTGGATGACTTGCCATTAACCCCGAGACCCCCCATTACCTGCCTCCCAAAAAAGCCCTTATATTCCCCCAAGAAATGGTGTCCCCCCCCCCCCCCCCCCTGTGAAGGGGGACCCCACACCAATTTTTTTTTATTTAACCCTTTATTATGTGGATAGTAGTTGTATTTTATTTGTAAATGTTATAAAGTGCTCTTTTCAGTTTAGGGGATCACCTGGACAGGAACGGGGGGCTACCGATACATATGTGGTATCATTGTAATCGGGAGAAATGGGGCTTTCATATGCAATATGGTTTTCTTTAATAAAAAAAATGTTTTGTTAAAATAAAGGAGACAATTAAAAAAAAAAAAAAAAAAAAAAATATATATATATATATATATATATATATATATATATATATATATATATATATATTTTTTTTTTTTTTTTTTACTTATTTATTTAAAAATATATAAAAAAAAGTAGAAAAAAATACAAACAAGACATTTCATGTTAAAGTCTAAACTCTGCCACAAAAAGAAAATATGCCATTTTCTTGGAAATTCCTGCAAAAATCACAGTTAAACATCACGCAAAATGGTGAAAAATGACCTGTCAGCAGATGGTGACAAAATCTCAAGTAGGCTGGCAGTTAAAATGTTACAGGTACCTATGCATGTTGGGTATTGTTCTGCTCGGGGGACCTTGCGCTTTCAGATTTAGCTTGTTTTTTCTTATTGGCATATTGATATGCAACCTAAGAATTCATCGAGATATTACTTCCAGAAAGATGAGCCCACTACAACAAGCTGGGTATGCTTAGAAAGCTTAACATGTGTACTTTCAGGGAATTTATGGTTTATGGGGGATATTCCAAAAATAAAGGGTTGTTTTGGTAGAAAAAGCACAAGGTGCGCACTTTGTCTGCAGAGCTGAAAATTTCAAGTAAAATTACCGTTACGCACATGCTTTACTTTGGGGTGTTTGGCAACTCTTCCCTTGACAGAACCTATGCATGTTGGGTGTTGTTCTGTTCGGGGAATGTTGCCTTTCCAGATTAAACTTGTTTTTTCTTGTTTGTATATAGTTTTTTTTAGGAAAATGTGGCTTTGATTCTGCTTTTTTATCCTTTTTTTGGGGAAACTCTTTGCAACCAAAGAACACATTGAGGAATTACTTCCAGAAAACTATGGGCACATCAACACGCCTAGTACACCTAGAAAGCTTGAGGTGTGTACTTCCAGAGAATATATAGTTTGTTGGGGGTATTTCAAATGTAAAGGGTTGTTTTTCTGGTAAAACTGCAAGGTGCGCATATTGCATTGCATAGTTGTATTTTATCTGAAAATCCCCTAAAGCGCTATTTCAGTTTGGGGGAGTCTCCTGGGCAGGAAAGGGTGTCTACCTATATATATGTGGTACCGCTGTAACCGGGAGACATTGGGATTTCACATGCAATAAGATTTTATTGACAAACTTACATTTTTTATTACAAAAAAACACTACAAATTGAAAAAAATAATTTTTTAAATTTTTTTTTCACATATTTCACCCAAAAATATTGAGAATACACCTAAAAATTACAAACAAGACATTTCATGTTAAAGCGCAGACTCTGCTGAAAAAAACAATATATCATTTTCCTGGGAAATCCCTGGAAATCCTTTCAAAAATGACAGTTGAACATGTGTAGCGCAAAATAGTGAAACATGGTCTGGCAACAGAGAGTGACAAAAGCTGCAGGTAGGCTGGCACTTAAAGGGTTAACCCTTTCAGTGCCAAGCACGTAGATTCTACGTGCTCGCTTCCACTCCACTTAAGTGCCAAGCACGTAGAATCTACGTGCTTGACTTTCCCCCCTGACAGTAAAAAAAATATAAATCAAAAATACTCACCTGACCCCTCGTTGGATCCGGCCGGGTCTCCCCTTTAATTTGGTGCCATTCGATCCCCCGTGGGGGGTCGGATGGCTCCAGGAGAGCCCCCGGAATAGGCCCCCCCCCGCTTCGGCAGCAGCAGCTGCTAAATGTAAAAAAAAAAAAAAAAAAAAAATGACATTTCCTTACCTGAGGCCGCGCTGTCTCCCGATGGGTGTCCTCTTCACTGGGGGGGCCTCCGATCGCCCCCCCAGCCTCTTCGGTGGCGAGGAGAGGGCAGAAATTGCCCTCCCCCCCCACTTCCTGGAACGGGTCTGCTAGCCCCGCCCCCTGGGGGCGGGGCCAGGTGACATCTTATGATGTCACCAGCAGCCCTCTTAATGCCGGGACGTGAGACAGACAATCAGTCTGCTCGTGTGCCTGGAGGAGGGCAGATGGGGAGGAGGAGAGGGCTGAGATCGCCCCCCCTCCTCCCCAGGCTCTCTCCTTCAAACACACGAGCAGGCTGTCAGCGGAGATCGCCGGGGGACACAGGATCGGAGGTGAGTAAAGTAAAAAAAAAATAAATAAAGATCTTTTATATCTTATGTCTCTGTGTCTTTTTATTTAACATTTAACCCCTTGTGAACTGGTAAGGGGTCCATGAGACCCCTTATACCAGTTCACAAGGCTGGGGGATGGCATGTCACCCGCTTGCCGCAGCGGGTGACTTGCCATTAACCCCCGGCACCCCCAATTACCTGCCTCCCCAAAGCCCAGGGGGGGGGCAGAAGAGCCCGGGCCCACACAGGCTATGTGGGCTCGTAGGCTGCAGGGTGGGGGGGCCACAAAAGCTGGCCCCCCCACTCTGTGCCTACAAGCCCCCATAGCTGGTCCCGGGCTGGTAATGATGGGTAAGGGGGACCCCATTTCATTTTTTTTTGGGGATTTTTAAGGGTTTTTAACCCTTAAAATTCCCCAAAAAAATGGGGTCCTCCCCCCTGGGAGGGGGGACCCTATGTCATTTTTTTTTTTAATAAACTCTTTGTGTTCTGTCATCCAGCAGCTATAAAAGGCTTCCAGCAGGTGAGCAGAAGCCAGTGATCGCCGAGGGACACAGTGCTCCAGGATGGATGGGAGGTGAGTACAGTGTAAAAAAAAAAATTAATAAAATATTTTTTTCTCTTTTGTGTGTCTGTTTTTTTTTACATTTAACCCCTTGTGAACTGGTAAGGGGTCCATGACCCCTATACCAGTTCACAAGGCTGGGGGAGGTGGCAAGTCACCTGTGACTAGCGGGTGACTTGCCATTAACCCCTGGCACCCCCATTACCTGCCTCCCCAAAGCCCAGGGGGGGCAGAAGAGCCCGGGCCCACGGGCTATGCGGGCTTGTAGCCTGCAGGGCCAGGGGCCACAAAAGCTGGCCCCTGTGCCCTGTTTCTACAAGCCCTGCATAGCTGGTCCCGGGCTGGTTACTTTGGGTAAGGGGGACCCCATGTCAATTTTTTGGGGGATTTTTAAGGGTTTTTAACCCTTAAAAATCCCCCCAAAAATGGGGTCCCCCCCCCCCCCAGGAAGGGGGACCCTATGTCATTTTTTTTCTCGATTTAACCCTTTGTAGTGTGGATGGTAGTTGTATTTTATTTGTAAATGTTATAAAGTACTTGTTTCAGTTAGGGGGGTCTCCTGGGCAGGAACGGGGGGCTACCGATAAATATGTGGTACCGTTCTAATCGGTAGAAATGGGGGTTTCACATGCAATACGGTTTTCCTTAATAAAATACATTTTTTATTTGAAATAAAGGAGTCAATTTTCTAAAAAAAATGTTATTTATTTATTTATTTATTTTTTACTTAATAATATTGTAAAAAACAAAATAAAATTTACAAACAAGACATTTCTTGTTAAAGCCTAAACTCTGTTGCAGAAAATATATATATAATTTTCCTGAAAATTCCAGCAAAAATGGCGCAAAACATGGCGCAAAACATGGCGCAAAATGGGGAAAAATTACCTGTCAACAGAGGGTGACAAAATCTCAAGTAGGCTGGCAATTAAAATGGTTAAAGGTAGCTATGCATGTTGGGTATTGTTCTGTTCGGGGGACCTTGCGCTTTCAGACTTAGCTTGTTTTTTTCTGGTTTGCATATTTATATTTTAGGAAAAGGTGTTTTTTATTCAGCTTTTTTATACATTTTTTAGGGAAACCCTGCGCAACCAAAGAATTCTTTGAGGGATTAATTCCAGAAAGATGAGCCCACTACAACAAGTTGGGTACGCTTAGAAAGCTTAACATGTGTACTTTCAGGTAATATATGGTTTATGGGGGATATTCCAAATGTAAAGGGTTGTTTTGGTTGAAAAATCGCAAGGTGCGCACTTTGTCTGCAGAGCTGAAATTTTCAAGTAAAATCACTGTTACGCACATGCTTTACTTTGGGGTGTTTGCCGACTCTTCCCTTGACAGTAGCTATGCATGTTGGGTATCGTTCTGTTCGGGGGATGTTGCTTTTTCAGACTAAACTTGTTTTTTCTTGTTTGCACATAGTTTTTTAGGAAAATGTGGCTTTGATTCTGCTTTTTTATCCTTTTTTTAGGGAAACTCTTTGCAACCAAAGAATACAATGAGGGATTACTTCCAGAAAACTATGGGCACATCAACAAGCCTGGTACGCCTAGAAAGCTTGAGGTGTGTACTTCCAGAGAATATATAGTTTGTTGGGGGTATTTCAAATGTAAAGGGTTGTTTTTCTGGAAGAACTGCAAGGTGCGCATATTGCATAGCATAGTTGTATTTTATCTGAAAATTCCCTAAAGCGCTGTTTCAGTTTGGGGGAGTCTCCTGGGCAGGAAAGGGTGTCTACCTATACATATGTGGTATCGCTGTAACTGGGAGAAATTGGGATTTCACACGCAATAAGATTTTATTGAAAAACTTACATTTTTTATTACAAAAAAAACTACAAATTGTAAAAATGTATTTTTTTTTAATTTTTTTTTCACATATTTCACCCAAAAATATTGAGAATACCCCTAAAAAATTACAAACAAGACATTTCATGTTAAAGCCCAGACTCTGCTGAAAAAAACAATATATCATTTCCCTGGGAAATCCCTGGAAATCCCTTCAAAAATCACATTTGAACATGGGGAGCGCAAAATAGTGCAAAACGGTTTGGCACCAAGGGTGACAAAAACTCCAGGTAGGCTGGCAGCGAAAGGGTTATAGGGTTAATCGCGTTTCTGGCTACCATGTCATCAGGAAAACAAATATATTTGCGAGTAATGGTAGCCATGCCTTCCAAAAACTTGGATAGCGCGCGGCTCAGCGTAGGCTGTGATATCCCCACGGAGAGGGCACCCAGCCTCTGGAACAAGCCGTTCGCCAGAAATTGCAGGCAGCCAAGCATCTTGGTCATACCTGAAATTGCTTGCCCCTTCCTTGTGGTGCGGGCTAACCATGGCCACAGCTCACTATACAATTTATGGAGGGAAGCGCAATTAAGTCTGGTGAGCTCGAACAACTCAACGTCATGCATGCCATTGATGTGCATGCGTCGCCGCCGGTGCAATCTGGTCTCAGCCCTCCGGACAATTTCAATGCCCATGAGCTGCAGATAGTTAACAATAACGTAAGCTATCTGAACGAACAAAAAATATCAGATTTGGTTTGGAAAATGACCTGAATTAACAGAAATGTTCAGATTTGCTTTCGTTCATCGAAAGTGCATATACACATTTGCCCGAACGTTCGTATGAATGAAAAATGAACGAAAAAATTGAAAAAAATGACAAACACCCACCAAAACTTTCACAGACAGCTACGGAAGTGCAGACGAATGTGGCTCTGAATCGAGCCTAATGTGCAGGTACAGCACCACCATTTAAGAACTCAGAGGTACAGGAAATGGGATGAACTGCTGTGTGAAACCCTGTCATTCACCTGTTTTATTTTTACCTGTCCAAAGAGCCCACAGTGCATAGGTGTCCAGCGGCTGCATCACTAGCATCTTAAATGAGGTGTCACAGAGACACCTTGGCACTCGGTGGTGCAGCTTTAGCATGCTTCCGCAGATGCATTTGGAACAAGACCTGTTTTTAACCAGATTTAGAGACAGGGTTTAGCTTCAAGCTAACAGGGTTGGGTGCTGTGGCCCCTTTGAGAACAGCTTAAATGTGTCTGTCTACAAACTCTCTCCTAGATCCCCTCCAGTCTGGTTTTTTCCCAAGTCATTCCACTGAAACTGCCCTCACCTCACCAAATTTCAACCCTGAAATTTCTGAAGATTATGTGACTTTTTTAGATATAGCATTACAAAAAGACCTGGAGGGTGTGATCACCACAGGCTTATTCACAAAATCCACTGATCGGAACACCTTGCTCAGATACGAAAGGGCACACCCGAAACACCTGATTGACAATCCCCATTGAGAATCCATTCTGACAGAGCCAGCGCTGAAACACAACTAGATCTCATGCATAAGAAATTCAGAGACCGGGGATACCCTGAAGATATACTGGCCATAGCAAGGGGTAAGGCCATTGACATCTTTGATGAGGAGAGACTGAAAAAGAAGATTGAGGAACAGGTTCCATTTATTCAGACCTTTTGCCATACCTCAGCGGGTATAGAACGCATCACCTGTAAACACCAGGGAATATTGGACTCCAATAAAAACCTGACACCAATAATTAGGCGACCCCCACTACGGGTCTACAATAGAGGTCGCAACCTACAGGACTTATTGATCAGGGCGAACCCAGTTGAGAAATACACGACACACAAACAAACACTCTCCACCAAGATGGGTTGTTATAAGTATTTTAATTGTAACGTTTGCAACTCGCTCATCACTGGACCAAAGTTCTCACATCCACATACTGGGGCCCAGATCCCAATACGAGAATATCTGAACTGTACTACGGACTACTGTGTTTACATCTTAAAATGTCCCCGAAGTCTAGTCTATGTAGGCAAAACAATTGGACCTTTCAAAAAAACGGTTCCAGAAACACAAAAGTGATATTAGAGTTCATCAAGGTGGAGTAAAAAATAGTGAACAAAAGGGCCATGATAAACCAGTGGCAATACACTTCTTTAAGCTGGGCCATCTCCCACAAGACCTTAAAGACATGGTTATTGAACATGTATCCAAATTGACTAGGGGCGGAGATAGGAATAATCACCTCCTTCAACAAGAAACGTTCTGGATTCACCGACTGGATACTGTACAACCCTGGGGCCTGAACACCTCGTTTGGCTATAATTTTTTCTCGGGAGGAGATAGATCGCCCGTTTTGTTCAATTTTTGACTTTCTTTCCAATTTTGGTTTTTGAATATGATCTGTAAATTGTTCCTGTTTCCTTCCTTCTCCCCTGTTTTTACCCTCCTTTCTCCCCCCAATCCGCTTTTTTTCCCCTTTTTTCTTTTTGTCCTTTCTTACTCATAAACAATGTCTTCCTGCACACTGGCTTCCCCTTTCTCCCAAACTGCGGAGATGTCCCTCTTTATTTTCCTGTTGTCCCTCTTTTATTTCTTTGATCTGTACCCATCCTCTTTTTGTTCTCTTTCCCACCTGTCCCTGTTACTCCCCTTTTTCCACACATTTTCTCTGTGAGGTGTCACAGAGACACCTTGGCGTTTGGTGGTGCAGCTTTAGCATACTACTGCAGATGTGTTTGGGACAGAACCTTTTTTTAACCAGGTTTAGAGACAGAGTTTAGCTGTTTTTCCCCTTTCATTTTGTGACACCTTCTTCTTCCATCCCCTCTTAAATGCACTCTTCCCCTATGATCCCCATTTCCAATCTCTCTCCTTTCTTCCCCCATTCATTCTGTTCCCCTCTCCTTTCTCCCCTCTCAATCTATGTCAAACTGTGTCTCCACCAATGTTCCATCCATCCCCCCCTTTTTCCCCGTTCCTCAGTTCCCCAGACGATCCTTAACAGTGTCTAAGCTAACCCTGCCAGTGGGCGCGTTGACCATATCAACACTTCCGCACTTGGCTCGGGGTGCTGCTTGCGTGCTGTCTGCAGCCTGTCACGGGCAGCAGATGGAGCGCCAGCTTCGCAACACCCGGGCGCCAATCAGAAGGCGCCTGGGTGTTGCATCACATGTTGCCGGACAGACCTGCCCAGACATGTGTGATGGTGCCCGTCCTCCCCTATCAGGGGAAAGCATCGGTGGTTGCTCAGTAATCTCACCGCTGTTAGAGCGGCGGGTCCCGGATTGCGGGGAGGGCTTTTTTTACATTTAACCCCTTGTGAACTGGTAAGGGGCCCATGTGACCCCTATACCAGTTCACAAGGCTGGGGGATGGCAAGTCACCTGCGGCTAGCGGGTGACTTGCCATTAACCCCCGGCACCCCCAATTACCTGCCTCCCCAAAGCCCGGGGTGGCAGAAGAGCCCGTGGCCATGAGCTATGAGGCCTGCAAGGCCAGGGGCCACAAAAGCTGGCCCCTGCGCCCTGTTTCTACAAGCCCTGCATAGCTGGTCCCGGGATGGTTACATCGGGTAAGGGGGACCCCATGTCATTTTTTTTTTTTTATTTTTAAGGGTTTTTAACTCTATGTCATTTTTTTCTCAAATCTAACCCTTTGTAGTGTGGATGGCACTTGTATTTTATATGTAATGTTATAAAGTACTTGTTTCAGTTTGGGGGGTCTCCTGGGCAGGAACGGGGGCTACCAATAAATATGTGGTACTGTTCTAATCAGTAGAAATGGAGCTTTCACATGCAATATGGTTTTCTTTAATAAAATTTATTAATTTTTTTTTTACTTAATATTATTGTAAAAAACAGAATAAAATTTACAAACAAGACATTTCATGTTAAGCCCTAAACTCTGCTGCAAAAAAAATATATATCATTTTCCTAAAAATTCCAGCAAAAATGGGGAAAAAATAACCTGTCAACAGAGGGTGACAAAATCTCAAGTAGGCTGGCAATTAAAGGGTTAAAAGTAGCTATGCATGTTGGGTATTGTTCTGTTCGGGGGACCTTGCGCTTTCAGACTTAGCTTGTTTTTTCTTGTTTGCATTTTTGTATTTTAGGAAAAGGTGTTTTTTATTCAGCTTTTTTTTTTTCTCAAAGGTTTTTATTTTCCAATAAGCATAATAAAATATACAAGCAATGGCATCATACAAATTTTTTACATAAGAGAAGCGTATCAGAGTAATAGAGATATATAAGTAGAAACATTAATAGGACCAAGCTTGTGACAGACAAATATATACATCTCAAAAAATTATCAATTGTCAACTTTATATGTCCTATATACCCATCCCCCCCACCCCCTCCCCCCGTCTTCCTCGCTTCATATCAAATTGTTTACTACCCCTTCAGTAGAGGGAGACCTCCATATTCAATATGCAGTATCATAAGTAACAAATAACTAAAGCGAGTCAATAACTGCAGTATTTCAGCATCATTGAAAAATATAACATACTATCACAAAACAGCGACACCACCCTTACCCCCCCCTCCCTCCCCCCAAGTCCCACCCACCAGTAGCAGAGCAGGGACTCATAAACAAAACAACAAGACACAAACAATAAACAAAGAAAAAAAAAAAAAAAAAAAAAAAAAAAAAGGAGTTTTCCCTAAAGGCAACAAGAGAGCAGATAAGCCTACACTATCAAAAGTTTTCTATCGAAAGTTCTAGGTAAATACTTTTCCACCCATGGCAACCAAGTTCGTTCAAATTTTTCCAAGCGTCCCTCTTTTAAAGTGGATAATTTTTCCATCGCCATAATATCATTAACTCTACTCTTAAATTCCAGGATGCTGAGAGTCTTAGTTCTCCAAGCTTTGGCTATTACTAATTTGGCTGCGGTTAGCAAATGAAGTGTAAGCTTTTGAAAATCCTTCCCAGATCCCTCTATAGGCTTGTTTAACAGCGCAACCCACGGATCTGTACTAACATAGGTTCCCATAATATTGGACAATATTCGAAATATCTTATTCCAAAATTTACTCACTAATGGGCAATCCCACCATATATGCCTAAAGGAACCCAGATCTTGGCACCCCCTAAAACAATTTTTATGAAGGCCTGAATCATCTGTTGAGTATCGAGCAGGAACCCAGTACCAACGTATCATCACCTTAACATTGGCTTCCACAGCAAGCACCGATGTATTCCCACGCAATGTGGTACTTCACATCCTCTGCCATTCATCATTCTCCAGATAGCAACCCAGATCCTCTTGCCACTTTGTTATATATCCCGGAGTATTATTTAAAGCTGAACTGGCTAAAGATATATACACCTCTGAGAGAATAGCTCTGCCTCTCGGATCAGTAGCACAACGCCTCTCAAACCCCGTTAGCTCCTCTACATTTTGTTTACCATGCAACAGGCTCAGAAGGAAATTTCTTAATTGTAAATAGGCAAACACATGTTCAGCCCCCAAATCAAATTTTTCCCTAAATTGTGGAAACGGAAGCACATTAGAATCCTGTACACAGTCCTTCACACAATTAACACCCCTAGTTTTCCAATTATAGAAATTTTGCGGGGAGAGTACTGCCGGCTGAAACATAGGATTATTCCAAAATGACAGCAGTGGGACATGGGGGGACAATAAACCTCCAGAATATTTAACCCCATCCCATACTGCCATAGAATGCAACATTATAGGGTTACTATGAGCTTTCCTAACAGAGGGTATCACCCATAAGTAATTATTTACATCAATTGGCGCCATAATCTCTCTCTCAATAGACACCCAAATAGGAGGGTCCACAGTCTTGTGGTATGCAGTTAATTGAGCTATCTGAGCTGCTTGATAATAACGAAAGAAATCTGGTACCCCTAGCCTCCTAAACTTCTCGGCCTACATAAGACATTCCTAGCCGCTCTAGACCTCCTCCCTTCCCAAATAAAATCCAAAATCTTCCGTTCAAAGTTCCTTAAATGTTGCAATTGAATTTTTATTGGTAACACCCTAACATAATATAGAAATTTCGGAAGAAGGGTCATTATGATAGCATTTATTCTGCCCAGCCACGACAATCCAAGATCCCTCCATCTCTTTAATAATTCTATCAGAGTTTTATACAGTGGGGGGAAATTAGCAGAGTACAAACCTGTAACACTATTCGTCAAATAGATACCTAAATATTTGAGCCGAACTTCCTCCACCTTAAAATCAAAATTGGAGATCATTCCTTCCCAGGTATCATCGGGAACTGTGATGTTCAAGGCTCTAGACTTTGCCATATTGACTTCCAACCCTGAGATTTGTGCAAAATTCCCTAGTATTTTCATTACATTCGGTATAGATATCAAAGGATTGGTAAGGAACACAATGACATCGTCAGCGAACAAACAAAGCTTATTTTCAACGCCTCCAATAGTAACCCCCGACACGTCTTTAGATTCTCTAACAGCATGTGTGTTAGGGCGAGCGCTGCGTCTTCCCCGCGCAGCGCCCCCCTCCGTGCCTCTCCTCGGGCGAGCGCTGCGTCCCCTTCCTGCAGCGCTTCCCGCTCCACCGCCATCCGGGCGTCTGCTGCTGGCCCCCCTGGCTGCGGTTCCCCCTTACCTGGTCCCCGCGCTTCCTCCTCTGACCGGCATGGCCGCCGGCTTCCTCCTTCTGTGTCTGTTCCCCCTCCCCCGCGCGCACGTCCCCGGCCACTAGGGGGCGCGCGCGTCAACCTCCTCAGATTTAAAGGGCCAAGGCCCTGTTAATTGGTCTATGCCATCCAATCCCTTTCTGGCTCTTCCTATAAATTAAACCCTGCCTTACTTCCTGTGCCGGATCTTCGGTGTTGTTCCCTGAATGATTATCGCTGTATTGCTTGATTCCTCGTGTATGACCTCGGCTCACCCATTGACCTTCGAACCTGTGCTGCCCGTCCCGACCTCGGCTTGTGTCTCCGCAATTGAACCCGCGCTGCCAGTCCCGACCTCGGCTTGTCTCACCGCTACTGAACCCGCGCTGCCAGTCCTGACCTCGGCCTTCTCCTTCGACCACTGTTTGTCTCTGCTGCACGTCACTTCAGCAGTTTGTGGAACTGTGCCGCTGTTGGGGGGTAGCGACCTGGGAGTCACCTGCCGCACAAGACCATCCCGCCTTGCGGTGGGCTCTGGTGAAAACCAGTGGCTCCTTAGACTCCGCTCCCCTGACACGGTATCTGCCAAAACAGTTCTGCAGACCCTGCGGGTCCACTTCTTCGCACCCGGTGCGTAACAGTAAGATCCGGCCATGGATCCCGCTGAGGTGCCCTTGCCGGAGACTTCCGAACTCCCAGCGCTGGTGGCTTTGCAGTCTCGGCAGATTAGTCAGCTTACCGCTATGATGCAGCAACTCTTGACCCAGCAGCTGTCGCCTTCTCCACCGCCACCGGTGCCGCCACCGCAGTCTCCAGCAGTTTCCTCATCCAGAATCCGCCTCTCCTTACCAGCAAAATATGAGGGGGACGCGAAGTTGTGCAGAGGCTTTCTAGCCCAGTGCTCTATGCACCTGGAATTATTGTTTGATCAATTTCCCACCGAACGCTCTAAAGTGGCCTTCATCATTGGTCTGCTCTCCGGAAAAGCCTTGGCTTGGGCCACTCCCTTGTGGGACCGTAATGATCCTCTCACCTTCACCGTCCAGGCCTTTGTTACTGAATTCCGTCAGGTTTTTGAAGAACCCGCTCGGGCCTCATCTGCCGAGTCCGCTCTATTGAATTTAACGCAAGGCGATCTTTCTGTTGGTGAATATGCTATTCGATTCCGTACTTTGGCCTCCGAGTTAGCATGGAATAATGAGGCCCTCTGCGCTTGTTTTAAGAAAGGTCTTTCTAGCAAGATCAAAGATGTTCTAGCGGCCCGAGAGATACCTGACTCCCTTTCTGAACTCATTCATCTCGTCACTCGCATTGACATACGCTTTGCTGAGAGGCGTGAGGAACTTCGCCTGGAGAGAGATTCCCAACGCGACAGGAGGATGTTCCGTTTGGCTCCCACCTTTCAGAAACCTTTGTCTGTACCATCTTCTCCAGAGGTGGAAGCCATGCAGGTCGGCCGCTCTCGCCTAACCCCCGTGGAGAGGTCTCGCAGGAGAAATGAAAATCTCTGTCTGTATTGCGCCAGTCCTGATCATTTTCTAAGAGATTGCCCCATTCGTCCTTCTCGACTGGGAAACGGGCGCACCTAGACTCGGTGGGAGAGGCGTCTCTGGGTGTGTGTGCTTCCTCTCCAAGATTTACCGTACCTGCACAGCTTTGTCTCTCATCTGTCTCTGTGCTTAATTTGCCGGTCTTCCTGGATTCTGGTTCGGCGGGCAATTTCATAGAGGCCTCCCTGATCAAGAAATACGACATAGCAGTTAACCGCTTGGCCAAACCGTTATTCATCGCCTCAGTTAATGGAGATAGACTGAATTGTATGGTGCAGTACCGTACCAAGCCTTTGCTCCTTAAGATTGGCCTCTTTCACCAGGAATACTTGGAACTCTTTGTGTTACCCCATTGTACTTCCCCAATCCTATTGGGTCTTCCTTGGCTTCAGCTTCATAATCCTACCCTAGACTGGGTCACTGGGGACATCAAGGCGTGGGGTACAACCTGCCTCAAGAATTGCTTGAAAGCTTTACCAGTTCGAACCGATCATCCTACCACATCTCTACCGGGCCTACCCGAAGTTTACCGGGCTTACGCTGACGTCTTCTGTAAGAAGCAAGCTGAGACCCTTCCGCCTCATCGCCCTTATGACTGCCCGATCGACCTCCTGCCTGGGACCACTCCTCCTCGTGGCCGTATCTACCCACTTTCCGTCCCCGAAACTCAAGCAATGGCTACTTACATACAAGAAAATCTGCAGAGGGGCTTCATCCGGAAGTCCTCTTCTCCCGCTGGGGCAGGCTTTTTTTTTGTACAGAAAAAAGACGGTTCTCTCCGACCCTGTATCGACTATCGGGGTCTTAACAAGATCACGGTAAAGAACCGATACCCCTTACCCTTAATTCCAGAACTCTTCGACCGTCTTCGTGGCTCCAGGATCTTTTCCAAACTGGATCTCCGAGGAGCCTACAATCTGATCCGCATCCGCAAGGGAGACGAATGGAAGACTGCCTTTAATACCCGTGACGGTCATTTCGAGTATTTGGTGATGCCCTTCGGGCTTTGTAATGCCCCTGCCGTATTTCAAGAGTTCGTCAATGACATCTTCCGGGACTTGTTATACTCCTGTGTCGTGGTCTATTTAGATGATATCCTCATCTTCTCTTCTTCCCTCGAAGAGCATCACCGGCACGTTCGTCTGGTACTATCCCGCCTTCGGCAGCATCATCTTTATGCCAAATTAGAAAAGTGTCTCTTTCACCAGACCGCTCTGCCCTTTTTGGGTTATACTGTTTCAGCCCAAGGACTACAAATGGACCCTAGCAAATTGAGAGCGGTATTAGATTGGCCTCGGCCTGTTGGTCTGCGTTCCATTCAACGATTTCTGGGCTTCGCCAACTATTACCGTCAATTCATACCCCATTTTTCCACTATCGTGGCCCCCATTGTGGCTCTCACCAAAAAGGGAGCCAACCCCAAGTCATGGCCTCCACAGGCGGAGGCAGCCTTTTTAACATTGAAAAAGACCTTCTCTATGGCCCCGGTGCTCACCAGACCAGACCCTTCTCGTCCTTTTTCTCTAGAGGTTGACGCTTCTTCCATCGGAGCAGGAGCTGTTCTCACAGTTTTAATTTCCGCATTCACTTTCGGCCTGCCTCTAAGAACATCAGGGCAGATGCGCTATCTCGCTCCTCGGACGTCACAGACGTGGACGCTGCTCCTCAGTTCATTATATCTCCTGATCATTTGGTTCATTCCGCTCCTGCCTCCCTAGTGCAGGCTCCGCCTGGGAAGACCTTTGTCCCGGTTCGCCGACGCCTCCAAATATTAAAATGGGGTCATGCTTCCCGTATGGCCGGGCATGCTGGTATCAAAAAGTCTAATGCAATTATTGCCAGATATTATTGGTGGCCCTCCATTGAGAAGGATGTGGCAGAATTCGTGCAAGCTTGTACCACCTGTGCACGTAATAAAACGCCTCGCCAAAGACCGGCGGGCCTTCTTCATCCTCTTCCTATTCCTGAAATCCCTTGGTCTCACATCGCTATGGACTTTATCACGGATCTTCCTCCATCTCAAGGCAATACAGTGATCTGGGTTGTTGTGGATCGTTTTTCAAAAATGGCGCACTTCGTTCCGCTACCAGGACTCCCATCCGCTCCTCAGTTGGCTAAGAACTTTTTTAAGCATATTTTTCGGCTCCATGGACTTCCTTCCCACATTGTCTCCGACAGGGGAGTTCAGTTTGTTTCAAAATTCTGGAGGGCTCTCTGTACTCAGTTAAAAGTGAAATTAGATTTTTCCTCGGCTTACCACCCCCAGTCCAACGGCCAAGTGGAGAGGGTCAATCAGGTTCTAGGACAATATCTACGTCACTTTGTTTCGGCCCGACAAGACGACTGGGTCGATCTCTTGCCATGGGCGGAGTTCTCTTATAATTTCAAAGATTCTGAAGCCACAAAGAAATCTCCATTCTTCATTGTTTATGGCCGCCAACCTTTGCCTCCTCTACCCTTACCTACACAGTCGGGGGTACCCGCCGTGGATGACTTAACACAGTTTTTTTCCTCTATCTGGCGTGAAACACGACATTCTCTTGTTCTAGCCTCTACCCGCATGAAGAACAGCGCTAATAAAAGAAGGAGAATCGCTCCTGTTTTCTCTCCTGGAGATAAAGTTTGGCTTTCAGCCAAGTACATTCGTTTCAAGATTCCCAGTTATAAATTGGGCCCTCGCTATTTAGGGCCGTACAGGATCAAGCAACAAATTAATCCGGTCTGTTACAAACTTCATTTGCCAGCCTCCTTACGTATTCCCAACTCTTTTCATGTTTCATTATTAAAACCTCTGACGACTAATCGTTTCTCTTCTAAAACGTTGGAGCCACTTCCGGTCGCGGGTACCGAAGATGCCTTCTCGGTGAGAGAGATTCTGGCTTCCAAAACATCCAGAGGGAGACGATACTTTCTAGTGGATTGGGAGAATTGCGGTCCAGAAGAGAGGTCCTGGGAGCCTGAGGAGAATATCCTCGATCGGAGCCTTATTTCAAACTTCCTCGGTCCCAAAAAGAGGGGGAGACCTAAGGGGGGGGGGTACTGTTAGGGCGAGCGCTGCGTCTTCCCCGCGCAGCGCCCCCCTCCGTGCCTCTCCTCGGGCGAGCGCTGCGTCCCCTTCCTGCAGCGCTTCCCGCTCCACCGCCATCCGGGCGTCTGCTGCTGGCCCCCCTGGCTGCGGTTCCCCCTTACCTGGTCCCCGCGCTTCCTCCTCTGACCGGCATGGCCGCCGGCTTCCTCCTTCTGTGTCTGTTCCCCCTCCCCCGCGCGCACGTCCCCGGCCACTAGGGGGCGCGCGCGTCAACCTCCTCAGATTTAAAGGGCCAAGGCCCTGTTAATTGGTCTATGCCATCCAATCCCTTTCTGGCTCTTCCTATAAATTAAACCCTGCCTTACTTCCTGTGCCGGATCTTCGGTGTTGTTCCCTGAATGATTATCGCTGTATTGCTTGATTCCTCGTGTATGACCTCGGCTCACCCATTGACCTTCGAACCTGTGCTGCCCGTCCCGACCTCGGCTTGTGTCTCCGCAATTGAACCCGCGCTGCCAGTCCCGACCTCGGCTTGTCTCACCGCTACTGAACCCGCGCTGCCAGTCCTGACCTCGGCCTTCTCCTTCGACCACTGTTTGTCTCTGCTGCACGTCACTTCAGCAGTTTGTGGAACTGTGCCGCTGTTGGGGGGTAGCGACCTGGGAGTCACCTGCCGCACAAGACCATCCCGCCTTGCGGTGGGCTCTGGTGAAAACCAGTGGCTCCTTAGACTCCGCTCCCCTGACACGGTATCTGCCAAAACAGTTCTGCAGACCCTGCGGGTCCACTTCTTCGCACCCGGTGCGTAACAATGTGCTAACGGCTCCATCGCCAGGGCGAAAAGCAGGGGAGATAAAGGACACCCCTGACGGGTTCCCCTCTGAAGAGTAAAGGTTCGAGATTTGAACCCACAATATTTTATAAATGCTCGTGGCTCATTATATAAAGCTTTTACACATGAAATAAAACCTTCACCAAAGCCCCACCACTGCAAAAGCTGAAATAGATAAGTCCACGAGACCGAATCAAAGGCTTTGCGCACATCAAGTGACAAAAGCATTGTCGGCTTCTTTAAATGTTCTGCAGCATGTATCACATGAACAATTCTCCTTACATTATCCCCTGCTTGCCGCCCTGGGATGAAGCCCACTTGATCTCCCTGGACCAATCGTGGCAAAAATTGAGATAAACGTTGAGCTAGGACCTTCGCATACACCTTAATATCTATATTTAAAAGAGATATCGGTCTATAATTTGACCAGGTCGTTGGGTCAGAATCAGACTTTGGTATCATACTAATTGCAGCAGTTACAGTGTCCCTTGAGAAAGCTCCCCCTTGTCTAATCGTGTTAAAAGCTCTAACCATCCGCGGTGACAAGACATCTACAAATGTTTTAAAGTAACCTGCTGAGAAGCCATCAGGACCCGGGGCCTTATTAATTTTTAACCCTTTAACAGCAGCCATTACTTCCTCTAGAGTAAACGTACCATCCAAATACTCCTTCATTTCTATCGGGAGGTGTGGTAACTCCAACCCCTGCATAAATTCCGAAAGAGGGATCTCAGAAGTCGTGTCAGATGCAGAATAGAGTCTTTCCATCTGATTTTCAAAAAGATCAACAATCTTTACAGGGTTAGAAGTAAGAGAACCTCGGGGAGTGCGCATGCGCATCGGAGGCTGATGGCTGCAGCTTGATCAGCTCCGAGCCCGACAGAGGTGACGCGGGGATTAACAGCGGGGCGTGGCGTCGCGGGGAGCGAGGACCTACCTGGCTGGAGGTGGCAGCGTGTTCGGGAGCTGCACAGACAAGTCTGAAGACAGTTCCCTCCAATAGCAGAGTCTGCGGGGCACTGAGAGCAGAGGTGCGATTCCAGCAAGATGGCGGCGATATGAGAAGCTGTGTCGCATGTAGCTGAAGAAAGGAGGGGGACTGAGAACAGCACAGCAAGGTCCAGGGATTTTCTTCACTGCTCAGGTGGCAAGGTGTTACATCCAGAGACACAGGAACAGCAGGATGGCAACGGAGTTCACAGCTGCAGACCTGCAGGAGATGGATCGCAGTGAAGCCTCCTTCCTGGCAGGGGGAGACGAGAGCCAACCACAGCTGCACACTTCAACCCAGCAAACTGTAAGTGCTGATCTCATGACACAGTTTGAGTTATTGCTGCAGAGATCTTTAGCATCTAATACTAAGCTGCTGACAGAGTATTTATCTAAAGAGATCAGCAAAATATCTTTAAGCTTGACTTCACTGGAGGGAAGAGTGAATGAAGTATCAGCTATGCAGGAAGCTATGGAAGGAGAGATACATACAATGCGTGACAATAGCACTATGTTGGCTTCTAAGATAGAAGACATGGAAAACAGGGATAGAAGGGCAAACCTTCGTTTCCGTGGGATACCTGAGCAGGTTGAGGATGTTAAACCAGTAATCACAGCCCTGTGCCAAGAGCTGATTCCGGGCATACCACTAGATCGCCTCGAGTTTGATCGGATCCATAGGGCCCTGGGCCCCCGCAGACCCCCAGAAGAGCCCCCACGTGATGTCATAGTGAAATTTCATTTCTTCACTACTAAGGAAGCGATTCAGAAAGCAGCAAGAGAAGCAAACACGTTGATGTTCCAGGGGCATAGATATCAAGTGTTTTCAGATCTGTCTGCTGTCACAATGGCAAAGAGGAGAGAGATGAGACCCCTACTAGCTATTCTTCAAGAGCATAATGTTAAATACAAATGTGGCTTTCCCTTCCGAATTAGCTTTAATGTCAAAGATGTCCCTTATTCAGCCACGTTCGGAGAAGAATTACAAACACATCTGATATCAGCTGGGCTAACTAGAGGCCCGACTGGGGCTAAATCCTCTAGATGTGTGGACGATTCACCTAAAGTTCAACGGACTGGGAAAAGGTTCAAGCGGGGGCTTCGTTTTTCCAATCAAAGCTCTCCTCTGAAGCAAGCGAACACGTGACCTAAAACTGGGTCCCCAGCCATTCTTGAATTCGGCATCGCTTTTGCCTTTTGCCTGGATTGAGGAATAGAAGAGTTACTCTATGATGGTTAATATATTTGGTCCCTGGAGGCCATAGTTGCCAGTATGCTCTGGAATTTTGTTCTTTTTTTTTTTTTTTTGTTTTTTTTTTCTCTCTTCCTCTGTTTCAGGTCTCCACAAGTAGAACGACATATAGTATTTTAGAGTAAATAAGATTGTTGAACCCTATGAATAACGTAGTACCCCCCTCAGCCTGATAAATTAACGCTGTGCAATTAACTCTGACATAGTCTGTGGGCATTCAATTAGCTGAACAGACAAGAGGTAAGTGGAGGACACTCCCCTATGCCCTCTAAGTTGAGCTGGACCACTCTAGAGAATATTTTGCTGGGTAGTTGATTTGTCTAGGCTGAGTTGTGGAAAATGATAAAACTGTAATAGTTTAGGATTGTGAGGTGATTATGATATATAATAATATTGTTAGGTCATTGCTGCCCTGGGGCGCCAAGTGCCTTTGCCATAGGTTTGTATTTTTGCATATTTTGATATAGCCCCCCCCCCACCTCTGTTGGTTAAGTTATGTTGCACTCCCTTGAACCGGAAGGTATTTGCCTTGTGGTTTGTTTAACCTGAAGGTTTTTTACTGGGGCTCTTAGGAGCCTACAGATTTGTTCCTATATCTATTTATGTTGACCAGTATACATTATATATAGATACATCTCTGTGTGTAAAATAGATTAGAACCTCTACTACAGGAGTTTCTCACTCTTCTGCTATAGAGAGGATCCATCTCAATCCGTTGGTAGATAGAACCTCGCTATAGTTTCACCGGGAGTGAAGGATTTCTCATTCCTTCCCCTGGGTGACCCTATCCGACTTTAGAATATTTTAGAATCCTTGAAGCTAAATCCTTCATCCTTACCAGGTTGTCTTTTTCTTTCTTCCCCTTTTTTTTTTTTTTTTTTTTTTCCTTCTCTTTCTTTCTTCTTATTCTTCCTGCCCCGTTCCCCCCCCCCCCTCCTCCTTTTCTTTTTTTTTTTTTTTGTTTGTTTGTTCGTTGTAATCTTGAATTTTATTGGTCTAAACTCGAAATAAGATTAAGATGGCTACAATCCTCTCCTTAAATGTACAAGGATTTAATTCACCTAATAAGAGAAGTTTAGCATTTCGCAAAATCAGATCCTTGAGACCAGACATTATTTGTCTACAGGAAACACATTTTTTGAAGTCTTTTAAGCCTAAATATTTAGACGCCTCTTATCCTCAAATATTTACAGCCTCTGCAGAAACTAAACAGAAGGGTGTTTTGATCGGCTTTAAAAGAGGGGCCCAATTTCAGTGCAGCACAGAGGTTAGCGACCCGGAAGGTAGATTCCTGATCTTAATAGGAACTCTGCAAGATGTAGAGGTGACGGTAGCTACATACTATGCTCCTAACGTCAACCAAATTCCCTTTCTTACTAAGTTTTTAGAGACAGTCTTTACAGCCTCTAAGGGGATGGCTATTATATGTGGAGATTCTAATTTGGTGTTAAATCCATTCCTGGACAGGCAATCCTCCAACAGTCCGTCAGCGCCAGCCCAGTTAATCTCGCTTGCTAAGGCCTACAGAAAATTACTAGATTCTAATTCATTGGTAGACTGCTGGAGGGAGGCACATCCGGGAACACAGGATTTCACTCACTTTTCACATCCCCATAATACTTACTCAAGAATAGATCATGTGCTTCTTCCACAGGGATTTGTGAATCAAATGAGTTCCGTCTCTATTATTCCCATATCGTGGTCGGACCATGATGGAATTTTGCTTAAACTTAAATCACTACTAGGTAAACCAACCGAACATTCCTGGTCACTTAATACCTCCCTCCTTGCCTATCCAGAAGTGGCATCGCTAATATCTGATTCCTTGGCAGAGTACTTTGAATTAAATGACACCCTAGATGTATCAGCCTCTATATGTTGGGAGGCGCATAAACCTACTATTCGAGGTAAGTTGATCCAGATTGCTTCTCAAAAGAAAAGAGAAAGAAACTTACACATCGATAGGCTGGAAAAAAAGTACCTAGAAGTTGCAGAGAAGGCGAAATCCCAGAGCACACCGTCGGCTCGCTCCGAGTTACATAATATTTCCCAAGAATTGAATTTAGCTTTAGCAGGTAAAGCAGAGAAAGTGTTACAGTGGGTTAAACACAAATTTTACTGCAAGGCTAATAAACCAGACACCCTCTTGGCTAAAAAATTAAAAACACCTGAACAAGTATATTGCCCCATTAGGCTGAAAGATGTAAGGGGAGAGATAACGAGCAACCCAACCAAAATTGTCAGTATATTTAGAGATCAGCTTCAGAAGCTGTACACAAATCCGCAGACATTAAGTGATGAAAGTCTAAAGCAGTTCTTTAGGGATGTCTCTCTTCCTGCATTGCCGTTGCCATTACAGGGGACGCTGGAGGATGTTTTTAATGTAGAGGAGGTAACCAAGGCAATAGGTGGCCTAAAGCTCAATAAGAGACCCGGGCCAGATGGTTTTTCAGCCGCCTACTATAAAAAATTTGTAAATATCCTGGCCCCAAAATTAACTGCCCACTATAACCATATAAGAGAAGGTGGTTCATTTTCACGAGAATCATTAATGGCATCT
This sequence comes from Gastrophryne carolinensis, assembly GCA_027917425.1. NCBI lineage: Eukaryota > Metazoa > Chordata > Amphibia > Anura > Microhylidae > Gastrophryne > Gastrophryne carolinensis. The sequence continues at coordinate 382,900,811 of CM051238.1, forward strand.
ATTAGTATGATTCCAAAACCGGAGACAGATACTTCTATCTGGTCTAACTTTAGACCCATCTCACTTATAAACTTAGATGTCAAGATTCTCTCCAAAATTTTGGCAGACAGACTGTCAGCGTATTTGCCTGGCTTGATTGGAAATGATCAGGTAGGTTTCATCCCAGGGCGACAGGCGGGGGATAACATTAGGAAGCTAATCCAAATAGCACATATTGCGAGGAAGACAGACAAACGGCTCTTCTTCTTATCGTTAGATATTAGAAAGGCCTTCGACTCAGTCTCATGGAAGTACCTGTTTTTTTTGCTTAGACAATGGGGCTTTGGTCCTAAATTTATTGGTCTTATTGAAGCTATATACGCTAACCCGTCAGCATATATTAAATACAATGGTTTTAGATCAGGAACCTTTCCACTACAGAAGGGGACAAGACAGGGTTGCCCTCTTTCCCCCCTCCTGTTCGCCCTGGCTATGGAACCCCTGGCGCTGAAAATTAGGGAATCAGTTGACATTACAGGTATTAAGATAGGGGATAACCAGTATAAGCTTTCTATGTTTGCAGATGATGTCCTTCTTACGATTTCGAATCCCCTCATATCTCTACCTAACCTACTGCAACTTATGGGTACTTTTGCCAGAGTCTCAGGGCTTCAAGTCAATACAGCTAAATCCAGAGCCCTTAATATTAATCTTGCCCCTGAAACAGCGAGACAACTACAACTTGATTACGATTTCCAATGGGAAAATAGAGCTATCAAATACTTGGGGGTCTCTATCACTAATTCTTATGACTCCTTGTTTGCTGCTAATTTTGTCCCGCTTAGGCGGAAGTTGTTTGCCCTTCTGGATAAATGGGGGACCTATGGCCTGTCATGGTTGGGTAGAATTGCAGCGGTCAAGATGACGCTCCTACCTAAGTTTTTATACCTGGCCAGAGCCTTGCCAGTCAAGATACCGTTACAATACTTAAAGTTACTGCAAGATAAGATATTTAATTTTATTTGGTGCGGTAGAAAAGCCAGGCTCGCAAAGTCAATCATGTATAAAGTTAAAGCCGATGGAGGCCTAGGCGTCCCTAATGTGTCTAGATATTATAAAGCAGCACAGTTGGCCCAGATATTAGCATATCATGAAAAATCTGATCCTCCTTGTTGGGTAGCAATAGAGGCGGAGCAATGTTTACCTCAAAAAGTGGAGAATTTGTTATGGCTTGTTCCAAAGTTTAGGATGCTGAATCATAATCCTATTATGACTCATTCTTTACAGATATGGGATGACCACAAATTTTCATGCGGCCTTGCCTCTCCGCATTTACCACTTCTCCCCTTGTGGGATAATCCTATGTTTCCACCGGCGTGTCTAGACCCAGCAAGATTTCGAAATTGGAAAGAAGTGGGAATCAATAGGGTCCAGGATTGCTTTCAGGGGGCTAGTATAAGCACCTTTCAACAATTCAGGGATAAGTACAATTTATCAACCAAGGACTTCTTTGGATACTTACAACTAGCACATTTTTTGAAGGAAGTTACCAAGGGACTGGTAGGGCCGGTTTCGTTTACATCTTTTGAGGAGAGATGCAAAAAAGATCCTAGAAGTAGGGGCGCGATTTCAGAATTGTACGTTAAATTAGGCAATGGTTCATCGTCGGGCGATCCTCCATATAGAGCCAAATGGCATAGAGAAATGGAGTGTTGTTTTGACGACAAGGAGTGGAGTAAAATTTGGAAAGGAGCCTATGGTCCGGCAATGTCGGTAGCATCCATTGAGGTGAACATAAAATTAATAACGAGATGGTATTTGACTCCTGAGAAATTGGCTCATTATGCAGGATCGACTCAGAAACACTGTTTTAGGGGATGCTCGGGGGGAGGTTCTTACTGGCATGCATGGTGGGATTGCCCCTTGGTGCTTACCTTTTGGGTTAAAGTTTTCCATACAATTTCGACAATATTGGGTACATGTGTAAAACCCGATCCTGGGGTGGCTCTCCTTAACAGACCGATAACCGGGACAACTAAATCACAAAAAGTTCTTATTTACCATATTTTGACGGGAGCCAAGCTGATAATCGCGAAGGCTTGGAAGGCGTCAAGTTTGAGCTTTGCAGAGTTCAAAAATAAAGTGACCTATACAATGTCAATGGAAAAGTTATCAGCAATACATGATGATGACTTGGATGGTTTCCGAGCAATTTGGGACCCATGGGCTTGTTATGCTATGCCCAAAGATTTTGACAAGGACCTCTTAGGGATCTGATTTCGCCTTTTTTTTTTTTTTTTTTTTTCCCTTCTCCCTCTTCCCTCTCTCTTTCTTTCCCTTTTCTTTCTTACATTTTCTCTATTCTCCCTCCAACCTGGATACTGTTCTCTCAGGGTAATTCACCTTAGTCTTATAGGCTATAGATAAGCCTTATAGAATGTTATAGAGCTATACCAAGTTAGAGGCCATCAGTTTACCGGTCCTAAGTGCGCTCTATATCAGACACAGTTAGTAATATATAGATTAGTAAGTGTTTACTAATGGTCTCAATGTTAATGTCCGCAAAAATACTATCGGAAAATTGTATGAGACATAGTGAACAAAGTTTTCCTGATGAAAATGGATGTCTATATTTGTAAACTCTATGGTGTATTGTGTTGATCATCCCACAATAAAATTTTTTGAACAAGAAGTAAGAGAACCTCTACTGTCCTTTAACTTGATTGGTTTGAATAAACAATCTGGTGTTTTAAGCTTACGAGCCAATAATGTGTCAGGTTTGTTAGCCTTAATGTAAAACCTATGTTTTACCCAAGCCAAGCTACGTCCCGCCCGTTCTGCCAAGGCCAAGTTCAATTCTTCAGATATTCTTCTTAAGGTAGATCTATATGTAGCTGACATGATCTGAGGTACCTGCGCAACTAAATCCGCATACTTCTTTTCTAGAGAGTCAATATAGGCATTCCGTGCTTTGCGTTTCCCCGCCGCCGCCTGTAAGAGGAGCCCCCTAATAACTGGTTTATGAGCCTCCCATTGCAAAACATCTGAGATTTCAGTTTGATCATTATCCTTAAAATAATTAGGAAGGCTTTCTCTAACATCATCTACAATTTTTTTATCTGACAACAACGTCTCATTCAGAGACCACGAGACACCCCCCTGCCTTAATAGAAGAGACTTGAATTTTATCAAAACTGCATCATGATCTGTCCATGGAATTGGAAGTATTTGCGAGCTCTGAAGGCTTGACAAAACTTGAAACTTAACAAACACATGATCTATCCGCGTGTACAGATCATGCGGAGAGGAATAATGTGTGAAGGACTGTGTACCAGGATGGCCCTCCCTCCAACAGTCCACCATACCATAAGATTCCAGTAGCAACCTAAAAGCTCTCGCAGTGGCAAGCACCTGTGTGGAGGGGACCAATGACTTATTAGAATGCCTATCTATATGGGGCTGAAGTATCATGTTAGAGTCCCCGCAAACCACTAATAAGCCTTTCACATGTTTAAAAAGTTCAGAAAAAAAACCTTTCATGAAAGCCACTTGACTGGTGTTAGGCGCATAATAAGATGCAAAAGTAACTTCCACGTCTTGCATTGTGCCACACAAAATCAAGTACCTCCCATCAGGATCAGAGATCTCCACATTGCATACAAATTGTACAGATTTCTTAAAGGCAATAAGAATCCCGCGTTGCTTCGTCTGCGCACAGGACAGAAAAAATTGAGGGTATGAAGCATCAAGGTATCTAGGCTTGGAACCCATTGAAAAATGCGTTTCCTGGAAGCAGATCACATCCGGTTTCAGGGAACGCATCTTCCTGAAGGCTATAGATCTTTTCTGCGGCGAATTAAGTCCCTGCACATTTAGGGATAAAACTGTACAAGACATTGCCACAGATCCAGAATCTATAATAAATAATATTAGAAAAGTCCAATACACCTAGGAAGCAACAGAGATACAAGGGAACAAAATATTGATAGATTAATTAAAATAGACACAAACAAAATATATAAAAAAAAAAAAAAATAAAAAAAAACCCTGCCACTGGGGGGTCGGACAAAAAATGTACAAATCTACCACCCCCACCGAGAAAAACAATCCCCAGTAGATGTAGTTATGGAGTGCAACAAGACAAAGCCGCCCCACGGATAAGGAGGCAACATCCGTACTATATTAGACCTTATTAAGTCTTTAAGCCGACAACCCCTTCAGACTAGATAATACTCTAGATATCCAAAAACATTGCAGATTTAGTAGCATGTATTACAACATTTTTCCCAATCAGATTTCTCAGAGTCTCAGATCAACTTATATCTCAGTTAACACTGAAACCAATAATGTTTCTCATGTGCAATCAGGACTTAGAGAAATCAAAATATAATGGAGGTGAGCATATTAATATCAGAACATTATCTTCCAAACTTCAATTAGTTAAACCCCTTACCTATGCAAAATTAAAATAGTGGCAATAACATACTTTTTAAGGATCCTATTGGCAGAAATTATTCCGCCCACAGGATAAAGCAGCAAACCCAATAGTAAATGAACAGTCATAATTTTGTGCACCATCCCGGGCAACCCTTGCAAGATCACAGAATGTAGCTCTATCCCTCATTACTTATGCAAAAAATTAACCACAGATATCTTTCCTGGTTATAGCAACCAAAAAATATATCATATGCTATAAGGATAGCTATTTAACCAAACGGACCAAAAAGTAATAATTATAAAGTACCGAAAGCATGGCACAATAATATCAGGACATCATATTCCAAACCACATTTAGTTAGATCTCTTACCTATGCCTTAACGGCTAAAAATACAAATAGAAGCAATAACACATGTTATCTTAGGATCCTTTTGGCCAAAGATATACTCCACCAGCAGGATAAAATAACAGACCCAGTAGCAAGGAAACAGCATAATTCTGCATACTCTTCCTAGCAACATTTGAGAGACCACCGGGTATAGCTACATCCCTTAGTGTTATACAGGGGTTGACCACAACCAGTATCCTTAGTTGTGGCAGCCAAGAAATATAGCCTGTGTTATAAAAATAGCTGTTTAACCAAACAACTTAGATGCCACAACCAAGGAACACCAGAAATATAGCACCAATATAAGAACATTATATTCTATACCACATTTAGTTAGACCCCTTACCTATGCCTTAGTAACTAAAAATAAAAATAGAGGTAGTAACACAATTGTTGAAGGATCCCACCGGCAGAGATAAACTCTACCCATAGGATAGGTCAACAAACTCAGTGGTAAATACACAGCACCGTTCTATACACCATCTCTAACAACATTTAGTAGATCATAAGATATAGCTATATCCCTTATTGCTGAGTAGAAATCAAGCACAAATATTTTTCTCGGTTATGACAACCAACAATTATATCTTACACTATAAGAATAGCTATATAGCTCAAATGCAAAATTAAAGAGCATCAAAGCATTTTAATCATTAACAGATTCCAATATAAGAGAGGGGATTTCAGACGCCTCCTGTCTTCTTTGCCGCTTTCCTGCCCTCTGCACCTTGGGCGAGTCATCCAAGGAGAGGGCCCTTCTTGCCGATACATTCGCCAGTTGACCAGATAAGAGTCCCAAATCAGAACAAATGTTATGGAGATCCTCAGGTGTCGTCGCAGACCAATCTTTATTATTAAAGGAAAATTGCACTCTAAAAGGGAAACCCCACTTATATTTCACACCGTGATCTTGGAGACCTCTAAGATAGGGCTTAATTTCCTTCCTTTTAAGAATAGTAGTGGGAGACAAATCAGAGAAAATCTGGAAGCTATTTCCTTGAAATGATAACTGCGCAGCAGCACGTGCCGCCTGTAGAAGTCTCTCCTTGGTTTTAAAATAGTGAAAGCGCACTAAAATATCCCTCGGGGGATCATCCGGCCTTCTCCTGCGCGTCAGGGCTCTATGAGCCCTATCCATCTCCAATCTTTCACCAGGTTCCCCAGGCAGAAGCTCCTGGCAAATAGATAATACTGTAGACTGCGCGTCTTCAAAATGCTCTGGGATGCCCCGGAAACGCAAATTTTGGCGACGATCCCTGTTCTCAGCATCCTCTAACTTGGTCATCAACATAATATTATCAGCTTTTAGTTTAGCAAGATCATCCCCATGGGCCTCTATGACAGTGGACACATCACCCAGCCTCTCATCCAGTGTAGATAGACAGTGTGAGATTTTATGCAGCTCTTTAGTAAAGTGCTCATTGATCCTCTTAGTGTTTAAGTCCAGCGCTTTAAGAAACATAGATTCAAGCTGTTCCATCATCCCTGGGGTGAAAGCAGTAATAGAACATTCTGCCCCCAATGCGACAGGACTCACAGTTACAGCAGGCTGTAGTTCCGCTCCCTCCTCCGTCACGGATGAAGCCAGAGCCGCCGCATTCTTGCGGCCTCAGCCCTCTCCTCCTCCTCCGCGCTGTCACAGGAATCAGCAACCGGGCACCGCCAACGAACCACCTCCAGACTCAGTAGCCCGAGCGCGCCGTCAGCCCAGCTCACAGGTAAACACACTGCCCCCGAAATCTTCCGTTTGCCTCTAACTCCGCAGGGCGGACACGGGACAAGCTCAGCAAGCGTCCGACCTCATCACGCGCGCATGCGCACTCCCTTATTCAGCTTTTTTATACATTTTTTAGGGAAACCCTGCACAACCAAAGAATTCTTTGAGGGATTAATTCCAGAAAGATGAGCCCACTACAACAAGCTGGGTATGCTTAGAAAGCTTAACATGTGTACTTTCAGGAAATATATGGTTTATGGGTGATATTCCAAATGTAAAGGGTTGTTTTGGTTGAAAAATCGCAAGGCGCGCACTTTGTCTGCAGAGCTGAAATTTTCAAGTAAAATTGCCGTTACGCACATGCTTTACTTTGGGGTGTTTGGCAACTCTTCCCTTGACAGTAGCTATGCATGTTGGGTATCGTTCTGTTTGGGGGACCTTGCTTTTTCAGATTAAACTTGTTTTTTCTTGTTTGTATATAGTTTTTTTTAGGAAAATGTGGCTTTGATTCTGCTTTTTTATCCTTTTTTTAGGGAAACTCTTGGCAACCAAAGATTACATTGAGGGATAGGCTGTACCATGTAATGTTAAAACGCCTAAACTAAATCAGCTTTTTCATCCTCAGCTTTATTAAGCTATTGCATGTTGAATTGGTTTTTGTCCTGCTGTCAAAACACCAGGCCGCAGGGTATCCCAAACCACCACGTTGCACCCTGTTATACTATATAAGCTTGTTCAGCCTCGGCATTTCTTTGGCTATTGCATTTTGAATTGGTTTTTGTCCTGCTGTCAAAACACCAGGCCGCAGGGTATCCCAAACCACCACATTGCACCCTATCTGTTATACTAAATACGCTTGTTCAGCCTCAGCTTTATTAAGCTATTGCATTTTGAATTGGTTTTTGTCCTGCTGTCAAAACACCAGGCCGCAGGGTATCCCATATTGCCAATTTTCATAGTATCTGGTGCAGAGAAGCAGTTCCTCACTTTATTTAGCTTCTGCTTTTTAAAGTAAACACATTTTTTTAAAGTACCTATTGCGCATTTCAAATACATAAAAATGTCAGGCAGACAAGTGCCAGGATGTTCAAAGAGGAGTGGCAGAGGCCAAGATTCAGCAGGCAGAGGTCACAGCAGACTAGGGGCGAGTGGCAGCAGGAGTCACGGTGAGAGAACTGATCTGCCAGTATCTGCTAGCGGTCGTGTCTCCACCAGTAACGCATCTGCCGTGGTAGATTGGTTAACGCGGTCATCCACATCATCACAAGTTACATCTGAGACCCCCAGTCTAGGGTCGGTAGGTTCCTCTGACACAACCCTGAGTTGGCATGCCCCGAGAGCAGTCCCTGTCCTCCCATTGCCTCTGTCCTACGCCGTTCCCTCCCCAGCGATGTATCCTATGCTTTGGGTTCAGCTCCACTCTTTAGTGAGGAGGACGATCAACTCCATCAGCAGCAGCCTCAGTCTTCAGTCGCTAATGAGTAGCTTTCTACACCCGCATAGTGAGGCTACTCGTGAGCAGCAGGAAGACCTGGAGCAGGACCTGAACCAGCAGGTCATGTCATACCTTGACATGACCATGCCAACGCACCTTGAGGATCCGCTGGACTGCTGGGCAGCCAAACTTGGCTTGTGGCCGCAACTAGCAGAGTTTGCCCTGGAAAAGCTGTCCTGCCCGGCAAGTACCGTGCTATCTGAGTGGGTGTTTAGTGCGGTGGGGGCCATAGTTGCGGCGAGGAGAACTCATCTGTCAACTAAAAATGTGGAGAGACTCACCTTTGTGAAAATGAATCAGGGATGGATCAGCAAGGATTTCCACCCACCAATGGCTGATGCATGCGATTAGATTCAGTATGGTGCCACGTTTTACACTTTCCAAATGGTGCAAAACATATTTATGCCTTTAGGCCAATTTTTGGGGTCCTGCTGATGCCAACTTCAGGGTGTGCCTTTCAGCCAATTTTGGGCCTCCGGCTGCTGCTACTGCCAACTGCAGTGTGTCTTTCAAGCTATGTTCGAGGTCATGCTGCTGCTGCTTGCAACTCCAAGGTGTGATTCATCCAATTTTTGGCCTGCTGCTGCCAACTTCAGTGTCTCTTTAAAGCAATGTTTGGGCTCCTGATGCTGCTTGCAACTCCAGGGTGTGATTCATCCAATTTTTGGCCTCCTGCTGCCAACTCCAGTGTCTCCTTAAAGCAATGTTTGGGCACCTGCTGCTGCTTGCAACTCCAGGGTGTGATTCATCCAAATTTTGGCCTCCTGCTGCCAACTCCAGTGTCTCTTTAAAGTAATGTGTGGGCTCCTGCTGCTGCTTGCAACTCCAGGGTGTGATTCATCCAATTTTTGGGCTCCTGCAGCCAACTCCAGTGTCTCTTTTAAGCTATGTTTGGGCTCCTGCTGCTGCTGCTTGCAACTCCAGGGTGTGATTCATCCAATTTTTGGGCTCCTGCAGCCAACTCCAGTGTCTCTTTCAAGCTATGTTTGGGCTCCTGCTGCTGCTGCTGCTTGCAACTCTAGGGTGTGATTCATCCAATTTTTGGGTTCCTGCAGCCAACTCCAGTGTCTCTTTCAAGCTTTGTTTGGGCTCCTGCTGCTGCTGCTTGCAACTCCAGGGTGTGATTCATCCAATTTTTGGGCTCCTGCAGCCAACTCCAGTGTCTATTTCAAGCTATGTTTGGGCTCCTGCTGCTGCTGCTTGCAACTCCAGGGTGTGATTCAACCAATTTTTGGCCTTCTGCTGCCAACTTCAGTGTCTCTTTAAAGCAATGATTCGGCTCCTGCTGCTGCCTGCAACTCCAGTGTGTGATTCATCCAATTTTTGGCCTCCTGCTGCCAACTCCAGTGTCTCCTTAAAGCAATGTTTGGGCTCCTGCTGCTGCTGCTTGCAACTCCAGGGTGTGATTCATCCAAATTTTGGGCTCCTGCTGCCAACTCCTGTGTCTCTTTAAAGCAATGTTTGGGCTCCCGCTGCTGCTTGCCACTCCAGGGTGTGATTCATCCAATTTTTGGGCTCCTGCAGCACACTCCAGTGTCTCTTTCAGGCTATGTTTGGGCTCCTGCTTCTGCTTGCAACTCCAGGGTGTGATTCATCCAATGTTTGGGCTCCTGCAGCCAACTCCAGTGTATCTTTCAAGCTATGTTTGGGCTCCTGCTCCTGCTGCTGCTCGCATCTCCAGGGTGTGATTCATCCAATTTTTGGGCTCCTGCAGCCAACTCCAGTGTCTCTTTCAAGCTATGTTTGGGCTCCTGCTGCTGCTGCTTGCAACTCCAGGGTGTGATTCATCCAACTTTTGGGCTCCTGCAGCCAACTCCAGTGTCTCTTTCAAGCTATGTTTGGGCTCCTGCTGCTGCTGTTGCTGCTGCTTGCAACTCCAGGGTGTGATTCATCCAATTTTTGGGCTCCTGCACCCAACTCCAGTGTCTCTTTCAAGCTATGTTTGGGCTCCTGCTGCTGCTTCTGCTTGCAACTCCAGGGTGTGATTCATCCAATTTTTGGCCTCCTGCTGCCAACTCCAGTGCCTCTTTAAAACAATGTTTGGGCTCCTGCTGCTTCTTGCAACTCAAGGGTGTGATTCATCCAATTTTTGGGCTCCTGCAGCCAACTCCAGTGTCTCTTTTAAGCTATGTTTGGGCTCCTGCTGCTGCTGCTTGCAACTCCAGGGTGTGATTCATCCAATGGTTGGGCTCCTGCAGCCAACTCCAGTGTCTCTTTCAAGCTATGTTTGGGCTCCTGATGCTGCTGCTTGCAACTCCAGGGTATGATTCATCCAATTTTTAGGCTCCTGCAGCCAACTCCAGTGTCTCTTTCAAGCTATGTTTGGGCTCCTGATGCTGCTTGCAACTCCAGGGTGTGATTCATCCAATTTTTGGGCTCCTGCAGCCAACTCCAGTGTCTCTTTTAAGCTATATTTGGGCTCCTGCTGCTGCTGCTTGCAACTCCAGGGTGTGATTCGTCCAATTTTTGGCCTGCTGCTGCCAACTCCAGTGTCTCTTTAAAGCAATGTTTGGGCTCCTGATGCTGCTTGCAACTCCAGGGTGTGATTCATCCAATTTTTGGCCTCCTGCTGCCAACTCCAGTGTCTCCTTAAAGCAATGTTTGGGCTCCTGCTGCTTCTTGCAACTCAAGGGTGTGATTCATCCAATTTTTGGGCTCCTGCTGCCAACTCCAGTGTCTCTTTTAAGCTATGTTTGGGCTCCTGCTGCTGCTGCTTGCAACTCCAGGGTGTGATTCATCAAATTTTTGGCCTCCTGCTGCCAACTCCAGTGTCTCCTTAAAGCAATGTTTGGGCTCCTGCTGCTGCTGCTTGCAACTCCAGGGTGTGATTCATCCAAATTTTGGGCTCCTGCTGCCAACTCCTGTGTCTCTTTAAAGCAATGTTTGGGCTCCCGCTGCTGCTTGCCACTCCAGGGTGTGATTCATCCAATTTTTGGGCTCCTGCAGCACACTCCAGTGTCTCTTTCAGGCTATGTTTGGGATCCTGCTGCTGCTGCTGCTTGCAACTCCAGGGTGTGATTCATCCAATGTTTGGGCTCCTGCAGCCAACTTCAGTGTATCTTTCAAGCTATGTTTGGGCTCCTGCTCCTGCTGCTGCTTGCATCTCCAGGGTGTGATTCATCCAATTTTTGGGCTCCTGCAGCCAACTCCAGTGTCTCTTTCAAGCTATGTTTGGGCTCCTGCTGCTGCTGCTTGCAACTCCAGGGTGTGATTCATCCAATTTTTGGGCTTCTGCAGCCAACTCCAGTGTCTCTTTCAAGCTATGTTTGGGCTCCTGCTGCTGCTGCTTGCAACTCCAGGGTGTGATTCATCCAATGTTTGGGCTCCTGCAGCCAACTCCAGTGTCTCTTTCAAGCTATGTTTGGGCTCCTGCTGCTGCTGTTGCTGCTGCTTGCAACTCCAGGGTGTGATTCATCCAATTTTTGGGCTCCTGCACCCAACTCCAGTGTCTCTTTCAAGCTATGTTTGGGCTCCTGCTGCTGCTTCTGCTTGCAACTCCAGGGTGTGATTCATCCAATTTTTGGCCTCCTGCTGCCAACTCCAGTGCCTCTTTAAAACAATGTTTGGGCTCCTGCTGCTGCTTGCAACTCCAGGGTGTGATTCATCCAATTTTTGGGCTCCTGCAGCCAACTCCAGTGTCTCTTTTAAGCTATGTTTGGGCTCCTGCTGCTGCTGCTTGCAACTCCAGGGTGTGATTCATCCAATTTTTGGGCTCCTGCAGCCAACTCCAGTGTCTCTTTCAAGCTATGTTTGGGCTCCTGATGCTGCTGCTTGCAACTCCAGGGTATGATTCATCCAATTTTTAGGCTCCTGCAGCCAACTCCAGTGTCTCTTTCAAGCTATGTTTGGGCTCCTGCTGCTGCTTGCAACTCCAGGGTGTGATTCATCCAATTTTTGGGCTCCTGCAGCCAACTCCAGTGTCTCTTTTAAGCTATGTTTGGGCTCCTGCTGCTGCTGCTTGCAACTCCAGGGTGTGATTCGTCCAATTTTTGGCCTCCTGCTGCCAACTCCAGTGTCTCTTTAAAGCAATGTTTGGGATCCTGCTGCTGCTTGCAACTCCAGGGTGTGATTCATCCAATTTTTGGGCTCCTGCAGCCAACTCCAGTGTCTCTTTCAAGCAATGTCTGGGCTCCTGCTGCTGCTTGCAACTCCAGGGTGTGATTCATCCAATTTTTGGGCTCCTGCAGCCAACTCCAGTGTCTCTTTCAAGCTATGTCTGGGCTCCTGCTGCTGCTGCTGCTTGCAACTCCAGGGTGTGATTCATCCAATTTTTGGGTTCCTGCAGCCAACTCCAGTGTCTCTTTCAAGCTATGTTTGGGCTCCTGCTGCTGCTGTTGCTGCTGCTTGCAACTCCAGGGTGTGATTCATCCAATTTTTGGGCTCCTGCAGCTAACTCCAGTGTCTCTTTCAAGCTATGTTTGGGCTCCTGCTGCTGCTGCTTCCAACTCCAGGGTGTGATTCATCCAATTTTTGGCCTCCTGCAGCCAACTCCAGTGTCTCTTTCAAGCTATGTTTGGGCTCCTGCTGCTGCTGCTTGCAAGTTCAGGGTGTGATGCATCCAATTTTTGGGCTCCTGCAGCCAACTCCAGTGTCTCTTTCAAGCTATGTTTGGGCTCCTGCTGCTGCTGCTTGCAACTCCAGGGTGTGATTCATCCAATTTTTGGGCTCCTGCAGCCAACTCCAGTGTCTCTTTCAAGCTTTGTTTGGGCTCCTGCTGCTGCTTGCAACTCCAGGGTGTGATTCATCCAATTTTTGGGCTCCTGAAGCCAACTCCAGTGTATCTTTCAAGCTATGTTTGGGCTCCTGCTGCTGCTTGCAACTCCAGGGTGTGATTCATCCAATTTTTGGGCTCCTGCAGCCAACTCCAGTGTCTCTTTAAAGCTATGTTTGGGCTCTTGCTGCTGCTGCTTGCAACTCCAGGGTGTGATTCATCCAATTTTTGGGCTCCTGCAGCCAACTCCAGTGTCTCTTTCAAGCTATGTTTGGGCTCCTGCTGCTGCTGCTTGCAACTCCAGGGTGTGATTCGTCCAATTTTTGGGCTCCTGCTGCCAACTCCAGTGTCTCTTTAAAGCAATGTTTGGGATCCTGCTGCTGCTTGCAACTCCAGGATGGGATTCATCCAATTTTTGGGCTCCTGAAGCCAACTTCAGTGTCTCTTTTAAGCTATGTTTGGGCTCCTGCTGCTTGCAACTCCAGGGTGTGATTCGTCCAATTTTTGGCCTCCTGCTGCCAACTCCAGTGTCTCTTTAAAGCAATGTTTGGGATCCTGCTGCTGCTTGCAACTCCAGGATGTGATTCATCCAATTTTTGGGCTCCTGAAGCCAACTTCAGTGTCTATTTAAAGCAATGTTTGGGCTTCTGCTGCTGCTTGCAACTCCAGGGTGTGATTCATCCAATTTTTGGGCTCCTGCAGCCAACTCCAGTGTCTCTTTTAAGCTATGTTTGGGCTCCTGCTGCTGCTGCTTGCAACTCCAGGGTGTGATTCATACAATTTTTGGGCTTCTGCAGCCAACTCCAGTGTCTCTTTCAAGCTATGTTTGGGCTCCTGCTGCTGCTGCTGCTGCTTGCAACTCCAGGGTGTGATTCATCCAATTTTTGGGCTCCTGCAGCCAACTCCAGTGTCTCTTTCAAGCTATGTTTGGGCTCCTGCTGCTGCTGCTTGCAACTCCAGGGTGTGATTCATCCAATTTTTGGGCTCCTGCAGCCAACTCCAGTGTCTCTTTCAAGCTATGTTTGGGCTCCTGCTGCTGCTGCTTGCAACTCCAGGGTGTGATTCATCCAATTTTTGGGCTCCTGCTGCCAACTCCAGTGTCTTTTTCATCCAATGTTTGGGCAGCTGCTGCTGCTTGCAACTCCAGGGTGTGATTCAGCTAATTTTGGGGCTCCTCCTGATTTGGGCAACCTCATCCTCATCCTCAGGAAATTTGATGTAAACAGGGATAAGGTCACAAATAGCCAGTACTACCTGGAAAAATATGCGGCTCATTGTAGCCTGGCTGATCCCGCTGAGGAGGGCAGAGGTTGCCTGGAAATGCCCTCGTGCCACAATATTAAGCGTGGCACATAGGCGAACTATGCCTGGAATGGTTTGGGTGCGTTTGGTGGATGGCTCGATTTTGGTCTTAATCTGATCATATAGGGACTGTAGTGCTGCACGATTCAGACGAAAGCGGCTTCTGATCTGCTCGTCACTTAAATCCCACACTGAAAGACGGATGCCAAAGGATCGGGGTGCCCTAAGCCTCACAGCACCCTCCTCCCTGGCCTCCTGTTCTTCCAGCATTGTGGCACATCCCTGCACCCATAACCCATACATCACCCTCTTATCCATCTCACACTCACTGACCAGATATACAAAAGAAGGAAAACCAAAAAAAACCCACAAACACACCACACACACAAGCACACTCCTCACACAATCACAACAATGCAGCTCACCACAAAACCAGATGTATAATGGTCTGAACCACCAGACTGCTGAAAGTGTGCTTTCTAAGTTAGGCACAACCAAGAGGGGATTTGCTGCACAACCCACAAAAGGCCCCAAAATCAATCCTCACTTGCTGTATGCTACACAATATTTGCATATGCCAACAAAATAAATCTCCTAAAGAAACAGCACTGATGTCAGAAATCACCCAACAAGCCACAGAGAGTAAGGACCAAACCAGCCAGACACTAAAATGAACTAAGGGACCAAAGCACCACACCACAGCCTTTGCCACAGTGTAACAATACAAGAAGGTTGTCAAATCCAGCCATTTATACTTAACTTGGGAAAAGGACTGGTCCGCTTTGCCGCCTTTTGCGTTGCTCTGCTATTTCCTGTCTGCAATTAGCTGACCCAGGTGTGCTAGAAACGGATTGCGCATGCGTACGCTAAAACATAATAGCGTACGTGAGCAGATACTTGCGTGCTTTAGCGTACATGTCTGAACATTCTGTGGGGGACCAATGAAAGGCAAGCTGCTCTTAATTTAAATAGCCGTTTGTAGAGCCACATTTAACAAGTGTTTAATATACCTGAGTACATTGTTGTCTTTGGTTGTGTGTTGTTTGGTTAATGATCTTGCCATTCTGTAGTCTGTATGCGTGCTTGTGTGTTGTATAGTGGTGTGTGTGTGCAGCTACAGGATGGAGCCAAATTCTGGACATCTGCCAGCCACAGCTGGCCCAAGTAGGAGTGTGTTGGGTGCTGTGCGCAGACCTCCCTTAAGGAAAAGGGCCCAGGCCGAAGGTGAGCCTGCACCCAAGGACAGCCGCCCATTTGCCAAGAGGGAGCCAGAATTTAATTTGGCGGATAACAATACTCTTGTGCGTCTTACCCTGGCCAAATGGGAGCTAATGTTTGGCTCCCAAAGCCAGTCTATAGGCAAGCAAGAAAGGAGCAAATTGTGGGATGCCATTGGGGAGGAGCTTACTAGCAGTGCTCAATACCCACGTAGTGGCCCATCCTGCAAGAAACGCTTCTACACTTTGAGAAGGGCCCTTATGCAAAAGATGAAGCATGATCTTGAGGTCGACAGTGGGACCATCCAGGGTCCAAAGAGTACCTACAGGCCATATGAGGAGATGCTGAAGTCCAAAATTCCGCTCATTCGGCTGCAGGGTGTTGATGCTGGGGATGACACCACAGGTTGGGCAGAAGGTACATATTTTTGGCATATTTTTTTCTGGTGATGTTAATGTATGTGATTTGCTTTGTCTCTTTCTGGCAAACTAACAGTAGGACATGTGAAGTAGTACATTATACCTCATAAATGTTTTACTTTCCTGTCTGTTGCTTTGTGCATAGGTGCACATGGTGATGTTCAGGATTTGGGTGAGGAGGACACCCCAACTCCTGCCCTTCAACCAACCTCAAGCCTAACCCAGTCTGCCATTGAAGGTATTTTTCACGAATTTATGGGCTGGTTTGTTTTGAAAAAATGGGTGTGGGAGCACCTCAAACAATAGCTTGTACCACTTTTTAGGATTAGTAATATGGGCCTGGGGACTAATTTCACGCACACTTTAACCCTCTCAGCAACTAACTAACAAGGCCCTAACATGTGTAGCTATGTGGGAAGCCAGAGATGTGTGGGCATATATCTGCATATACATGTGGAAGCCACACTGGCCTTTATTAGTGAATATTAGTGATTGAGCTGCTCACACACACCTTTATTCATGGTTTATTTTGTGCCGCACATTACCAATGGCTAAATTTTTAGCTGCACTGCCATTGGCACCAGCATCTCCTAAAGAGCCAAGCTACTCTTTGGATGCCGGTAAGTGCATGTGTCAACCTTGCTTTTTCCACTTTAACACAAGTGCATGTCTTTCATTCCTCTTTTTTCTTTGTAGGCCAAGTCACTGCTTCATCTTTGGACACCACTTCCTATGTTGCAGGTCAACAGGACCCTGTTGGTGTGTATTGCCAAAAACACTGTATCCTTTATGCTGGTTATGTTACACTGGTTCTATTTGGTTAGTCTAATAATCTACATGTTTGCTATGTCAACTTGAAGGTGGCTATTTTTAGTGGATTTGCCATCCCCAGGCTCATTAGTAAACTGTTTAGAGTGATTGCAATGCATTTTTTTGGTATATTAAAAAACAAACATTCACCAGAGTAGTGTTGTGAATATTTATAGACATTCATTGTGTATTTTAGTTGGCCGGAATATAGGAAGTGGCTATCCGGAAAGGGCCCTTCACCGTGAGGCTGCTAGAGATGAGGGTAAGTTGGGTTTGCTTGATTATCTAGTAAGGATGTTTGCGAACCTTTTTTGGGAATTTATTAGTCCAACTTGTGTTTAAACATGTATTTTCAAGGGCAAAGCTCGAGTGAGGGCCTAACTCAGGACATCTGTGAGATGGCGGGTATGTGTAATTTGAGCAATGTGTCTGTTAGTGTTTGGCCCAATTATTGGCTACTCTTCCTCTTACATACATGTTTGCAATCTGAGTTTCCAAGATCCCTTTTGGCTATTGTGTAATCTGCCACTTTGTCGAGGTATGGCCTCGATAGTCTATCCATATTAAATTTTAGTTTTGGCAACTGACCTACTAACATGACTTTCCTGTTTAGCATATGCCAGCTTGCCCCATCTCTCAAATGTGGATTTCCCCCTTTCTGGCAGCCAGACCCCGGAACTACTTAGGGTGGACGACACTGAGGTAACATGGCTTATTTTGGGGAACAATAACCACATTGACATGTTCGTGGATAGTCCAGGAACCACCATGTAACATGTTATTTATTTGGGGTTTGGGCAGGAGGCCATACCAGAAAGCCAAGCTGTGCCGTCTGCCCAAGTGCCATGTGGCCAAGCTACAGAGGCACAAGCAAGGGTAAGTTTGATTGTTACACTTTGGGTAAATGTTTTGGAGGGGCATACCTGCATTGTTTCAGCTTCACTACAATCAGTTTTTTTTTGGTTTTTAGGCCCGAACACACAAGAAGAGGAGGTCTGGCACCCACAAGTGCTGATTTCTACGAGCTAGGGGTCCGGATGCTGGAGGACTACAGTCACCAACAGCCGCGTGATGGAAATAATGAGCGCATTGCGGCGTTGGAAAATCAGGGGCTGGTGTATCGGCAACAAATTGAGGACTTGCAGCGCCAGCTCCATGACGTTCAACATCGCCAACAATCTGAAACCAACATGGCACTAGAACGAATGGCACATGCCATGGAGCAATCGGTACAGCGCCAGGACCAAACTTTGTTGTTGATCCATCAGCTGATACAACAGCAGTCTATTTTTTTTACTGCACTGTTGACCCCCAACACCACCCCTAGCAATGACTCACAACCTCCAAGGCCACCAAGTCAAGAATTTTGATTTAGTTTGTTTGTTTGTAAATTTTTGGAGAATAAATGTTAGTACCCCACCTCAAAATCGTGTTTTGTAAAAGACATAGCTAAGAACACAGTCAGGGATGAGTCTCTAGATCTAGATATGTACATGTAGCCAGAAATGTATGACACACATTGGTGACCACATATTACTATGGTTTACACATTAAATGGCTACAAAGGTACACCAACTTTTACAAACTAATGGGTTGCTAGACACTTAAACTATGCTTGACAAGGCACAACTCACTGTAATTAGAAAAATATAAAACATTTATTGTGGCTCAAGGTGGCCAACATGGCCAACATTCTGCCGCACAGCGGCAAAAACCATACCCCCCACCCTAACAACGCCTCTTCTTGGCCAGCAGCATAAGGCGAATCCGGCGGATAGACTGCCACAGTCTGCGATGCTCGGTTTCACAAGCTGTAGAGAGTATAAAAAAACAATATTCAAAACATAGAATGTGATCTCAACATACACAGATGTAGCAATGTAATGAAATTGCCTCAAATTAGCTGACCCACACATTCACATTGTTGTCAACTGTGCCCTTATGTGTTACCATTATATGAGTATTAGTGGCTGCCTTACATGTGGCTACAACATCCCAAGCATACATTTACTCTGAACTCTTGGGAATAAATTAAGGTATAAGTCCCAGTGTGGACATTTCTTTGGTTAGTTACAGCCAAACATCAGGGCCTAAGTCCTAACGATTAAACTGCTTGGGCCAAGCATATTAGAGGTCACCACCTTAGCAGGCCAATTTGTTTTTTGGAAAACCACATTTTAACACTATTGGGTCGATTCAAAGAAACATGTAACAGCTTTGATTTAGGTGCCGATCATCCTATTTTTCCCGAACGCTCGTGCGCTCGTATGAACTTGCGAGGGATTCTTATAAGCTAATACGTTTCTATCCTAAAATGTACGTCCGTTCGTATGGCAGTTCGCGAATCAGACCTATGTCAGTTTCCATCCTGAATTTTCCGTTTCATTTCTCAGGTTGCAACATTGGTTTTGCCCTTTTTCCTTTTTTGTCTGGACGTAAATCCTTCTGATCTTGCGGCTGCGCACTACAAACTTACCTCATTAAAGTGCATTCTAAATATTTGGTCTTTTATTTTTCTTTATTTCATTCATTTTGTAGTAACCAACCATTAATGAATGCATTTGCATAAGTAAATCTTACTTTGTTTAATTTTTAGTTAACTTGCATTTTTTACTTGTGGATTTTATTTTAATATTTTGGCTTCAAATGGTACAACTTAAAATTTTTTGTGTGGTTACCCACACCCTCTACATACAGATTGCTCTCAAAAATTTAAAAACACCCAGCAACTTCTGCATGTTATGAGCCTAGAAACAGCCAAGATGGCGGGTCAGGTATTATCGGGCAGCCTGCAAACAGAAAAGGCCTTGTGACTGTGTTGCTCTGCATTCTTTGATTTCTGACCTTTCCGTGCCCCCAGCTCTGCTGTGTCTGTGCAAAATACAGCAGTAACCCACATCCTGCACTTTATCCCGCTCTCCTCTCCTCAGTAAGTGTGATGCATCTGACCAAAGATGAGCTAAAATAATTAAACAAAGCAAAGGTAAACAACTACACCAATAAATTCTAACTAAAAATATTATTCTAGTACATCAATTTAAAAATAAATAACAAAGGACATAAGTTTCTTTAAATAACGCAAATATATGGATGTATTGCAAAATAAAGGTTTACATGCAAAGGACTAATTAAGGTCCACATTAAAATGCTTTTATAAGGCATACATGAAATGTATTGAATCAGGTATGCATTGCCATACAATTTATGGCCTCGGCCATGCTGATACATGCAGTTCATTGGAGCTCAAGACGCGCAGACTCCTCCACATAGCCAAAAAACCTGTTCAAGAACAGCAACCCGACTGCTAAAAGGTGTCAGAAGTGGCTTTCTTTTAAAACGTATTTAGAGGTTGGAAAACTGCTCTCTGAATTACACGTAAACACATCCGATTATCCTAAGTTTTATGTTTTGATCCTAAGTTTTACGTTTTGATCCTAAGTTTTACGTTTTGATCCTAAGTTTTACGTTTTGATCCTACAATTTAGGAACGAACTTCTGATGATCGTAAGAGCATATACGAAATCGTACGTAGGCTCGTGCGAGTCGGAAATGGCCAAAAAAACAGGAAAAAATGACAAACACCCACCCAAACTTACGATTCTCGATCCGAAATCAATTAACTTTTGCTCTTTGAATCGAGGGGTATGTGGAAAAAACAAGAATGTGAGCCAACAATCAAGCATGCAGACATGCATTTAGGATTGTCGGACAAACACATGTAACCTAGATGTGTGCTTAGAAAAGACATAGGTACATTGTAAATGTCTAAAGAATTTACAATAAGACTTAGGGGTCCAAAGTCTTTAGGCATATGAAGTGGTATGTACTCACCATCGCAGCTGTGGCTGGGGCCCATGCTGCTGGCCGTCCCGGGAGCTGGGAGGGGAGTATGGTCACCGGCTCCGTCTGCGTGGCAACATCTGTCAGGAGAAAGCAAAAGAGAACCAAAAAATTAGTTGGGCAATGACACATGAAGATTTGACATCCATCTGTTTAGGGAGTCTGCCAAAACAAATGCTTGCATGGTTACACACATGTTGTCCGACATTAGCATATTTACTGGTCCATTAGTTCATGTAAATTATTTATGTGTGCAACATGGACACATCAAGATAATGTGCCAATAACCTTTACAGTGCAATGCTAAGGCCTAATTTGCAGTTGAGTGTAGAATCTTACTTGTAGAATGTGCAACATGTGTTAGCCGGAACAACTTACAAAAATAACACATTTGCTAGCCGCCATCATGGTGTGGGCTGAAACATAGGGGTGGTTGGCAGTTGGATTGCACTGTAGTGGTGTTTGTGATGTTAATTTAAATTAGAAAACCATCTTGTACTATGGACCAGGAAACATGTGTATGTTTAAAGTGGACCAACACCCAGGATTTATACTATCCTGGGTTTTGGTCCACTTTGGCGGGGCACCCCGTTCGAAGAGAGAGCCCGTCCGCCGCCGCCTTCCGCAAGTCACTCTTACAGGGCGCGCACCCGCGCCGACCATTCACAAACGGCCGGCGCGGGCGCACGCACGTCTAGAGGGGCGCGCGGGAGGTGGCGGCGGTGGCTTCCACCGCCGCCAATGAGGTAAGGAGTTTGTGGGCTTTTGGGGGGGGTTCCGCGGTGAGGGAGGTGATCGGTCAGGGAATCTTATAGATTCCCAGGCCAATCACCGATGGGTGTTGGTCCACTTTAAGGAATGTCATAACATATGGAATGTGAGGGATAACAACAAACACTTACCACGACTATGCCCGCGGCCAAAGTCTGGCGCATAGCTGCTGGAGGTGGTGGCTCTATGATGGCCTAAAAAGCAGATAACAAGGGCACAGGATTAGTGCTAAGTCACCAGGATCACCTGTAACAGGCAAACAAGAATTAGAAATGCACTCACCAGGGGATGACCTGCCGCTGGTTTCCCAGGGAGGACTCTGAGGAGGAGGCGTGGAGCCTCGACTCCTCACAATTGGCCCTGAAGATCCAAAACCACATGGGCCACCCTCCTCCCTCTCACTCCCAGATCCTCGAGGGAGTGTGGGTGAGTCCACTTCCACCTCCCCACTTGAGAGTGGCCCACGGGGTTTGCAGATTCACCAGAGTCCAATTGTGAGGAGCTGAGGCTCCAGACTGCCCGCCCCCCCAGCAGCACGCTCCTCTGGGGCGTCATCCCCTTCCTCCTCTGGGTCCTCTAGATTTGACAGAGTCATCGGACCCCACCACTCTGCTGCGGGGGAGGAAACCCTTCCCACGTTTGCCCAGGGGAGGACGCTTATCTGTGTAAAAGGGGGCAAAAAAAAAGACAACTTTAAAACCCAGAATGAACAAAAAAATGTAAAAATCATACTACATTAGTGGATTGATTTACATGTTGTGCGCTGACACTTACCTGAAGCATAGGCATCATAAAGCCTATACACGCCCTCTGGGTCCCGGCGCTTAAAGCCCGACCACTTCTGGACGATTGAGCGGACGGTGAGGTTGGTGTGGAAGCGCAGGGAAACAGTGGCCTTCACCTCCAACGCTATGCGCCTCTTCGCACCATGGGCATAGTCATATTCCCTATGCAAGAATTCCTATAAAAAAAACCCATTTGAAAAACAAAAATCAATACATATATATATATATATATATATAATAATAAGCATCAATAACAAGCTATATGGTTGCACAGGATCCACTCGCTTGCGCCTTAATTTTGGGGGTTTGGGGGGTGCAGGGGATGTTGAGGGACCAGGGGAGACAGGGGGAGGAGGGGGGGAAGGGATTGGGGAGGAAGAATCTGAGGAGTAGCTGGGGAGGGGGACAGCTCTGCGTCTTGGGCGCATGGTGAATCCTCATAGGTGGAAACCGGAAGTTGCAAAACGAAAGTAAAAATTAAAAAAAACAAACACGCATCGCTAAAATACGTTTGAATACGCTTAGCAATTGAATACGCTTAGCAATTCGCTAGGGTACGCAACATCACAATAACGTATAGCGCCAAGTCAGCGCCAGCCATGTCTGCTGCCTATTCAGCAACAGCGACTGGGGGGCGTGACAAGTGAAATAGCGAACCAAAACCAAACACACATGTATGATCTTCATAGCGCCATGGCCTGCTACACACAGCGACTCTGCATAGCGCCGCTATACCACGGATTCATCAAAAACATTACTCTCAGAGAGCGTGGGCAAAGGAGAAGGCAAGGTAGGGATGCAGGAGGAGGAGGATGAGCACAGATCTGCCCAAGCCGGCGCCTGAGACCAACACGTTGGCCAGGCGATGATCAGCTCAGCTTGCTGACAGAGGAAGCCGCTGAAACGAGGAGTGTGTGAAGGATCTGTCATGACAAAAGAGGCGTATACCTGCACAGCACTAAAGGTCAGAAAAAAAGTATGAGTACACAAAGGGTGTGTCTGGATGCTGGTTCGGGTGGGTCCAGAAGCCCGGTAAACCGGACAATACCAAGAGAAAAGAAATGGAGCTGCCAGCACATACCCCAGGGCCCACCAACGTAACCGCTCAACAGATACACCAAAATATATAATCAATAAACAAAACTTTATTTAGATAGCCTGCGCATACATTAAAAACAATTAAAAACACTGGGAATCATGGGGCTATGCATCAGACTAACCGCATAATCTCTGGTACACCAAATAGGTACAATCATGACATGTATATCAGCATATAATTGATAAATACATAAAGCATGTAAATACATGCATAGATGTATGACAATGAATAATTAATTGGCCGATCAAAAGAAATACATGAATAGTAATGAACTACTGCTACATATGTGCATGCCAACGGAGCGCTCCAAAGAAAAGTGCAATGAAAAAGTGCTCAAAGAGACCTCAAAGAATGGTGAGTATATAGCAAAAGACAATTAATAGTGTCAGAGACTAAAAATGAGAGGGGTCACAGAGAGCGTGACCATAAAAGTGTCAAGTGCAAAAAAGTGTCAGTGCTCGCAAGGATGGAAGGCTCCAGGGCACGCACAACAGACAGTAATGCTGATAAATAAACAGTAATTAGTATATAAGGTGTATCAAGTAAAGATTTACATTACCGCATATGTCAGGGTCCTGCTAAACCACCATGTCCCATATACCGATAACACTGACGCGTTGCGTGGCGATGGTTATCTGCCACTTCATCAGAGTGTACTTGGGGTGCCACCTATCCTGCTTAAATACCCTTCTAATCCTAATTGTCCCAGTAACCTTCATTTCCCGCCCGGAACTGTCGCCAAGTAAGGGCGGAAGTAAATGCACGGAGCTCCGGGTAATGGTAGAAGCCATATTGGAAAAGGGCAAACCGTGTCTAATCTCATCCTAATGTAATCCCAACTGTAGATAAAACCACTATGAAGCAGGGTATAACCTATGTCCCTAATACGTGTGTCAGCGCTGTTGGCAGGCGAGGAGGAGGCCGTTGAGGGGCATTCGCGACCCACCGCATACTGCGCATGCGCACTACGCACCAGGTGTGGGTGACCGAATGGGCGAATGCAAAGCAACAAAGTGCACCCTCAGGCCCGGCCCCATATGCGCGCGCGCCGCCGGCCCCACGCGCAGGCGCACCCACGACAGACCCCAAGCCTGTGTCAGGCAATGTTGGGGCCAAAGAAGGGCGCGCGACCGCGCGGCGCCGCCCGCGCACGCGCCCCTCCGCCAATCCAAGAACAGAGGCACAGCAGAGAGACAGCTAATGTGACAATTGTTTACAAGCAGGGGCTTGATGGCACCTAAAACTACAATGCTTCCGGCTATATTAATACTCAATAGCTACAATATCACACTCTACAATAATGAATAGACTATAGTGTATTATTATTCAGGCAGAGAGAGGGCATAATACAGTATCTATAAACCTTGGTTAATGTAACTTATGTTAAATGTACCACAAGTATATATAAACAATTACATATGAATACATGTTATTTACATATGTATGTACAGGGTGGGAGGGGTTGAGAATCAAGGTATAGTGTGTTGGCAGCAATTGCCTGGTTTACCTAAATAGCCATAATGTGACAAATGCAACCCCATGTCACAGATTATGCATGCCAATGGGATACACACTCTATTTCCTAGTTTCTCATCATGTTATTGGTGTCTTAATCAGGCCCAAATATAAGGGCCAAAAAGAGAAAATTAAGGGCAAAGGGGGGGAAAAAAAGGGGGAGAGGGGAGGGAGGGGAAAAAGGGGGGAGGGAGGGGAAAAAGGGGGGGGGAGGGGGGGGGGGGAGGGGAGGAAAAAGAAGGGGAGAAGGAAAAAGGGAAGAGAAAAGATGTACGGAACGAAACTGCGGTAAGAAGGAATGGGAACACAGTGGGAACGGGAAAGGAAATGTATATATGGTGACTAGACAGGCCTGATACAATATACACATATCTAGGGTCCCAATGCAAATGCCCATGCAAAAAATGGCGATATCTCCGTTGTGATCATTGATCCAAAGTCCACTTCAGGAGCAGAGAGCAAAGTGGGCCAGCCGAACTCCAAATCACCGCTTCCCCTAGCCAGGGGTAATCCTTCATCTCCCGGGATTCTTGTTTATCACCGGGTACTGGATCCCAGATTGGGTTGAGGCAAGCTGTTATCTTCAGAAGGGCATGAACAATATTGAGGCATGGGGTACTGTCTGAAAAGGTGTGATCTGGAATATAGAAGGCGAAAAGGTGTGATACACATATATACTATTTGGCCTAAAAATCATTAAGTGACATAGTAAGCAAATATACATAGGATGCACCATATGCCCCAATATGGGCCTAATCATCGCCCCAGGAAGGATATAAAGGAATATTCCTCATTGATTCCCCTGGGAGCTCGTGTGTCTAAATTGAAAATCCATTCCAGTTCTTTTTGGTGGAGCAGCCTTTTAATATTGCCCCCTCTGCCCCCCAAGCTGATCTTGTCAATAAAGGTGACTTTAAGGCCCTTGCCGTGGCCATCGTGGTACCGGAGAAAGTGGGCAGCCACTGGTGATAGTGTTTTGCCAGCTTCCTGGTCTCTCTTGGCTAATCTAATATTGGAGAGATGCCCCCTAATTCTCCCTACCACTTTGTTTTTAGTCTCTCCAATGTATTGTTTGGGGCAGTCGCACTCCAGCATGTAGATGACCCCTTCCGTTTGACACGTAATGGTAGTTTTAATTTTCATCTCCGTCTGGACACTGGTACTTCTCACTGTATTGGTGGTCTGGACTAGAGGGCACACATTACAGCGGCCACACGGCCTGCTGCCCCCTTCGTCCATATATTGCTGCAGCCATGTCCTAGGCCTACTATAGTGACTCCTGCATAGTTTGTCGCGGAGGTTAGGTGCCCGACGTGCTGTAAGCTTGGGTCCCTTCTTGACCCATTTTCTCAGTGTAGGGTCACTGCTCAGAACCCGCCAATGTTGTTGTAAAATACGTCTAATGTCTTGCCATTGGGTGCTATACTCCATAATTAATCTTACCTCCTCCTGTTGGCTCTTCCTTTGTTGCTTATAGCCGAGGAGGCTCTCCCTGGTTGTCTCGGAGGCCCTCGTAATGGCTCTTCGTATCACTTTATTCGGGTAACCCCGTTTCTTGAAGCGTGTCCGCATGTTGTCTGCTTCCCTCCTAAAGTCCAAATCATTAGAGCAGTTCCGTCTCACACGCAGGAACTGCCCAATAGGAATGCCCTCCTTACATTTTTGTTGGTGGAAACTCGAGAAATGGAGCAAGCTGTTTGTAGCTGTATCCTTGCGGAAAAGTTTAGTGGTAATACTCCCATCTAGGGATGAGCGAATCGATCCGGACGAACCCGGATTCGATCCGAATTTCAGGAAAAATTCGATTCGGATCGAATCCGAATTTCCCCGCGATTCGATCACTCGAAGTTTTCCTTTAACATCCATTCATTTACATTTACAGGCATTCTAAGATGGCGGACGGGACATGTCTGGACATGTATCCCGCGCCAGTGCAAGCTGGGGCAGTCACATGCAGCCTATCAGCAGCCAGCAAGCCCGGTGACGTCACACAGCGGTATTTAACGGCGGCCATCTTGCTTTTCCTCATTTCTCTATTGCATTCGTGACAGACAGACAGAACGCTGTGTAGCTGAGGCAGTTAGACAGGCTGGAGACAGGGACAGACAGGGACAGGCAGGAGACAGGCAGGAGACAGGCAGGAGACAGGCAGGAGACAGACAGGAGACAGACAGAAAGCCAGGGAAAGGTAGGAAAAACGGAGCTGGCTGACAGGGAGATTTTTTTTTTTTCATCCAGCCTTTGTTAGCGTTTTCAGGCTGCTTATAGTAACTAACTGTGCATATATACTGAACTGATCTTAAGTCTGCTGTGAGGCATCCCATTCTGTGACTAAAGCAGCCTCTGTTTAAGACCATATAAGCATTTGCTCTTATCATATTTGAAATTAGGCCTGATAAAGACACTTTTGCTGGCCAAAGCACTACTGGACCCTGCCAGGTCCATTCCTGCCCAGGGCATATCATTCTGTGACTACAGCAGCCTCTGTTTAAGACCATATAAGCATTTGCTCTTATCATATTTGAAATTAGCCTGATAAAGACACTTTTGCTGGCCAAAGCACTACTGGACCCTGCCAGGTCCATTCCTGCCCAGGGCATCCCATTCTGTGACTAAAGCAGCCTCTGTTTAAGACCATATAAGCATTTGCTCTTATCATATTTGAAATTAGGCCTGATAAAGACACTTTTGCTGGCCAAAGCACTACTGGACCCTGCCAGGTCCATTCCTGCCCGGGGCATCCCATTCTGTGACTACAGCAGCCTCTGTTTAAGACCATATAAGCATTTGCTCTTATCATATTTGAAATTAGCCTGATAAAGACACTTTTGCTGGCCAAAGCACTACTGGACCCTGCCAGGTCCATTCCTGCCCAGGGCATCCCATTCTGTGACTAAAGCAGCCTCTGTTTAAGACCATATAAGCATTTGCTCTTATCATATTTGAAATTAGGCCTGATAAAGACACTTTTGCTGGCCAAAGCACTACTGGACCCTGCCAGGTCCATTCCTGCCCAGGGCATCCCATTCTGTGACTACAGCAGCCTCTGTTTAAGACCATATAAGCATTTGCTCTTACCATATTTGAAATTAGGCCTGATAAAGACACTTTTGCTGGCCAAAGCACTACTGGACCCTGCCAGGTCCATTCCTGCCCAGGGCATCCCATTCTGTGACTAAAGCAGCCTCTGTTTAAGACCATATAAGCATTTGCTCTTATCATATTTGAAATTAGGCCTGATAAAGACACTTTTGCTGGCCAAAGCACTACTGGACCCTGCCAGGTCCATTCCTGCCCAGGGCATCCCATTCTGTGACTACAGCAGCCTCTGTTTAAGACCATATAAGCATTTGCTCTTATCATATTTGAAATTAGCCTGATAAAGACACTTTTGCTGGCCAAAGCACTACTGGACCCTGCCAGGTCCATTCCTGCCCAGGGCATCCCATTCTGTGACTAAAGCAGCCTCTGTTTAAGACCATATAAGCATTTGCTCTTATCATATTTGAAATTAGCCTGATAAAGACACTTTTGCTGGCCAAAGCACTACTGGACCCTGCCAGGTCCATTCCTGCCCAGGGCATCCCATTCTGTGACTAAAGCAGCCTCTGTTTAAGACCATATAAGCATTTGCTCTTATCATATTTGAAATTAGGCCTGATAAAGACACTTTTGCTGGCCAAAGCACTACTGGACCCTGCCAGGTCCATTCCTGCCCAGGGCATCCCATTCTGTGACTAAAGCAGCCTCTGTTTAAGACCATATAAGCATTTGCTCTTATCATATTTGAAATTAGCCTGATAAAGACACTTTTGCTGGCCAAAGCACTACTGGACCCTGCCAGGTCCATTCCTGCCCAGGGCATCCCATTCTGTGACTAAAGCAGCCTCTGTTTAAGACCATATAAGCATTTGCTCTTATCATATTTGAAATTAGGCCTGATAAAGACACTTTTGCTGGCCAAAGCACTACTGGACCCTGCCAGGTCCATTCCTGCCCGGGGCATCCCATTCTGTGACTACAGCAGCCTCTGTTTAAGACCATATAAGCATTTGCTCTTATCATATTTGAAATTAGCCTGATAAAGACACTTTTGCTGGCCAAAGCACTACTGGACCCTGCCAGGTCCATTCCTGCCCAGGGCATCCCATTCTGTGACTAAAGCAGCCTCTGTTTAAGACCATATAAGCATTTGCTCTTATCATATTTGAAATTAGGCCTGATAAAGACACTTTTGCTGGCCAAAGCACTACTGGACCCTGCCAGGTCCATTCCTGCCCGGGGCATCCCATTCTGTGACTACAGCAGCCTCTGTTTAAGACCATATAAGCATTTGCTCTTATCATATTTGAAATTAGCCTGATAAAGACACTTTTGCTGGCCAAAGCACTACTGGACCCTGCCAGGTCCATTCCTGCCCAGGGCATCCCATTCTGTGACTACAGCAGCCTCTGTTTAAGACCATATAAGCATTTGCTCTTATCATATTTGAAATTAGGCCTGATAAAGACACTTTTGCTGGCCAAAGCACTACTGGACCCTGCCAGGTCCATTCCTGCCCAGGGCATCCCATTCTGTGACTACAGCAGCCTCTGTTTAAGACCATATAAGCATTTGCTCTTATCATATTTGAAATTAGCCTGATAAAGACACTTTTGCTGGCCAAAGCACTACTGGACCCTGCCAGGTCCATTCCTGCCCAGGGCATCCCATTCTGTGACTACAGCAGCCTCTGTTTAAGACCATATAAGCATTTGCTCTTATCATATTTGAAATTAGCCTGATAAAGACACTTTTGCTGGCCAAAGCACTACTGGACCCTGCCAGGTCCATTCCTGCCCAGGGCATCCCATTCTGTGACTACAGCAGCCTCTGTTTAAGACCATATAAGCATTTGCTCTTATCATATTTGAAATTAGGCCTGATAAAGACACTTTTGCTGGCCAAAGCACTACTGGACCCTGCCAGGTCCATTCCTGCCCAGGGCATCCCATTCTGTGACTACAGCAGCCTCTGTTTAAGACCATATAAGCATTTGCTCTTATCATATTTGAAATTAGGCCTGATAAAGACACTTTTGCTGGCCAAAGCACTACTGGACCCTGCCAGGTCGATTCCTGCCCGGGGCATCCCATTCTGTGACTACAGCAGCCTCTGTTTAAGACCATATAAGCATTTGCTCTTATCATATTTGAAATTAGGCCTGATAAAGACACTTTTGCTGGCCAAAGCACTACTGGACCCTGCCAGGTCCATTCCTGCCCAGGGCATCCCATTCTGTGACTACAGCAGCCTCTGTTTAAGACCATATAAGCATTTGCTCTTATCATATTTGAAATTAGGCCTGATAAAGACACTTTTGCTGGCCAAAGCACTACTGGACCCTGCCAGGTCCATTCCTGCCCGGGGCATCCCATTCTGTGACTACAGCAGCCTCTGTTTAAGACCATATAAGCATTTGCTCTTATCATATTTGAAATTAGCCTGATAAAGACACTTTTGCTGGCCAAAGCACTACTGGACCCTGCCAGGTCCATTCCTGCCCAGGGCATCCCATTCTGTGACTACAGCAGCCTCTGTTTAAGACCATATAAGCATTTGCTCTTATCATATTTGAAATTAGGCCTGATAAAGACACTTTTGCTGGCCAAAGCACTACTGGACCCTGCCAGGTCGATTCCTGTTGGGGCATCCCATTCTGTGACTACAGCAGCCTCTGTTTAAGACCATATAAGCATTTGCTCTTATCATATTTGAAATTAGGCCTGATAAAGACACTTTTGCTGGCCAAAGCACTACTGGACCCTGCCAGGTCCATTCCTGCCCAGGGCATCCCATTCTGTGACTACAGCAGCCTCTGTTTAAGACCATATAAGCATTTGCTCTTATCATATTTGAAATTAGGCCTGATAAAGACACTTTTGCTGGCCAAAGCACTACTGGACCCTGCCAGGTCCATTCCTGCCCGGGGCATCCCATTCTGTGACTACAGCAGCCTCTGTTTAAGACCATATAAGCATTTGCTCTTATCATATTTGAAATTAGGCCTGATAAAGACACTTTTGCTGGCCAAAGCACTACTGGACCCTGCCAGGTCCATTCCTGCCCAGGGCATCCCATTCTGTGACTACAGCAGCCTCTGTTTAAGACCATATAAGCATTTGCTCTTATCATATTTGAAATTAGGCCTGATAAAGACACTTTTGCTGGCCAAAGCACTACTGGACCCTGCCAGGTCCATTCCTGCCCGGGGCATCCCATTCTGTGACTACAGCAGCCTCTGTTTAAGACCATATAAGCATTTGCTCTTATCATATTTGAAATTAGCCTGATAAAGACACTTTTGCTGGCCAAAGCACTACTGGACCCTGCCAGGTCCATTCCTGCCCAGGGCATCCCATTCTGTGACTACAGCAGCCTCTGTTTAAGACCATATAAGCATTTGCTCTTATCATATTTGAAATTAGGCCTGATAAAGACACTTTTGCTGGCCAAAGCACTACTGGACCCTGCCAGGTCGATTCCTGTTGGGGCATCCCATTCTGTGACTACAGCAGCCTCTGTTTAAGACCATATAAGCATTTGCTCTTATCATATTTGAAATTAGGCCTGATAAAGACACTTTTGCTGGCCAAAGCACTACTGGACCCTGCCAGGTCCATTCCTGCCCAGGGCATCCCATTCTGTGACTACAGCAGCCTCTGTTTAAGACCATATAAGCATTTGCTCTTATCATATTTGAAATTAGGCCTGATAAAGACACTTTTGCTGGCCAAAGCACTACTGGACCCTGCCAGGTCCATTCCTGCCCAGGGCATCCCATTCTGTGACTACAGCAGCCTCTGTTTAAGACCATATAAGCATTTGCTCTTATCATATTTGAAATTAGGCCTGATAAAGACACTTTTGCTGGCCAAAGCACTACTGGACCCTGCCAGGTCGATTCCTGCCCGGGGCATCCCATTCTGTGACTACAGCAGCCTCTGTTTAAGACCATATAAGCATTTGCTCTTATCATATTTGAAATTAGGCCTGATAAAGACACTTTTGCTGGCCAAAGCACTACTGGACCCTGCCAGGTCCATTCCTGCCCAGGGCATCCCATTCTGTGACTACAGCAGCCTCTGTTTAAGACCATATAAGCATTTGCTCTTATCATATTTGAAATTAGGCCTGATAAAGACACTTTTGCTGGCCAAAGCACTACTGGACCCTGCCAGGTCCATTCCTGCCCAGGGCATCCCATTCTGTGACTACAGCAGCCTCTGTTTAAGACCATATAAGCATTTGCTCTTATCATATTTGAAATTAGGCCTGATAAAGACACTTTTGCTGGCCAAAGCACTACTGGACCCTGCCAGGTCGATTCCTGTTGGGGCATCCCATTCTGTGACTAAAGCAGCCTCTGTTTAAGACCATATAAGCATTTGCTCTTATTATATTTATATTATAAGACACTTTTGCTGGGCATAGGCTTACTGCTGCCTGCCAGGTGCACTTCTGTTGAGGCATCCCATTCTGTAACATAGCATACCCCTCTTTATTTACACTAAGCAGCTCTCTTATTTACACTAAGCAGGCCTGTTGGAGGCTGAGTGTTACTGCTCACTTTTGGTGTGCATTATATTCTGTTTCATATAGACCCACCGCTGCCCGGGGTTTTTTTAAATATCACCTACTACCACGCCAGTTAGACTATGTCGGGCAGACAAGTGCCTGGAAGTGAAAAGAGGAGTGGCAGAGGCCAAGATTCCGCAGGCAGAGCTCGCATCAGACTGGGGGCCAGTAGCAGCAGGAGTCACGCTGAGAGACCTAATCTGCCAGTATCTGCTAGCGGTCGGGTCTCCACCAGTAACGCATCTGCCGTGGTAGATTGGTTGACGCGCTCATCAACAACATCATCACAACTTACGTCTGAGACCCCCAGTCTAGGGTCGGTAGGTTCCTCTGACACAACCCTGAGTTGGCATGCCCCGAGAGCAGTCCCTGTCCTCCCATTGCCTCTGGCCTACGCCGTTCCCTCCCCCAGCGACGTATCCTATGCTTTGGGTTCAGCTCCACTCTTTAGTGAGGAGGACCATCAGATAGAGGACAGTCAGCAGCTACTGCCCAGCCAAGAAATGGAGGTGGCTTCTTTAGCTAGGCAGACAAATAGTGATGTGGACAGTGTCGTGGGTGCTGCGAGCGTTCCAGCTCCTGCGCCAGACACTGTTGACGAATCCACGAACATCAGTGACGTACAGCCACAACTCGGTGATGATGATGATGATGACGATGAAGCCGATCGCACTTGGGAGCCGGGTGATGAAGGGGCTTCATCGTCATCATCAGGAGAAGAGGGGTGCAGGTTGCCCCGGAGTCAGCAGCTGAGGCAGCAAGGTGGTAGCAGTCAGCATGGGGGCACAATTCCAAAGGCTGGAGCCGCCGACATCTGGAGCTGTAACTACGGTCAGGGGCAGTACATGTCGTTTACGGCCCACTGGGTGAATGTGGTCCCTTTGCAGCAGCAACTTGGACAGGTCACGCCGCTTCGGCCTCCGCGCTCTCTGCCCATTGGGCCTGTGACACCGTGCGACTCGGCCTCCTCATCCTCCGCCATCTCCTCACCCTCCACTGTAGGCTCAAGTCTCAGTGCCCCTCCAGTCTACCATGTGTGCAGGGCACGGAGGTGTCACGCAGTGCTTCACATGGTTTGTCTTGGCGAACGGAGTCACACAGGGGAGGAACTGCTTAAATGTATTCATCAGGAAATCCAAACATGGCTTACTCCGAGAAAACTTAAAATGGGAATCATGGTTACCGACAATGGGAAGAACATTTTGTCTGCGCTGCGCCAAGGAAGCCTGACCCATGCCCCCTGCATGGCTCACGTCTTCAATCTGGTTGTCAAGCGGTTTCTGAAGTGTTCCCCCCATCTGCAGGACATCCTAACAACTTCACGGAAACTTTGCATGCACTTCAGCCACTCCTACACCGCCAAACACACCCTTCTTGAGCTACAGCGTCAGAATGGTATCCCCCAACATAGTCTGATTTGCGATGTTTCCACCCGTTGGAATTCCACCCTTCACATGTTGGACCGATTATATGAACAGAGAAAAGCCATCACGGATTTCCTGATGATCCAAGCAGATAGGGGGACTCCCCTGTGTAACTTCAATGTCAACCAGTGGCAGCTCATACGTGACACCTGCCGTTTGCTCAGGCCCTTTGAGGAAGCCACTTTATTTGTCAGTCGGCAGGATTACGGGATGAACGACGTGATTCCACTGCTTCATGTACTACAGCACATGTTGGAAACCATGGCTGGTCAGGGCACTGGAGACATGGCGTTTACATCTTACGGCCACATGAACCCCGTTGGAGCTGAACTGGAGGAGGAGGAGGAGGAAGAGGAGGAGGAGGAGTTGCCCAGCGAAACACAGTTTAGGCTTGGCGAAATGGCTGGTTTATCTAGTCAGCGGACAGGAGAGGAGGAGCAGGAGCAGCCAGAGGAGCTAGAGGTTTTTGAGGAAGGAGAGACAGAGGACCCGGGCACACCGTGGCAGTATGCAGTGGAGATGGAGACAGGTAGTCCATCCGAGTCACTTGCGCAAATGGCACGAAGCATGCTCACATGCTTGCGTAGTGACCCCAGAATTGTTTCCATCTGTCGGCGGGATGACTTCTGGCTGTCCACCTTATTGGACCCTCGCTTCCGGCACAAAATGGGGGCATTTTTTAAACCCACCGAGAGGGAGGACAAACTCAACTACTACAAAGACATTCTACGTAGGCAGTTGGCCGATGCCTATCTGCGCCATGGTCCATACTCTCGCAGGTCTGACTCGAGGGGACCTCTGCGCTCACCTTCCACTGCCATGGCCGCTGGGGGGGTTGGCAGCAGCAGCAGCAAAAGCTCCATCAGCAGCAGCAGCCTCAGTCTTCAGTCGCTAATGAGTAGCTTTCTACACCCGCATAGTGAGGCTACTCATGAGCAGCAGGAAGACCTGGAGCAGGACCTGAACCAGCAGGTCATGTCATACTTTGACATGACCATGCCAACACACCTTGAGGATCCGCTGGACTTCTGGGCAGCCAAACTTGATTTGTGGCCGCAACTAGCAGAGTTTGCCCTGGAAAAGCTGTCCTGCCCGGCAAGTAGCGTGCCATCTGAGCGGGTGTTTAGTGCGGCGGGGGCCATAGTTATGGCGAGGAGAACTCGTCTGTCAACTAAAAATGTGGAGAGACTCACCTTTGTCAAAATGAATCAGGGATGGATCAGCCAGGATTTCCACCCACCAATGCCTGATGCATGCGACTAGATTCAGCATGGTGCCACGTTTTACACTTTCCAAATGGTGCAAAACATATTTATGTCTTTAGGCCATTTTTTGGGCTCCTGCTGCTGCTGCTGCCAACTTCTGCCAACTCCAGGGTGTGATTCATCCAATTGTTGGGCTCCTGAAGCCAACTCCAGTGTATATTTGGGCTCCTGCTGCTGCTACTGTCAACTCCTGCCAACTCCAGGGTGTGATTCATCCAATTTTTGGGCTCCTGAGGCCAACTCCAGTGTATATTTGGGCTCCTGCTGCTGCTACTGTCAACTCCTGCCAACTCCAGGGTGTGATTCATCCAATTTTTGGGCTCCTGAGGCCAACTCCAGTGTATATTTGGGCTCCTGCTGCTGCTGCTGTCAACTCCTGCCAACTCCAGGGTGTGATTCATCCAATTTTTGGGCTCCTGAAGCCAACTCCAGTGTATATTTGGGCTCCTGCTGCTGCTACTGTCAACTCCTGCCAACTCCAGGGTGTGATTCATCCAATTTTTGGGCTCCTGAGGCCAACTCCAGTGTATATTTGGGCTCCTGCTGCTGCTACTGTCAACTCCTGCCAACTCCAGGGTGTGATTCATCCAATTTTTGGGCTCCTGAGGCCAACTCCAGTGTATATTTGGGCTCCTGCTGCTGCTGCTGTCAACTCCTGCCAACTCCAGGGTGTGATTCATCCAATTTTTGGGCTCCTGAAGCCAACTCCAGTGTATATTTGGGCTCCTGCTGCTGCTACTGTCAACTCCTGCCAACTCCAGGGTGTGATTCATCCAATTTTTGGGCTCCTGAAGCCAACTCCAGTGTATATTTGGGCTCCTGCTGCTGCTGCTGCCAACTTCTGCCAACTCCAGGGTGTGATTCATCCAATTTTTGGGCTCCTGAGGCCAACTCCAGTGTATATTTGGGCTCCTGCTGCTGCTGCTGCCAACTTCTGCCAACTCCAGGGTGTGATTCATCCAATTTTTGGGCTCCTGAAGCCAACTCCAGTGTATATTTGGGCTCCTGCTGCTGCTGGTGTCAACTCCTGCCAACTCCAGGGTGTGATTCATCCAATTTTTGGGCTCCTGAAGCCAACTCCAGTGTATATTTGGGCTCCTGCTGCTGCTGCTGCCAACTTCTGCCAACTCCAGGGTGTGATTCATCCAATTTTTGGGCTCCTGAGGCCAACTCCAGTGTATATTTGGGCTCCTGCTGCTGCTGCTGCCAACTTCTGCCAACTCCAGGGTGTGATTCATCCAATTTTTGGGCTCCTGAAGCCAACTCCAGTGTATATTTGGGCTCCTGCTGCTGCTGGTGTCAACTCCTGCCAACTCCAGGGTGTGATTCATCCAATTTTTGGGCTCCTGAAGCCAACTCCAGTGTATATTTGGGCTCCTGCTGCTGCTACTGTCAACTCCTGCCAACTCCAGGGTGTGATTCATCCAATTTTTGGGCTCCTGAGGCCAACTCCAGTGTATATTTGGGCTCCTGCTGCTGCTGCTGCCAACTTCTGCCAACTCCAGGGTGTGATTCATCCAATTTTTGGGCTCCTGAGGCCAACTCCAGTGTATATTTGGGCTCCTGCTGCTGCTACTGTCAACTCCTGCCAACTCCAGGGTGTGATTCATCCAATTTTTGGGCTCCTGAGGCCAACTCCAGTGTATATTTGGGCTCCTGCTGCTGCTGCTGCCAACTTCTGCCAACTCCAGGGTGTGATTCATCCAATTTTTGGGCTCCTGAGGCCAACTCCAGTGTATATTTGGGCTCCTGCTGCTGCTGCTGCCAACTTCTGCCAACTCCAGGGTGTGATTCATCCAATTTTTGGGCTCCTGAGGCCAACTCCAGTGTATATTTGGGCTCCTGCTGCTGCTACTGTCAACTCCTGCCAACTCCAGGGTGTGATTCATCCAATTTTTGGGCTCCTGAGGCCAACTCCAGTGTATATTTGGGCTCCTGCTGCTGCTGCTGCCAACTTCTGCCAACTCCAGGGTGTGATTCATCCAATTTTTGGGCTCCTGAGGCCAACTCCAGTGTATATTTGGGCTCCTGCTGCTGCTACTGTCAACTCCTGCCAACTCCAGGGTGTGATTCATCCAATTTTTGGGCTCCTGAGGCCAACTCCAGTGTATATTTGGGCTCCTGCTGCTGCTGCTGCCAACTTCTGCCAACTCCAGGGTGTGATTCATCCAATTTTTGGGCTCCTGAGGCCAACTCCAGTGTATATTTGGGCTCCTGCTGCTGCTGCTGCCAACTTCTGCCAACTCCAGGGTGTGATTCATCCAATTTTTGGGCTCCTGAGGCCAACTCCAGTGTATATTTGGGCTCCTGCTGCTGCTACTGTCAACTCCTGCCAACTCCAGGGTGTGATTCATCCAATTTTTGGGCTCCTGAGGCCAACTCCAGTGTATATTTGGGCTCCTGCTGCTGCTGCTGCCAACTTCTGCCAACTCCAGGGTGTGATTCATCCAATTTTTGGGCTCCTGAGGCCAACTCCAGTGTATATTTGGGCTCCTGCTGCTGCTGCTGCCAACTTCTGCCAACTCCAGGGTGTGATTCATCCAATTTTTGGGCTCCTGAGGCCAACTCCAGTGTATATTTGGGCTCCTGCTGCTGCTGGTGTCAACTCCTGCCAACTCCAGGGTGTGATTCATCCAATTTTTGGGCTCCTGAAGCCAACTCCAGTGTATATTTGGGCTCCTGCTGCTGCTGCTGCCAACTTCTGCCAACTCCAGGGTGTGATTCATCCAATTTTTGGGCTCCTGAGGCCAACTCCAGTGTATATTTGGGCTCCTTCTGCCCCTCATAGTGATGCCACTTCAACTCTCTGCAATTGTGCCGCTCTGCGATTCTATTAGCGATGCCTCTGATCTGCATGTGATATTTCTTCAAAGTATTATTTAACTAACCCAGCACGCATCCTGTGCGTGTTACAGCAAGGCTGAATGGTTTACAACCCTATTGAGGCTGTAGGAGGCTCAGAAATAGCCGTTTTTAATAGCGATTCGTCGCGAATTTATTCGGGTCGAAACGATTTTTGTCGGAAAATTCGGCGAATCAGTCGAATCGAATTTTTCAAAAGTTCGCTCATCTCTACTCCCATCGTCCTCCATCTGTAGTTCCAGGTCCAAAAATGTAGCCTTGTGTGAGGATAAAGCGTAAGTTAGTTTGATGTTATAAGGGTTGGAATTCAACAAATCCAGAAATTCCAATGATTGTACCTATTTGGTGTACCAGAGATTATGCGGTTAGTCTGATGCATAGCCCCATGATTCCCAGTGTTTTTAATTGTTTTTAATGTATGCGCAGGCTATCTAAATAAAGTTTTGTTTATTGATTATATATTTTGGTGTATCTGTTGAGCGGTTACGTTGGTGGGCCCTGGGGTATGTGCTGGCAGCTCCATTTCTTTTCTCTAAGGATCTGTCATGACACAGACACAGAGCATCTACCATCAATGTCAGCTGTGTATAAGATGGTTAGCTTTGTAATAAAAAAAAAATTGTTGTTCTATCAAGTGTTTCCACCCCTGGACTCAATCCCTGTATAGTTCAGTTGATTTCCAGCTAGCTGAAGGATAGGTATCAGAGTGTTGTTGTTAAAGAGGAACATCGGGGGAGGTTAAAAGTCTCACCAATCTGCTGCCCCCACTCCGGTTTTACCTTTGGGCATTTTTTACTCACCTCCCTAGGGCATACTGTTCTTCGTCCCTCGGATTTCGCCATCTTGCATCCCATAAGGCACTACGCAGGGCCCCCAATCTCGTGCCTGTACAGTGTCAATGTATGGGATGCAATAGAGCCACCCAAAATCTCATGACATTTTGTTGAGTGGCACAGGATTTTGAAGAGGCCGGCTAAAGCCGTTCTGTCAATGACACAGAAGGCCACGGTGACATCCAAAAGGTAAGCTGATGGGGGAGGGAATCAGCCCCGTTTTATTTTTAGTCCAATATTCCTCTTTAATGGTATGCAATATGAAGAAAAAAATATGAAGCAATATGAAGAAAGGCGGGTTACAAGTGGTATGCCCCAAGGTTCTGTCCTGGTCTTCATTATTTTTAATATGTTTATAAGTGACATAGGAGAAGGCTTGTTAGGTAAAGTTTGCCTGTTTGCTAATAATACAGAGGTGAGTAATAGGGTAAATATTTCTGGAGATGTCTGCAACATGGAAAATGATTTGGCTTTACTGGATAATTGGTTATAACCAGTGGCTGATTGGGGCCAAAATCATCAGGAAACCGAAGGGGGTAAACAGGAGAGCAGTGAACCCCTATACCAGTTCACGAGAGGCTGTCAAGTCACCTGTAGAAAGTGGGTGACTTGCCAATAACCTGCCTTCCCAAAGCCCGGGGGGGGGGGGAACAGAAGATCCTGTGGCCTGTGGTCTATGTGGGGTCTACCGTCCCTGCATAGCTGGTGCCTGGTACCCCATGCTGTTTTTAAGAAGCTTTTGTTGTTTACCCTCTGAGACTTTTAAAGCCAATAGTGTAATTATTGGACTCTATGGGAATTCAATGCTTCCTGGCGCATTGATTACCTACTGCTTTTAACTATTTATCTATGTGTAGACTATCACAACATATACTAATGTCAACTATAAGGAAGTGAAGCACACCCAATTAATTCATATGCCAAAAAAGAATTTAATATATAAATAAGAATGCTGCAGATATTTACACTTCTATATACAATTACAATGGTGGCAACATTAAAGTATAGACAATAGTCAAAAAGGAAAGAAATGCTTAAGATATATATATCTCTCAAGAAAAGGATACAGTGTTCAAACAATGCCACATATGTTGTCCTGGGGAGGCTGTATGCACCAGAGTACTACAAAGTATGGATGTCGGTTATCCTTAGCAGTAGCAATTATTACAGCAAACTATGCAAAAAAAGGGTAAAAATTTAACCTCAGTATATACTAGTCCGGTGCCAATACAGTGGTCCCCAGTGAAGTCACATACAAGGTTAAATGTCTGAGTTACCACAGTGGTTAAGGTCAAGACACTAATATATATACATATAATATTCATACATTTCAATATGTATCTGTATCAGTGAATACTGTTGTCATCATTAGGGATGAGCGAATCGATCCGGACGAACCCGGATTCGATCCGAATTTCAGGAAAAATTCGATTCGGATCGAATCCGAATTTCCCCGCGATTCGATCGCTCGAAGTTTTCCTTTAACATCCATTCATTTACATTTACAGGCATTCTAAGATGGCGGACGGGACATGTCTGGACATCTATCCCGCGCCAGTGCAAGCTGGGGCAGTCACATGCAGCCTATCAGCAGCCAGCAAGCCCGGTGACGTCACAGCGCTATTTAAGGCGGCCATCTTGCTTTTCCTTCCTCATTTCTCTATTGCATTCGTGAGAGACAGAACGTTGTAGTGAGAGAGAGAGGCAGTTAGACAGGCAGGGACAGACAGGGACAGGCTGGAGACAGGCAGGAGACAGACAGGAGACAGACAGAAAGTCAGCGAAAAACAGGGAAAGGTAGGAAAAATCGGAGGCTGTCACAGGGAGATTTTTTTTTTTTTTTCATCCAGCCTGAGTGTTACTAGCTGGCTGACAGGCTTTGTTAGCGTTTTCAGGCTGCTTATACTAACTAACTGTGCATATATACTGAACTGATCTTAAGTCTGCTGTGAGGCATCCCATTCTGTGACTACACCAGCCTCTATTTAAGACCATATAACCATTTGCACTTATTATAATTGAAATTAGGCCTGATAAAGACACTTTTGCTGTGCATAGCACTACTTGTCCCAGGTTCACTGCTGGGTTTTTAGGGCATCCCATTCTGTGACTACAGCAGCCTCTGTTTAACACCATATAACCATTTGCACTTATTATAATTGAAATTAGGCCTGATAAAGACACTTTTGCTGTTCATAGCACTACTTGTCCCAGGTTCACTGCTGGGTTTTTAGGGCATCCCATTCTGTGACTACAGCAGCCTCTGTTTAACACCATATAACCATTTGCACTTATTCTAATTGAAATTAGGCCTGATAAAGACACTTTTGCTGTGCATAGCACTACTTGTCCCAGGTTCACTGCTGGGTTTTTAGGGCATCCCATTCTGTGACTACAGCAGCCTCTGTTTAACACCATATAACCATTTGCACTTATTATAATTGAAATTAGGCCTGATAAAGACACTTTTGCTGTTCATAGCACTACTTGTCCCAGGTTCACTGCTGGGTTTTTAGGGCATCCCATTCTGTGACTACAGCAGCCTCTGTTTAACACCATATAACCATTTGCACTTATTATAATTGAAATTAGGCCTGATAAAGACACTTTTGCTGTTCATAGCACTACTGGACCCTGCCAGGTGTACTTACTGCTGGTTTTTAGGGCATCCCATTCTGTGACTACAGCAGCCTCTGTTTAAGACCATATAACCATTTGCACTTATTATAATTGAAATTAGGCCTGATAAAGACACTTTTGCTGTTCATAGCACTACTTGTCCCAGGTTCACTGCTGGGTTTTTAGGGCATCCCATTCTGTGACTACAGCAGCCTCTGTTTAACACCATATAACCATTTGCACTTATTCTAATTGAAATTAGGCCTGATAAAGACACTTTTGCTGTGCATAGCACTACTTGTCCCTGGTTCACTGCTGGGTTTTTAGGGCATCCCATTCTGTGACTACAGCAGCCTCTGTTTAAGACCATATAACCATTTGCACTTATTATAATTGAAATTAGGCCTGATAAAGACACTTTTGCTGTTCATAGCACTACTTGTCCCAGGTTCACTGCTGGGTTTTTAGGGCATCCCATTCTGTGACTACAGCAGCCTCTGTTTAACACCATATAACCATTTGCACTTATTCTAATTGAAATTAGGCCTGATAAAGACACTTTTGCTGTGCATAGCACTACTTGTCCCAGGTTCACTGCTGGGTTTTTAGGGCATCCCATTCTGTGACTACAGCAGCCTCTGTTTAAGACCATATAACCATTTGCACTTATTATAATTGAAATTAGGCCTGATAAAGACACTTTTGCTGTGCATAGCACTACTTGTCCCAGGTTCACTGCTGGGTTTTTAGGGCATCCCATTCTGTGACTACAGCAGCCTCTGTTTAAGACCATATAACCATTTGCACTTATTATAATTGAAATTAGGCCTGATAAAGACACTTTTGCTGTGCATAGCACTACTGCCTGCCAGGTGCACTCCTGTTTGGGGCATCCCATTCTGTGACTACACCAGCCTCTGTTTAAGAGCATATAACCATTTGCACTTATTATAATTGAAATTAGGCCTGATAAAGACACTTTTGCTGTGCATAGCACTACTTGTCCCTGCCAGGTGCACTGCTGGTTTTTGGGGCATCCCATTCTGTGACTACAGCAGCCTCTGTTTAAGACCATATAACCATTTGCACTTATTATAATTGAAATTAGGCCTGATAAAGACACTTTTGCTGTTCATAGCACTACTTGTCCCAGGTTCACTGCTGGGTTTTTAGGGCATCCCATTCTGTGACTACAGCAGCCTCTGTTTAACACCATATAACCATTTGCACTTATTCTAATTGAAATTAGGCCTGATAAAGACACTTTTGCTGTGCATAGCACTACTTGTCCCAGGTTCACTGCTGGGTTTTTAGGGCATCCCATTCTGTGACTACAGCAGCCTCTGTTTAAGACCATATAACCATTTGCACTTATTATAATTGAAATTAGGCCTGATAAAGACACTTTTGCTGTGCATAGCACTACTTGTCCCTGCCAGGTGCACTGCTGGTTTTTAGGGCATCCCATTCTGTGACTACAGCAGCCTCTGTTTAACACCATATAACCATTTGCACTTATTCTAATTGAAATTAGGCCTGATAAAGACACTTTTGCTGTTCATAGCACTACTGGACCCTGCCAGGTGTACATACTGCTGGTTTTTAGGGCATCCCATTCTGTGACTACAGCAGCCTCTGTTTAAGACCATATAACCATTTGCACTTATTATAATTGAAATTAGGCCTGATAAAGACACTTTTGCTGTTCATAGCACTACTTGTCCCAGGTTCACTGCTGGGTTTTTAGGGCATCCCATTCTGTGACTACAGCAGCCTCTGTTTAACACCATATAACCATTTGCACTTATTCTAATTGAAATTAGGCCTGATAAAGACACTTTTGCTGTGCATAGCACTACTTGTCCCAGGTTCACTGCTGGGTTTTTAGGGCATCCCATTCTGTGACTACAGCAGCCTCTGTTTAAGACCATATAACCATTTGCACTTATTATAATTGAAATTAGGCCTGATAAAGACACTTTTGCTGTTCATAGCACTACTTGTCCCAGGTTCACTGCTGGGTTTTTAGGGCATCCCATTCTGTGACTACAGCAGCCTCTGTTTAACACCATATAACCATTTGCACTTACTCTAATTGAAATTAGGCCTGATAAAGACACTTTTGCTGTTCTTAGCACTACTTGTCCCAGGTTCACTGCTGGGTTTTTAGGGCATCCCATTCTGTGACTACAGCAGCCTCTGTTTAAGACCATATAACCATTTGCACTTATTATAATTGAAATTAGGCCTGATAAAGACACTTTTGCTGTGCATAGCACTACTTGTCCCAGGTTCACTGCTGGGTTTTTAGGGCATCCCATTCTGTGACTACAGCAGCCTCTGTTTAAGACCATATAACCATTTGCACTTATTATAATTGAAATTAGGCCTGATAAAGACACTTTTGCTGTTCATAGCACTACTTGTCCCAGGTTCACTGCTGGGTTTTTAGGGCATCCCATTCTGTGACTACAGCAGCCTCTGTTTAAGACCATATAACCATTTGCACTTATTATAATTGAAATTAGGCCTGATAAAGACACTTTTGCTGTGCATAGCACTACTTGTCCCAGGTTCACTGCTGGGTTTTTAGGGCATCCCATTCTGTGACTACAGCAGCCTCTGTTTAACACCATATAACCATTTGCACTTATTATAATTGAAATTAGGCCTGATAAAGACACTTTTGCTGTGCATAGCACTACTGCCTGCCAGGTGCACTCCTGTTTGGGGCATCCCATTCTGTGACTACACCAGCCTCTGTTTAAGACCATATAACCATTTGCACTTATTATAATTGAAATTAGGCATGATAAAGACACTTTTGCTGTGCATAGTCTTACTGCTGCCTGCCAGGTGCTCTCTGGTTTTTGGGGCATCCCATTCTGTAACACACCATTAGCCTCTGTATTTACTGTAAGCTGCACAGTTATTTAAAGAAATTTGGCCTGTATGAGCCTGCTAACACACTGCTGCGGTGTGCATATATACTGATCTCAAGTCTGCTTGGGGCATCCCATTCTGTAACATAACACAACCTACCTACCATACTAAGCAGCTCTCTTATTTAAACTAAGCAGGCCTCTTGGAGGCTGATTGTCCACTTTTGGGTGTGCATTTATATTCGGTTTCATATACAGTGGGGTATCCCAATTTGTAAGATAACCTACCCCAACCATGTAAACGAAATAGGCCTGTTGCAGCCTGAGTTTCTCTGCTTGCGTATGGCCTGCATTACAATCTGTCTCTTTCAATGACACTGCTGCCTGGGGTATCCCAATTTGTAAGATAACCTACCCCAACCATGTAAACTAAAGGTTACGTCCTT
Organism: Gastrophryne carolinensis; assembly: GCA_027917425.1. Classification (NCBI taxonomy): domain Eukaryota; kingdom Metazoa; phylum Chordata; class Amphibia; order Anura; family Microhylidae; genus Gastrophryne; species Gastrophryne carolinensis. Next base: position 382,945,246 of record CM051238.1, read on the forward strand.
CCAGAAGGAAAACTTATGCCGAACACTATTTTTGTTAGGGGCATTGACCTTTGGATTGATCGGCATGAAATTAAGGTTTTTTTTTTCAAAGTATGGCGCTGTAAAGAAGGTCAAAATTATGTCTCATACTTGGATTATTGTTACTTTTTGTTCAGCTTGAAATATAACAGGCCACACGGGCATCCCAAGGCACATGCTATTTTAACCCTATCTGTTATACAACATAAGCGTTGATCAGCATCAGCTGCTTTATTAAGCTACTTCAGTTTGCACTTGTTTTTGACTGCTTTTAATACACCAGGCCGCAGGGCACCCCAAAGCTGCACCTTGCACCCTATCTGGTATACAACATAAGCGTTGATCAGCATCAGCTTCATTAAGCTACTTCAGTTTGCACTTCCTTTTTGACTGCTTTCATTTAACCAGGCCGCAGGGCACCCCAAAGCTGCACCTTGCACCCTACCTGTTTATACTAAATAAGCATCTACAGCCTCAGCTTTATTAAGTTATTGAATTTTGAATTGGTTTTGGTCTGCTTTAAATACACCAGGCCGCAGGGCATCCCAAACCTGCATGTTGCACCCCATCTGTTATACTAAATAAGCGTTGATCAGCATCAGCTTTATTAAGCTATTGCATTTTGCATTGGTTTTTGTACTGCTGCCAAAACACTAGCCCATATGGGCATCCCAAACCAGCACATGTCACCCTATCTGTTATAATAAATAAGCTTCTACAGGCCCTTTTTTTATTTATTTATTTTTATTTATATAGAGCTGCAATAGCTTATATTGTGAGGTAAATTTGCCATTTTGCAGCATAATATAGAGCAGCCCCTGTGTAAATCTGAGGGGCAATAGCTTATATAGTGAGGTAAATTTGCCATTTTGCTTCGTTATATAGAGCAGGCCCTGTGTAAATCTGAGGGGCAATAGCTTATATTGTGAGGTTAATTTGCCATTTTGCAGCATAATATAGAGCAGCCCCTGTGTAAATCTGAGGGGCAATAGCTTATATAGTGAGGTAAATTTGCCATTTTGCTTCGTTATATAGAGCAGGCCCTGTGTAAATCTGAGGGGCAATAGTTTATATTATGAGGTAAATTCATGGTTTTGCACCATTATATGGAGCAGCCCCTGTGTAAATCTGAGGGGCAATAGCTTATATTGTGAGGTAAATTTGCCATTTTGCAGCATAATATAGAGCAGCCCCTGTGTAAATCTGAGGGGCAATAGCTTATATAGTGAGGTAAATTTGCCATTTTGCTTCGTTATATAGAGCAGCCCAGTTGCCATCTAAATCAACTACTGTCCGGCCAGTACAGCTTTTCCAGGGCAAACTCTGCTAGTTGCGGGCACAAGTCAAGTTTGGCTTCCCAGCAAATCCAGTGGATCCTGAAGGTGTGTTGGCATGGTCATGTCAAGGTATGACATGACCTGCTGTTTGAGGTCTAGCTCCAGGTCTTCCTGCTGCTCATGAGTAGACTCACTATGCGGGTGTAGAAAGCTACTCACTAGCGACTGAAGACTGAGGCTGCTGCTGATGGAGCTGCTGCTGCTGCTCCTTCCACCCCCCCAGCAGCCATGGCAGTGGAAGGTGATCGCAGAGGTCCCCCCGAGTCAGACCTGCGGGAGTATGGGCCATGGCGCAGATAGACATCGCCCAACTGACTACGTGGGATGTCTCTGTAGTAGGTCAGTTTGTCCTCCCTCTCAGTGGGCGTAAAAAATGCCCCCATTTTGTGCCGGAAGCGAGGGTCCAATAAGTTGGAGAGCCAGAAGTCTTCCCGCTGACAAATGGAGACAATTCTGCGCTCACTAGTACGCAAGCATGTGAGCATGCATCGTGCCATTTGTGCAAGTGACTCGGAGGGACTACCTGTCTCCATCTCCACTGTAAACTGCCACGGTGTGTCTGGGTCCTCTGTCTCACCTTCCTCACAACCCTCTAGCTCCTGTGGCTGCTCCTGCTCCTCCTCTCCTGTCAGATGACTAGATAAAATGGTCATTTTGTGAAACCTAAACTGTGGTTTGCTGTGCCCCACCCCCTCCTCCTCCTCCACTTCAGCCCCCACAGGCTTCATGTGGCTGTGAAATGTATGTGCCATGTCTCCAGTGCCCTGACCAGCCATGGTTTCCAACATGTGTTGTAGTACATGAAGCAGTGGAATCTCATCATTCATCTCATAGTCCTGGCAACTGACTAATAACGTAGCTTCCTCAAAGGGCCTGAGCAAACGGTCGGTGTCACGCATGAGCTGCCAATGGTTTACATTGAATTTACACAGGGGTGTCCCCCTATCCGTTTGGATCATCCAGAAATCCATGATGGCTTTTCTCTGTTCCTATAGTGCAGTGGTCCTCAACCCTGTCCTCAAGGCCCACCAACATGTCATGTTTTTTGGATCTCCAAATAGCCAGCTCTATTGCTCTGCAGCTGCACTAATTACTCGACCTGTGCATCTTTGTGGAGATCTGCAAAACCTGGCCTGTTGGTGGGCCTTGAGGACAGGGTTGGGGACCACTGCTATAGTGGATCCTGCATATGGAGGGTGGAATTCCAACGGGTGGAAACATCGCAAATCAGACTATGGTGGGGTACACCGTTGTGACGCTAAGGCTCAATAAGGTTGTGCTTGGTGGTGTAGGAGTGCCAGAAGTGCATGCTAACTTTCTTTCCTGTTGTTCTTTCAGATGGGGGCAAGACTTCAAAACTAGACTGAACACGTGTGCCATGTCAGGACGCATGACTCTGGCTTCCTTGTCACAGCGCAAACAAGATGTTCTTCCAAGTGTAATGCAGCAGGCTGGACTGCATCATATTTAATTATACTAGAAATATCTTGCATCTCACAATGAACCACATCTCAATGAAAATTAAGTAAAGAGATAATGTGTGTAATATCAGTATTTAGCCCATGTTATATACATTAAAGGGGAACTAAATTATGTTTAAGGGGAATTCTATATCCCAGTCGCCTTTTACTATATAGGGACAGATAGAGATCAATGAGCAAGTGAGGCTATGAGCCAGTATTAGGCTAATGCTATGTATATTAAAGGGAAACCTAATTAGGTTTAAGGGGGAACTCTGTATCCCCGTCGCCTTTTAATATATAAGGGCGGACAGAAGTATATGGGGAGGGGCACCATCACCCATAACAATACTCATGTGACTGGAGCAAATTGATTAAAGAGGACCTCCAACTCTAAGTCTCATCAAAGTATCTCTCAAGTCTCTAAAATCGCCTAGATTTGGGGAGAGATATATAGATAGTTAAGTGAGGAACTATAATATACTCCACAAATCATCCTATATCTTGAACTGAATGTCCCAATATCAAGTGAAATATTGTATGTATTTTAGTACTCTTAAAAAAAGTGATTAAATTAATAATTTATATGAATGGGGTGTAATCAAGTTCCTCATTAAGGCCTCTCGGAGTCATGGTGTCCAGTCTGAGGATCCAGTCTAGTTCGCGTCTTAATAATAGCTTATTCCTGTCGCCGCCCCTACGTAATGGTGGCTGACAATCGATAGCCATAAATCTAAGTTGTGACACCTGATGGTTATGTTGTAAAAAATGCCGTGCAATGGGCGAGTCAACATCTCCACGTCGTATTGCACTCCTGTGCTCACTAATTCTGGTCTTTAACGGTCTCGTGGTTTTACCCACGTAAGTCATGCCACACGGGCATTTCAAGATGTATATAACAAATGTGGAGTTACAGTTAACCCTTTCGCTGCCAGCCTACCTGGAGTTTTTGTCACCCTTTGTTGCCAGACCATTTTGCACTATTTTGCGCTCCCCATGTTCAAATGTGATTTTTGAAGGGATTTCCAGCGATTTCCCAGGAAAATGATATATTGTTTTTTTCAGCAGAGTCTGGGCTTTAACATGAAATGTCTTGTTTGTAATTTTTTAGGTGTATTCTCAATACTTTTGGGTGAAATATGTGCAAAAAAATTTAAAAAAATCTATTTTTTGCAATTTGTAGTGTTTTTTTGTAATAAAAAATGTAAGTTTGTCAATAAAATATTATTGCATGTGAAACCCCAATTAATCCCGGTCACAGCGTTACCACATATGTATAGGTAGACACCCTTTCCTGCCCAGGAGACTCCCCCAAACTGAAACAGCGCTTTAGGAGATTTTCAGATAAAATACAACTATGCACCGCGCTAAGCGCACCTTGCGGTCTTTCCAGAAAAAGAACCCTTTAAATTTGAAATACCCCCCAAAAACTATATATTCTCTGGAAGTATACACCTCAGGCTTTCTAGGCATACCAGGTTTGTTGACATGGGTGCAATTTTCTGGAAGTAATCCCTCAATCAATTCTTTGGTTGCACAGAGTTTCCCTAAAAAAGAATAAAAAAGAAGAATCAAAGCCACATTTTCCTAAAAAACTATATGCAAACCAGAAAATCTGAAAAAGCAACATGCCCCGAACAGAACAATACCCAATATGCATAGGTTCTGTCAAGGGAAGAGTTGCCAAACACCCCAAAGTAAAGCATGCGCATAACGGTAATTTTACTTAAAAATTTCAGCTCTGCAGACAAAGTGCGCACCTTGCGATTTTTCAACCAAAACAACCCTTTAAATTTAGAATATCCCCACAAACCATATATTCCCTGAAAGTACACATGTTAAGCTTTCTAAGAGTACTGAGCTTGTTGTAGTGGGCTCATCTTTCTGGAAGTAATCCATTGAAGAATTCTTAGGTTGCACAGGGTTTCCCTAAAAACAATTATAAAAAAGCAGAATAAAAACCATGTTTTCCTAAAATATCAATATGCAAACAAGAAAAAACAAGCTAAATCTGAAAGCGCAAGGTCCCCCGAGCAGAACAATACCCAACATGCATAGGTACTATTAACCCTTTTAATTGTCAGCCTACTTGAAGTTTTGTCACCCTCTGTTGACAGGTCATTTTTCCCCATTTTGCGGCATGATTAACCGTGATTTTTGCTGGAATTTCCAGAAAAATTATATACATTACATATACATTTTTTGCAGCAGAGTTTAGGCTTTAACATGAAATGTCTTGTTTGTAATTTTTCCACTGTTTTTTGAATATTTCTGCTTAAAAAAACAAAAAAAAACAAAAAATATATATTTTTTAAACAATTGTTTCCTTTATTTTAAATAAAACCTTTTTTTTTAATGAAAACCATATTGCATGTGATAGCCCCATTTCTCCCGATTACAACGGTACCACATATGTATCGGTAGCCCCCCCATTCTTGCCCTGGAGACCCCCCAAACTGAAAAGAGCACTTTATTACATTTACAAATAAAATACAACTACTATCCACACTATAAACATAAGGGGTTAATTAAAAAAAAAATGACATAGGGTCCCCCCTTCCAAAGGGGGGGGGGGGGCATTTTTTGGGGTAATTTTAAGGGTTTAGGGTTAGGCTAACCCTTAAAAATAAAAAAATATACAAAAATAAAAATTCCCCCTCAAAAATCCCCAAAAAAATGACATAGGGTCCCCCCTTTTTTGGGGGAATTTTAAGGGTTAGGGTTAGGCTAACCCATAAAAATAAAAAAATATACAAAAATAAAAATTCCCCCCCCCAAAAAATGGGGACCCCCCCATGTCATTTTTTTTTAAGGGTTAGGGTTAGCCTAACCCTCACCCTTGAAAAAAAAATTTTTAATTTTTTTTTGAATTTTAAGGGTTAGGGTTAGGCTAACCCTAACCCGTAAAAATAAAAAAAATATACAAAAATAAAAATTCCCCCCCAAAAAATGGGGACCCCCCCATGTCATTTTTTTTTTTTTTTTGTAAGGGTTAGGGTTAGCCCAACCCTAACCCTTAAAAAAATTTTTTTTTTACATTTTTTTTTAAATTTTAAGGGTTAGGGTTAGGCTACCCCTAACCCGTAAAAATAAAAAAATATACAAAAATAAAAATTTCCCCCCAAAAAATGGGGACCCCCCCCATGTCATTTTTTTTTTTTTTTTTTTTTAAGGGTTAGGGTTAGGGTTAGCCTAACCCTAACCCTCACCCTTTAAAAAAAAAATATATATATTTTAAGGGTTAGGGTTAGGCTAACCCTAACCCGTAAAAATAAAAAAAATACTTTTTTTTTTAATTTTAAGGGTTAGGATTAGGCTAACCCTAACCCTTAAACATAAAAAAAATTACGTAGAGGGGAACCCATTTTTTTTTTTAATTTTAAGGGTTAGGGATAAGCTAACCCTAACCCTAACCCTTAAAAATTAAATAAAAATGACATAAGGTCCCCCCTCCGGGGGGGAACCCATTTTTTTTTTTATTTTAAGGGTTAGGGTTAGGGTTAGGCTAACCCTAACCCTAACCCTTAAAATAAAAAAAAAATGACGTAGGGTCCCCCTTACCCGTCATAACCAGCCCGGGACCAGCTATGGGGGCTTGTAGGAACAGAGTGGGGGGCCAGCTTTTGTGGCCCCCCACCCTGCAGCCTACGAGCCCACATACCCTGTGTGGGCCCGGGCTCTTCTGCCCCCCCCCTGGGCTTTGGGGAGGCAGGTAATTGGGGGTGCGGGGGTTAATGGCAAGCCACCCGCTAGTTGCAGGTGGCTTGCCAGACCCCAGCCTTGTGAACTGGTATAAGGGGTCTCATGGACCCCTTACCAGTTCACAAAGGGTTAACATAAAAAAAAATCACACGCACAAAAATGTCATTTATTAAAAAAAAAAAAATTTTTTTTTTTACTTTACTCACCTCACCCGATTGTCAGCTCCTGTGTTGATCAGCTGTCAGATGCCCTGGTGATCGCTGGCCAGAGGAGGGGGGGCAGGGGATCAGAGCATCCCCTGCCCCTCCACTGCTCAGCCTAGCGATCACCAGGGCATCTGACAGCTCAGCCGAGGAGAGGCAGCAAGAGGCCCGGGAGTGACGTCATAAGCCCCGCCCCAAATGGGCGGGGCTTAACAGCAAGATGGCGGCGCCCGTCGGGAGAGGAGGGGGAGAGCCCTCTCAGGCTCTCCCCTGAAGCTGAAGAGGCTGGGGGGGCGATCGGAGGCCCCCCCAGTGAAGAGGAGACCCGGAGGGAGGCAGCGCGACTGCAGGTAAGTAAATGTCATTTTTATTTATTTTTTTTTTTTTTACATTTAGCAGCTGCTGCTGCCAAACGGGGGGGGGCTATTCCGGGGGCTCTCCTGGAGCCATCCGACCCCCCACGGGGGATCGGATGGCACCAAATTAAAGAGGAGACCCAGCCGGATCCAACGAGGGGTCAGGTGAGTATTTTTGATGTTTATTTTTTTTACTAGCGGGGGGAAAGTCAAGCCCGTAGATTCTACGTGCTTGGCACTTAAGTGGAGTAGAAGCAAGCACGTAGAATCTACGGGCTTGGCACTGAAAGGGTTAAAAAAGTGTTTAATGGCATACTGTTTACCCGAACGGGGATGATTAAATGAGTCCCCTTTAATAACAGCGTTACATTGTGCACAGCTACCACATCTGTACATGCCCTTGATCGTGTCACTAGATGGTATCCATGACTGGTAACGTGTTCCCTGTTGTGCTGGTATGTATGTATCAGCTTTGATCAGGCTGTTTCTGAAATTCCGTGGTCTCTTTCTAACAAAAAGTGGAAGGTCTGAAAAAACCCCTTCTAATTTAGTTTCACTGTTCAGTACATGCCAGTGCTTTTTAATTGTCTGTTCAATCTTGGGTGACAGTGTGGAAAAAGTCAGGATTGCTGGGATGCGATTGGGTTTATCTCTTGGACAGTGTTTAAGTAATTGTTTTCTGTCCTTGCTCATGGCCTTCTCACGGGCTAGTTGTAGATCCTCTTTAGGATAGCCCCTGGTCAAGAACTCATCTATGAGTTTATCAGAACGGGATAAGAACAGATCATCATTCGAGATGATTCGTCGCAATCTGATAAATTGGCTATATGGCAAGCTTCTTTTCAAAGAGGGAGTATGGAAACTAGCGTGATGGAGAAACGTTGTTCTATCAGTGGGTTTAGTGTACAGATCAGTGATCAAATTATTGTCAAGTATGGATACTGTCACGTCCAAAAAATGTACCTCTTTTTCACTATATTCCAATGTGAAGCTAATAGTTGGAAGTTGATGATTAAGTCTGTCGGTAAACGTCAGGAGGTCACTTTCCATTCCCTGCCATAAAAAGAATATATCATCAATATAGCAAAGCCATAGTATTACTTGAGATTGAAATAATTGATCTGTGTACACAAAAAGTCTCTCAAACCGGTCCATGAATAAATTTGCATAGGACGGGGCTACGTTCGAGCCCATGGCCGTGCCCTGAAGTTGTAGATAGTATTTGTCATTATATAGAAAATAGTTTTTAGTTAAGACAAGTGTGAGTAAATCAATACAGAAGATGTTAACCTCTGAAGATGTTTCCATCATACTCAGAGTTTCTTCTACTGCTAAGATCCCAAGATTGTGTGGGATGGATGTGTACAGAGAACTCACGTCCATACTACAAAGAAACAAGTTCCCTGGTAGTGTTCCAAGATTGTTAATTTTATTGAGAAAGTCTCCAGTATCTAGTATGTATGATAATGTGGTATGTTCCTTGGGTTGTAGAAGCTTGTCTAAAAAAGTAGCGCCATTCTGGAATATAGATTCTGTGCCCGCAACAATCGGACGACCCGGTGGGTTCCGCGGATAATTGTGTACTTTTGGTAAAATATATAAAACCGGAGTTATTGGATGTTCAGATTTCATAAATGTACACAATTTCCTATCAATCAAATCATCATTCAGGGCACGATCTAGTAGGTCATCTAATTCCTTCTTGATATACGGAAGTGGGTTTTCACTCAGCTCTTTATAGACACTAGTGTCAGCTAATTGATACATAATAACTTGGTGGTAAAATTCACGATCCATGACTACCACCGCTCCCCCCTTGTCAGCTGGCTTAATAATAATACTCTTGTCACTAGCTAGATCTTGTAGGGCTTTCTGTTCTTTCCTAGTTAGATTATTAGGGTTTCTAGTCTTCCTATGGTCTTTCTGGTAGATTTTCTGTACATCGCGTTCTACTAATTTAATGAATGTCTCAACCGAGGGGGGTGTGGTGGGCGGAGACCACTTACTTTTGGGCTTGCATTTGGAGATGTCTATATTGGGTGGAAACCTTGATACAGTCCTTGGGCCCATCTCGATAGTATCTGTGTGGAAATGTGCCCTCAATCTAATTGTTCTAAAAAAACGTTGAAGATCAATATTAGTTTCAGTTTGATTACCTCTATAGGTCGAGGTGAATCCTAATCCTTTATTAAGTACACTTCTCTCGTCCTCTGTCAAAGTCCATTTGGAGAGATTGATAGTCAGGTCGTGTTCCGGGTGTGGCTGCGTGTGATGATCCGCCGACCTTGGTTTTCTGCGGCCCCTTCACATCTGTTTCCTGGTCCCCTGCGATTTATTTTGGATCCTGTGGAGTGCCAACCTATCCAGTAACTAGACTATCACAACACCCTTTTGATGCCACCAACAACAAAAAAAGGTTATTCTTCATTTGCATTAGTTTCATTTATTTGTAAGACCCTGTTCTCTGGACTATAGGGTGATGATACATATCGGGTCATCCCGATTTGGAAAGCCCTACTGCTGCATAATAGAGAGGAAGTCCAGCCATTTTGTTGTTTTGATGTCAGAGGGCCCTTAAAATATTTCATTTATTTTCCCCTAAATACTGTATATTGTAAAAACCCATTTACTGTACAACATGCATGGTCTTGAGGATTTCTTAGATAATGTATTTATCAGATTGACCAGTTTCACAAATAAACTTTTTAAATAGCATTATTATTTAGAGTAATCATTAAATTAAATCCCTAAAACACACACGACTGTTCTGTTGCCTAATTTCCCAACAGGCTTTATAATGCCTTACCTCTGCCTTTTAAAACTGTCTTTTTACAGCTTATCAGAACAGTTATACTTTAGCTGTGCTTAAAACTGCTTTGCCATCATGTCATGAAATCTTGACCTTTACCTAATAAAAGTGTACTGTGCATCATTACATTTGTTTTATCCTTGATTTAATTTTTATACTTAAGCAGCTTTGTTATGAGGTAAGAATGCCAAGAATGTAAATGAAAATGTTTAGCCATTGTGAAGGTTATGCTATTTTGTAAGGTAAGTTTATCTCTAGGTGGAGTTTTGGGTGTGAATTGAAACTTGCATCTCTGAGAGCTTTTTAACCTTAACACACAAAAAAGTGCAATTTTTTTGTTTTATTTTCTCCCAAGAAAAAACCTGTGATGTGGTATTTTTACAGGTGGGGTCCATCACTTTTTCAATGACGTAAGGCTAATATTTTGATGGTTTGGAAACAACAGCATCCTGTGGGGTATGCTAAAGAATTTGCATTTTTTTCTGCATAGCACATTGGGTGCTGTGGTTTCCAAATATTCAAAAAATGATCCTTACCGCATTGGAGAAATTATGTACTGCACCTGTAAAAATACCCCTTTGGTGCACTATGAGGTCCAGTTACCGTGGACTAGGATGTACACTAACTAATGCATGGAGCACATTGCAGTGCACATACCTATAATATTGCTAAACTGAAAAAATCAAGTTTTAGCTTTTTTAATGCTGTACTCTCCCCCGAATAAATAAATATGGCACATTGGTATTGCTAAAGTCTTACCATATATGATATGTGATATGTGATTTTTACACTTGTAGAAATATAAGAAGTACACACCTGGATATAAGCGGTGCAATTCTGAGGGCAGGCGTTATTGTCTGCCAAAAATGTGCGTGTGCACAGTTTGTGCTTGAGTCTAAGCTCCAGCATTAGCGTGTTCACACAGGGAGGGTCATGACATTTTTTTGGTAAAGCATGGTGCACCATGGTGTGCTTTGCAGTGTGAATTGCAACCTGCATCTCGGTGAGCTTTTTAAGAAGTGCAATAACATGCCTTTGTCCCATTTTTATCCCAAAATATCACCAGTTTATGTGAACCATAATGTACACGGAGTCTTTAGCATGACCCACAAGTAAGAGAAAATATGTAAGGTGCTTGAGTTACTTTGCGAGTCTCTAATATCCTACACCTGATTTTGTTTTGTAAAAAAGTACATATTCTTAGAGACCATAAAGTAAAATAACTAAATAGGCCCATTATGTCCACTGTCTAGAGTGGCACAGTGAAAAATATTTTAAAATGCCTGTAACTTTCTTGAATGTCTGTAAACCTAATCAGTGCATCAGTGCTCTAACACACAAAACGTAATTCTTCTAAAAAAAATGATTTGTATCTGTAATGGTCCATTTTTACAGGTGAGGTAAATCATTTTTCTAGCGAGGTAAGGATCATTTCTGGAAAGGCCTTGTGCAAAACACAGACAGCCTACGGCCCATAAAAAAAAACAGTTCAAATCTCAGGTGCAGATTGAAGTTGAATTCAGCAAACCTACTGTGGGAGGGTATATATCAAAGGAGGGAGTAGGATATTTTTTTAAAACAAGAAATCAACAGCAGGGCACAAAGGAAGTTCTCAGCTTACTTTATCGCTTCAATGTTCCATCACGGATGGCATTTAAAAATCCACAGTACAGCAAATTAATTCTAACACTGTTAACAGACACACAGAGGCCGATTCATTAATAGCGCCAGGTAGCGACAGATGAGCGACTGTAGCGTGATTTTTACAGCGCCAGCCAGTATTCGCTGTGCTTGGCCGGCGTTTGCTTGATGACAGCGACTCAGTCGGTGTGCGGTAATGTTGAATACGGGCTTAGGGGTCGCTGTTTCACAGGTTCAGCGTTGTATGTGAGCGCCTGACAACGAATGGCCAGAGCGAACGGCTTACTTCATATTCATTAAAAAATGACGCTCCGAATTTGCTGGCGCTGTCCATTCCTTGTTTAAACCCCAGTGCGCTGGCGGCGATGGGTGTTAACTAGTTTTTAACCCCTAAACAACCATATTTTTTGATTGAAACGTTATACATGTTTTTGGAATCATTTTGTAATATGAATATATTAATATCAGACCTGTAAGATCATTTCTGCACAAATGTTTTTTTTTATTTTTTTTACTTTAAAAAAAAACCTAACATTGCAGAAGTGGTCTCATAATTTTTGACATTAAAAAAAAAATAAAAATAATACCAATTAATTATGATTAATTAAACATTGCTCCATTGAAATGCATTGGACAATGCCAGGGAGCGACAGGTCATACCTGGCGCTGTGAAGGAATTTGCAGCGGCGCTGTTCGTTCCAGGCGGCTTCATGATGAATCCCGCGCTAGCCGTCGCTCTCGCCGGCGCTAGCCTCATTTAGCTTGATAAATGCGTCATTGTGACCGCCGCCGGGCGTACTTGAGTCGGTAGCCGCCGATAGCTGGCGGTACCTGGCGCTCGTCAGACACTACCTGGCGCTAGCCCGTGATAAATAAGGCCCACAGTTCTCAAAGGGGCTGATTCAGATCCTGGTGAGAAAACTCACTCTTTTTTAGAAGAGAAAATTGCCATTCATTTGGGGTCATGCTAAATATTTGGTTATGGCAGTGTGACTTCCAGTGCGTATTGCGGTGTGGATTGCAACCTGCATCGCGTGAGCTTTTTAGTTCAAACACAAAAAAAGTGCAAAAAAAATGTTTGTCCTACATTTGCACAAAACAATCACCCGTACATGTGATGGCACATTTTTACAGTTTAGGCACAATATTTTTCGAGTGATGTTTTTCTGTTTTTTCCAAAATGATGTACCTAAATGCCCCATTACTAGTACAGATAATTTTGGGGGAAAAATAAATTTTCTTGTGTCTATATGCTAAAAAACTCCCTGGGTAGGTTGCAATCCACACTGCAATGCTAGGCATATTGGCCTTACCAAATAATTAGCATAATTAGCAGAGTTTTCTCTCCTAAAAAATAAATGAGTTTTCTGACCAAGCTCTGAATCGACCCCCTATATCGGCTGTACTCTCTTACACCCCTCTTGGTCAGAGAACACAGATAGGCTTATCACACTAGCAAAGTTCAGATCAATCACCAGAAGTAGCTCCCAGGTACACTTTCCTAGATTGGGGCCATACCACTTGGAATGTGCTTATTCTGGAGAATTAGTTGTGCTCCACTATACTGAAGGGCAAGGGGAGGCCTGGGATTGTCAGTCCATCCAAGGTGCCGGGCTCATTGGTTAACGGAGGCACACTGCTTTGTAGAAAGGTCCTGAAGTTAGAAGGAGCCCAGTAGCCAGGGAAGACCCAGTGCGTTGGAAAGTCAAGGGTGATCCAGAGAAATGTATCCACCAAATACGAGTACCAACGTTCCCCTAGAAGCCTAGTCCAGGATACATGTTCCCACAGCTCTGGGGTTTAGGAAAAGTGACCCCAGGGTAAAAGAGGCAGCAGTGACATGGGACTGGAGGCTAATGACCTACTAGCCAGCTCACCTGGGTACACAGGGCTGACGTTCACTCATCTACCCTCCAGTCTTTTCCTCGGTCAAGGTTCCAGCCTTGGAACACACTTGGTCCCAGGACAGACTCACTTAGGGGAGTGCAGGTAAACCCTGCCTTAGTCCTCAACTGCGCCACAAGTTCCTGCTGTACCAGCAGGGCTCTCTTTTATCCTAGGGGTGGAGACCACATATACCTTCCTGACTTCACCCCTCCCTAAAAGGAGCTGGCTCATCACACTTTGCTTTCCTGCCCCATGATACCTAGGAAAATTTCAAATTACAGCTCCCAGTGACAGCCACCCAACCGTGCCCTTGCTTAGCAACCCTGCCTCCCTAAATTAAGTGGGATGGGGATGCTGCTGAACTTGGGGACCCTACCCTGCTGGAACCAATCCCGGACAAGTAATGGGGCCAATCTAACCAGGGACGACCCCCTTTCTAATGGCACTTTTTTACAGAGGGTGGGGTGCAACTGCTTGTAGGATGCATCTATAAAGGGCTGCCCAACCGGAGGACTTGGAGACCACAATCAGCACCAGCCCGGCAGTTTGCTTTGGGAGGAGGAAGACCAGAGGAGGAAATACCTTAACCCTAGTAAGTGAGATGTAAAAGAGGGGGAGTGGGAGGATGGGAATCAGCAGAGGGTCACTTGGACCAACAATGAACTAACCTATTATTTTCCTTCTTTTCTAGACAAGGAAGTGCCGTGCCCCTGACACACTGGGTACAGCCCTGACCACTCCGTGGGACCTTCAGCTGGCGAGAAGAAGGACCGGGAAGAGGGCACCAACCAACACTGTGCAGTACCCCACGGTTCATCCCCTAGGGACACCAACCCCTTTGTGGACTTGTCTGGTGAGTACTCCCTTTATCTATCTAAAAGGGAAAATGCCAGAAGTAGGTTAATACTTACCTTAGGGTCCAGGCTCTTCCCCTGTAAAGGATCCCCCTGTTCTATATCCCACCCCCAGCTCGGAGGGAGGCCTTGGGCAATGAGGAATATCCACAGGGATACCAGGCACCAGAACCCCTTTTTGGGCCCTGTTGGCCCCCTGTCTCCTCTCCCTTCCTGCATTCACTCGTAATAAACACCACTGCTCTTTCAGAATCTAATTGTGTGTGTATTTTTTTTGTATAACACTACTTACACCCTAAAAATAAAAGAAGCAGACTGCAGCCCTCTGTGGTTTTCACTACCTTTTTACCCACAAAATGACCTGTACCTGTAACGGTGCATTTGTATAGGTTAGGCACATCATTTTTCCAATGTGGTAAGGATATTTTTTTTTTTTTGTTTGGAAGTAATAGAGCTATGCAAAAAAAATGGCAAAATCTTTAGCATAGCCCATAGAGAGCTGTTATTCCCAAACTTTAAAAATATATCTTTATATTACAGGAAAATTAATGACCCAAACTGTAAATATGTGCCATGTACAGGTAATTTAGGGGAAAAAAGGTAGAAAAAACATTTTTGGCAATGTTTTGTGTCTAAAGCTTAAAAGTCCACCAAGATACAGGTTGACATCCACACTGCAATGCACACATCAAGTCACACTGGCTTTACCAAATATTTAGCATGACCCCTCCATTCGGGTGTGCTTTCAGGTGTGAATGGTTAAAAAAACTTAAATTTTTTTTTAAAATGCTGCGAGGCCCCCCCTACCCAGCATAACCAGTTATGGGGGCTTGTGAACAGGGCTCAGGGGCTAGCCTCAGTGGCCTCCTCCACCCTGCAGGCTACAAGCCCGCAAAACCTAAATGGCCCTGGGCTCTTCTGCCCCCCGGGCTTTGGTGAGGAAGGTAAATGGGGGGGCAGGGGGTTAATGGCAAGTCACCCACTAGCTGCAGGTGACTTGCCAGTCCCCTAAGCCTTGTGAAGTAGTATAGGAGTCTCTGAGAACCCTTATCAGTTCACAAAGGGTTAACAGTTAAAAAAACACACACAGACACAGAGAAAAAAATATTGACTTATTATTATTTTTAACACTTACCTTCCATCCATCCCGGAGCACTGTGTCTCATGCTGATCACTTTGGCTTCTGCTCTTCTGCTGCTGCTGGAAGCCTTTTATACCTGCTGGGTGACAGGTAACAAAGGCTTAGGGAAAAACATTTTTAGGGTTAAAAAGTCTTAAAAATAAATAATTGCGTCGGGTCAACCAGCTCATTGTATTCCAATCACAAGACTGTGTGTGAAGTGTGAATTCTTGAGGATTAAAGTTCTTATTTTTATTGCATCCTATCAAGCATCCCAAGATGGTGATAGGTTCTTAGGTTCTTAGGCTAGGTAAGTGAGAGGCTCCTTATAACTTGAACTTTTTCTGCCTTTCTACTTTACTTACTTTTTATTGTTTTTGTTACTACTGTTGTGCTGCAGGTGTTGCATTCATATTTTAACCCTTCTAGTGCCAGCTACGTGAGTCTCATGTAGCAGCCTCTACTCCCAGCTACGTGAGACTCACATAGCTGACTTTAAAACAAATAAAAACTTTAATTCTCAAGAATTCAGACCTGTGTTGTGGCTGAAATATGAGTGCACATACAAATGTGTGCATATATCATATTTTTTTTTATATTAGATAGATTGATATATTTATTATACATGCACTTGTTGTAAGGCTACAACTGAAGGGGGGCTTGCTGTTGAATAGAGATACTCTGAAACTGGAGGTGTAGACAGTCAGTGACGCAATGTTTAAAGGGCCAGTGACTAGTGGGACCCAACAGCAGAGGCTGCAGAACATTGGAGCTAATTCAGTTAGAATGAGAAAAAATTCTATTGGCAATAAAAAAAATCACTTTAGGTAAAAATGCATGAGAATTTCCCTGTTGCTGAATTATCAGCTAGCAGGCTGATTCATTACTAACGCCAGGTAGCGACAGCTGAGCGTCTGTAGAGCGGATTTCAGAGCGCCCGCTAGTAGTCGCTGTGCTCGGCCATGGATCATTGTTTCAGAGCGCCTCAGCCGCTGTACAGCATTGACTCACACCACATTCATCAAAAACAGCCACAAACATCGCCGGCGCTCAAAATCATGTAATTGTAGCCCATAGCGCCAGAAGCAGTGTGATTAAAGGCTGTTTTTGTACATGTATCCACTAGTAACAAAGCAAAAACATATGGAATTACATTGTTATTACATTGTAACATGAACACTTTAATACCAGACATGTAAGGACAATTCTGTATAAAAATATTATTAATCAAAAAAGTTTTCAAAAATGTCATTTTCTTGCCCAGAATACATGTCAGAAGGCCTAAAAAAATGGGATCAGGAAAGGGATCGTCCATAGAAATGTATGGGAGAGCGCCAGGTAACGACAGGTTAGACGTGGCGCTCTGCAAGACTGAATGCCGGAGCTGT
Organism: Gastrophryne carolinensis; assembly: GCA_027917425.1. Taxonomy (NCBI): domain Eukaryota; kingdom Metazoa; phylum Chordata; class Amphibia; order Anura; family Microhylidae; genus Gastrophryne; species Gastrophryne carolinensis. The sequence continues at coordinate 382,962,021 of CM051238.1, forward strand.
ACACTGAGCCTGGGATAATGATGAATCGGACGCTACATGGGGTTGTTCCAGTCGCTCACCAGATTCGGCTTCATAAATGTGTAATTGCATGCCATCTCCGGCGTTTATCTGCCGCTACCTGCCGCTACCTGGCGCTGCCTGCCGCTGTACAGGCACTACCTGGCGCTATACCTTCATGAATAAGGCCCTAGGAAGACAATGAAAGTCTATGGCACTTTGTATTACAGTGTAAAAGGTTCACTACTTTTATTAGGATTATGCAGGGATATGCAGAACAATTTGGCAAATTCTTTAGCATAGCCCATATGGTGTGGTTTAAAAAAAAAAAAAAAAAAACCTCCAAAAAGAAAAACGAAGAAAGAAAAGAAATCCTCACCTATAAAAATGCCCCATCAGAGGGGTAAGTGATTTTTCAGGAATTATTTGTGTGTTCAGTTTAAAAAGCTCACTCAGATGAAAGCTTTGGCTCCCACCCTAAAGCAAACCCAACTGGCCTCACCAGATCTTTAGGTGAGGTGTTGTATTATTATTATTATTATGTATATTAAAGGGACTGACCAGGCAAAATGTAAAAAACATGATTCTGCAGCTTACCTTGTCATATTTGCTCTCTCCCTTTCTGTAACATCACCACAGTACCTAGAAGCTTGGCACTGGCTTCTGACACTTCCCTTTATTGGCATAACAGAAGCCCTCCAATTGCAGTGCATCTATTAGTGGTCTATAACCCTGTGTCTGTGCCTTTGTACTGCTCCATTGTGATTAGGCGTCAAAGTATTCAGATATAAACACTCAGGGCTTCAGGGCTATGTGATTATATCATCTATGTCGTTAGCCTATGCCTCAATTAACTCTTTGGTTGTACAGAGTTTCCCTGAAAAAAATAAAAAAGAAGAATCAAAGCCACATTTTCCTAAAAAAATCTAAATGCAAACAAAAAAAAAAGTTAAATCTGAAAAAGCAACATCCCCCAAACAGACAAGGGATGTAAGCATGCACGTAAGGGTAATTTTACTTGAAAATGTCAGCTCTGCTGACAAACTGTGGACCTTGCGCTTTTTCAACCAAAACAACCCTTTACATTTGGATTACCCCCCACAAATCATACATTTACTGAAAGTACACATATTAAGCTTTCTAGGCGTACACAGCTTATTGTAATGGCTTCATCTTTCTGGAAGTAATCTCTGGAAGAATTTTTAGGTTGCACAGAGTTTCCCTAAAAAATGTATAAAAAGCAGAATAAAAAACAAGCTTTCCTAAAATATCAATATGCAAATAAAAAAAAAACAAGGTAAATCTGAAAGTACAAGGTCCCCTGAACAGAACAATAGCCAATATGCATAGCTACTTTTAACCTTTTTAATTGCCCGCCTACTTGAAGTTTTGTCACCCTATGTTGACCGGTCATTTTTCACCATTTTGCGCCATGTTTAACTGTGATTTTTGCAGGAATTTCTAGGAAAATGATATATATTTTTTTGCAGCAGAGTTTAGGCTTTAACATGAAATGTCTTGTTTTTAATTTTTCAGTTTTTTTAAGTATTCTTACGTAAAAAAAAAATGTTTTTTAGACATTTTATTAAATAAAAAAAAATAAAACATTTGTTTTATTAAAGAAATCCATATTGCACCATATTGCATGTGAAAGCCCCATTTCTTCCAATTACAATGATACCGCACATGTATAGGTAGCCTCCCCCATTCTTGCCCAGGAGACCCCCAAACTGAAAAGAGCCCTTTATAACATTTACAAATAAAATATAACTACTATTCACACTATAAAGGGTTAAAAAATGGTGGTCCCTTCCCCGGGAGCCAGCTTTGGTGGCCCCCTGCACTGCCGGCTACAAGCCCAGGGGAGGGGGATCCCATTTTTTTGGGGAATTTTAAGAGTTAAAAACCCTTAAAAATACCCAAAGAAAATGACATGGGGGTCCTTCCTACCCAGCATAACCAGCCCAGGACCAGCTTTGCAGGGCTTGTAGACCAGGGCACAGGGGCCAGCTTTGGTGGCCCCAATCCTTCCAGCTACAATCCTGCACTGCCTAAATTTGCCCCGGGCTCTTCTGCCCCCCGGGCTTTGGGAAGGCAGGTAATAGGGGGCTCGGGGTTAATAGCAAGTCACCTGCTATCCGCAGGTGACTTGCCAGCCCCAAGCCTTGTTAACAGGCATATGGGTCTCATATACCGGATTCCTTACCAGTTCACAAACTGTAAACATAAACACACACACACATAAGAAAAAAAAAAGACATTTATTTTTTTTCTTTACTCACCTCCTCACTCTTCTGTCCCCTGGTGATCATCTCCGATGACAGCTGCCTGGTGATCGGTGGAGAAGGGCTGGGGGGGGGGGGGCAAGGGAGCACAGCCCTCTCCTGTCCTCCAACCTTCCTCCTCCGAGACTAATCGTCTCGGGGTAGATGAGAAATGCAAAGGGCGGGGCTAGCAGCCGACCCCAGAAAGTGAGCGAAAGGGCGATTTCTCGCCCTCTCCTCACCACGGAAGAGCCTGGGGGTGATCTAAGGCCCCCCGGTGGGAGGGATCGTGGCCGTAGGTGAGTAAAAGTCATTTTCTTTACACTTAACAGCGGCCGCGGCCGAAGCCGGGGGACGCAAGTTAAAGAGGAGACCCGGCCAGATTGATAAAGGGGTCAGGTCAGTATTTCTTTACATTTTTTTTTTTGTAACTATCAGGGGGAAATCAAGCACGTAACACCTACGCGGATTTCAGAGTAAACCGCTAGTAGTCGTTGTGCTCGGCCATGGTTCCTTGTTTCAGAGCGCCTCAGTCGCTGGCCGGCATTGATGAATATGATGTGTGAGTTGCAGTACTGCGCTGTATGGGAGCGAACGGTAGCGCCAGCTCAGTGTGACCGACTCCTACCACATTCATAAAAAAAATAGCCTCAAACAGCGCCGGCGCTAAAAATCATGCAGTTGTAGCCCAGAGCACCAGAGGCTGTGTGATTAAAGTCTGTTCTTGAACATGTATCCACTAGTAACAGCCGAGTAACCGAGCATTGTCCCGTCTCTCCCTATAGCCAGTCCATCCCTGGTTGTCAATGAGCCTAGTCCCATACTGCCTCTTGTTTAACACCAGCGATTGGGTCTAAATAACGGGTGTTCAAGTGTCTAACATTTCAGGATCCCCTGAGTTCTGATAAATCATTTCAATCCTCCCAGCACTGATATACTTTAAAAAGACGGGCAGGCTGATTCATTACTAAAGCCAGATAGCGACAGATGAGTGTCTGTAGCGCAGATTTTAGAGCGTCAGCTAGTAGTCGCTGTGCTCGGCCATGGTTCTTTGTTTTAGAGCGCCTCAGTCGCTGGCCGGCATTGATGAATATGATGTGTGAGTTGCAGTACTGCGCTGTATGGGATCGAACGGTAGCGCCAGCTCAGTGCGACCGACTCACACCACATTCATAAAAAAAATAGCCTCAAACAGCGCCGGCGCTAAAAATCATGTAGTTGTAGCCCAGAGAGCCAGAGGCTGTGTGATTAAAGTCTGTTTTTAAACATGTATCCACTAGTAACAAAGCGAAAACATATGGAATTACATTGTTAATGCATTGTAACATGAACACTTTAATACCAGACATGTAAGGACAATTCTGCATAAAAATATTATTAATCCAAAAAGTTTTCAAAAATGTCATTTTCTAGGTCAGAAAGTTTAGAGATTTAAAAAAAAAATAAATAAAATAACATTGGGATCAGGAAAGGGGGTTCTTCAATTAAAAAGTATGGGAAAGCGCCAGATAGCGACAGGTTAGACGTGGCGCTCTCTAAGGCTGAACGCCGGCGCTTTGTGCTGAGCCTGGGATAATAATGAATCGTACACTACATGGCGTTGTTCCAGTCGCTCTACAGATTCGGCTTCATAAATGTGTAATTGCGTTCCGCCTACGGCGTTCACCTGGCGCTACCTGCCGCTGTGCAGGCACTACCTTGCGCTATCCCTTCATGAATAAGGCCCATAGCTTTCTGATTACCAAATTCACTTTTGAGTTGTACAAATATGAGTCGTGCTTGTTGTTTCTCCATAAATAACTATTGTTAGTCTGATGCAAGTCCTGACAATACACACTTTTGATACTGAAACTACACCTAAATGTTATAGAGGGGGTGTCAGGATTATTTGATCCACGTGGTCTTTGGCTTAATTCTGCGAGAGCTGAAGGTGGTGTGGAGAAGAAAGCTACAGTATGTTGGAAATCATTTCAACAAAGAAGATATGTATTTTTCTAATAGTTAATAATTTTGATTGTAAAATTTACCTCTGAATTCAATAATAATAATACGTAAAATATATGCTTTTCATTCTCTGCCCAGACAAATTTCAATGGAGGGGTGTGCCAAGGCGGTACATGCCAAGCCTGCTTTTGCACACACCCTTCATTGCAATTAATAGAGTAGTTGTGTGGTAAGTATGCAGATGCCGGGGTTGGGCAGAGCACCCTCACAGAGGAACACACAGGACCAGCACAGAGGTGCTTCGGGGGACAAAGGTAAGTATAGGCTTTTTATTATGCTAGCCTGCACAGTCCCTATAAATTAATAAAACGGTAGATATGCTTTATCTTTTTTTAATTTTTAATATTTTTATAATATGCCAGGAGGACATTATGACGGGGTGTCCAAATAGAAGCACAGAAGATGAATTCTATATTTTGGCCTTTTCAATCTCTTCAGTTGGACAACTTTCAATCTTTGTTGGAGTTTTAGTGATGTATTTGATTACTGTACTTGGAAATGTCTCTATTATTTTACTTATCTTCACAGCAACTAGTTTACACACCCCAATGTATCTTTTTCTCTGTAATCTTTCATTTGCTGATGTCACATCTACCTCCTCCTGTATGCCATTATTACTTAAGATTACAATTACTCAAGATCATGTAATTCCATTCCATGGCTGTATCTTTCAATTGTTTTTCTTTGTGTTTTGCGTTTTTGTTGAAATCCTAATCCTGACATCAATGGCATATGACCGCTATGTAGCTGTGTGTAGGCCACTTCAGTATTATCGCATTATGAGTAAGAAACTCTGTGTTTCAATGGTGTCTTCAGCTTGGGTCGGTGGAGCTTTGAACGCATTAATGCATTCATTACTAACATCTATGTTGTTGTTTTGCCACTCTCATGATATCAACAATTTCTTTTGTGATCTTAATACACTAATTTTGCTCTCTACTAGTGACACTAAAAGCAGGAAAATGTTAATGCTTTTTGAAGACATTGTATTTGCCATTTTTCCATTTGGGATCATCATAACCTCCTATGTCTGCATCATTTCCACTATTTTAAAGATTAATTCTAGAGATGGACGCCTCAAAACCTTTTCCAGTTGCACCTCCCACATCATCACAGTTGCCTTATTCTATGTTCCAACCATTTATTTATACATGAAAGAAGAATTTACACATTCAAAGGAGCAAGACAAGTTGCTCTCAATGCTGTATCTTGTTGTGGTACCTATGTTAAATCCTCTTGTGTATAGTTTAAGAAACAAAGACATTCGGGAGGCTACAGCAAGATTAACGGGACACACAATGGTTATTTTCCAAGACACTTAAAAGTGATCATACTCCTAATAACCGCGCTCTATAGTCTAAAAAACCCCAGGGCTTAATTAAAGCTTGCCCCCTAGGGCATCCCAATTTTGGATTCCCTGCTTTGCAAAAATTCTGAGATCATATGTATATTTTCCTATTGATCCTAGGGCGCATGTGCAGGTCTCCAGTAGCATCCCCAGAATTTCTCTGTCTGATGCACACACACCCTCCAGCATATAGTCAAGCTGAGGGGAGAGGCCAGTGGTAGGTTCCCAGCAATTGTTTCCATTCAGACCTCATTGCCAGGCATGAATAAGAGCATGGATTGAGGTAAGAAACCAGGTGATCCTGATGGTTTCACACACAGGGGATTGACGTCTCTCCTCTTTTAGATCTTGGTATACAGACTTGGTGTACAGTTGGCAATAGGGGAATAGTGAAAACTGTTTCCATAAAACACACATTTGCGAACATAACAAGAAATTTAAAATAAATACTAGAAGAAGTTAAATTTATGAAAAGGCCTAATTTATGCTGTGCATCTGTTATGTGCATCATTTTTGTGGCTATACACAAAAACTGTGATTTTTGAAAGGATTTCCAGGGATTCTCAGGAAAATTCTATATTGTTTTTTTTCTGGGCTTCAACATGAAATGCCTTTTTTAGTGTATTCTCAAAACTTTTTGGTGAAATATGTGCAAAAAAAATAAAAAATAAAAATTTTTGAAATTTGTAGTGTTTTTTTGTAATAAAAAATGTAAGTTTGTCAATAAAATTTTATTGCGTGCCAAACCCCAATTTCTCCCGGTCACAGCGGTACCACATATGTATTGGTAGACACCCTTTCCTGCCCAGGAGACTCCCCCAAACTGAAACAGAGCTTTAGGAGATTTTCAGATAAAATACAACTGCGCTATGCGCTATGTGCACCTTGCAGTTTTTCCAAACAAAACAACCCTTTACATTTGAAATACTCCCCACAAACTATATATTCTCTGGAAGTACACACCTCAAGCTTTCTAGGCGTACCAAGCTTGTTTATGTGGGCTTAGTTTTCTGGAAGTAATCCCTCAATGTATTCTTTGGTTGCACAAAGTTTCCCTAAAATAGAATAACAAGGAAGAATCAAGCCACATTTTCCTAAAAAAACGATATGCAAACAAGAAAAAACAAGTAAAATCTCAAAAAGCAACATGCCCCGAACAGAACGATACCCAACATGCATAGGTACTGTCAAGGGAAGAGTCGGCAAACACCACAAAGTAAAGCGTGCGCATAACAGTAATTTTACTTGAAAATTTCAGCTCTGCAGACAAAATGCGCACCTTGCAATTTTTCAACCAAAACAACCCTTTACATTTGGAATATCCCCGATAAACCATACATTCCCTGAAAGTACACGTGTTAGGCTTTCTAAGAGTACCCAGCTTGTTGTAGTAGGCTCACCTTTCTGGAAGTAATCCCTCGAAGAATTCTTAGGTTGCACAGTTTCCCTAAAAAAATGAATAAAAAAATGAATAAATAACATGTTTTCCTAAAATATAAATATGCAAACAAGAAAAAACAAGCTAAATCTGAAAGAGCAAGGGCCCCCGAGCAGAACAATACCCAACATGCATAGGTACTATTAACCCTTTTAATTGCCAGCCTATTTGAAGTTTTGTCACCCTCTGTTGACAGGTCATTTTTCTCCATTCTGCTCCATGTTTAGCCGTGACATTTGCCTGAATTTCCAGGAAAATTATAGATATATTGTTACGATCCCTGAATATTCCTGTCCCCTCCACCAGGGGTCAGACAAACCATGGTTGCGCTCCTTTCCCCATAATGGGCTGCACCTGGTGGATGGCTATATCAAGCCTCCTGCCCTCCACCTGGGGTAGCAGTATTTTGTCTGTCCTCAGACCTATGGATTTTCCTTGCCTGGATTATCTTTGATTCTATGTCTCAGTCCCTGCCGGTTACTCCTTGATCTGGATCTTTGTCTATGTGTTCTGTGGTGAGTGCATCTGCACCTCGAGGAATCCCTGTGTTTAGTAATTTAGTTTATCCTAGTTTACCTTATGTCCATATGCCTTGCTTATTCTGATATTAAGAGATTTCTGTTTCCCTTCATTAATAAAACCCCTTTTCTGAAATTATTGTGTCAATCCCCTCGATTCATAGAGCAAAAGTTAATTGATTTCGGATCGAGAATCGTAACTTTGGGTGGGTGTTAGTCATTTTTTCCTGTTTTTTTGGCCATTTCCGACTCGCACGAGCCTACGTACGATTTCGTATATGCTCTTGCGATCATCGGAAGTTCGTTCCTAAATTTTAGGTTCAAAACCTAAAACTTAGGATCAAAACGAAAAACTTAGGATCAAAACGTAAAACTTAGGATAATCGAATGTGTTTACGTGTAATTCAGAGAGCAGTTTTCCAACCTCTAAATACGTTTTAAAAGAAAGCCACTGCCGACACCTTTTAGCAGTCGGATTGCTGTTCTTGAACAGGTTTTTTGGCTATGTGGAGGAGTCTGCGCGTCTTGAGCTCCAATGAACTGCATGTATCAGCATGGCCGAGGCCATAAATTGTATGGCAATGCATACCTGATTCAATACATTTCATGTATGCCTTATAAAAGCATTTTAATGTGGACCTTAATTAGTCCTTTGCATGTAAACCTTTATTTTGCAATACATCCATATATTTGCGTTAATTAAAGAAACGTATGTCCTTTGTTATTTATTTTTAAATTGATGTACTAGAATAATATTTTTAGTTTGAATTTATTGGTGTAGTTGTTTACCTTTGCTTTGTTTAATTATTTAAGCACATCTTTGGTCAGATGCATCACACTTACTGAGGAGAGGAGAGCGGGATAAAGTGCAGGATGTGGGTTACTGCTGTATTTTGCACAGACACAGCAGAGCTGGGGGCACGGAAAGGTCAGAAATCAAAGAATGCAGAGCAACACAGTCACAAGGCCCTTTCTGTTTGCAGGCTGCCCGAGAATACCTGACCCGCCATCTTGGCTGTTTCTAGGCTCATAACATGCAGAAGTTGCTGGGTGTTTTATAATTTTTGAGAGCAAATCTGTATGTAGAGGGTGTGGGTAACCACACAAAAAATTTTAAGTTGTACCATTTGAAGCCAAAATATTAAAATAAAATCCACAAGTAAAAAATGCAAGTTAACTAAAAATTAAACAAAATAAGATTTACTTATGCAAATGCATTCATTAATGGTTGGTTACTACAAAATGAATGAAATAAAGAAAAATAAAAGACCAAATATTTAGAATGCACTTTAATGAGGTAAGTTTGTAGTGCGCAGCCGCAAGATCAGAAGGATTTACGTCCAGACAAAAAAGGAAAAAGGGCAAAACCAATGTTGCAACCTGAGAAATGAAACGGAAAATTCAGGATGGAAACTGACATAGGTCTGATTCCCGAACTGCCATACGAACAGACGTACATTTTAGGATAGAAACGTATTAGCTTATAAGAATCACTCGCAAGTTCATACGAACGCACGAGCGTACGGGAAAAATAGGATGATCGGCACCAAAATCAAAGCTGTTACATGTTTCTTTGAATCGACCCTATTGTGTAGTTGGCTCTGACCGCTCTCTGCCCCTGCGTCCCCCGGCGGAGAGTTCCTGTGTAGGAACCCTCCGGCCGTTACATAATACTGCTACCATACATACCATCCGGTCAGAGCCTTGCACATGCTGGGACCTGTAGTCCCTCTAGCTTTTCTGAGCATTGTATATGCTGGGACTTGTAGTCCCTCTTGCCATTCCTGTGTCTCCTTCCTAGCTATCCATTATGGATCCCAACATGATTAAAAGATTAATTACTTTGACTGATAGTCATCCTGATGTTGTGTATGCAGTATTTGCTAGATATTCTAAGGATATGTGTCTAGACACTATGCACACCATTCTTTCCCTGGTTGATCAAGGGGATTTTGACTTCCCTACTGCTAAGCCCCTTGTTAAGATTCTGGTAGATATGGCCTATTCCATTAAGCCCTGTGTCCCGAATCAGATTCCCTCAGCTCCTCTCCCCTTAGGTAGGTCTGTAGGGTCAAGGGATCACTCTGAGGTGCTGTATGTCTCACCTAGGGCCTTGACTCTAGGATATGCTATTACCTCTTGGAACCAACCTGTGCCTACTGCTGGGGACTACCAGGTTCTATGAGGATACTGATGAGGAAGATTGCATGGTTGGAGATGATGATCCTGTCTTTACTCTACATACCAGTGATTCAGACGATGAAGACTGGACTGATTGCTCTGATGATGAGGTCGTTGCCTGCTTGCCTCCAGAACGCCCCATGATTGAGTCAGCCGCCGCTGGGCCCCACCATGGGTCAGCCGCCGCTGGGCCCCACCGTGAGTCAGCCGCCGCTGGGCCCCACCGTGAGTCAGCCGCCGCTGGGCCCCACCGTGAGTCAGCCGCCGCTGGGCCCCACCATGAGTCAGCCGCCGCTGGGCCCCACCGTGAGTCAGCTGCCGCTGGGCCCCACCGTGAGTCAGCCGCCGCTGGGCCTCACCGTGAGTCAGCCGCCGCTGGGCCCCACCGTGAGTCAGCCGCCGCTGGGCCCCACCGTGAGTCGGCCTTCAGCCGGGCCCCCTGCCTTTGTGCCTTCAGCCGGGCCCCCTGCCTTTGTGCCTTCAGCCGGGCCCCCTGCCTTTGTGCCTTCAGCCGGGCCCCCTGCCTTTGTGCCTTCAGCCGGGCCCCCTGCCTTTGTGCCTTCAGCCGGGCCCCCTGCCTTTGTGCCTTCAGCCGGGCCCCCTGCCTTTGAGCCCTCAGCCGGGCCCCCTGCCTTTGAGCCCTCAGCCGGGCCCCCTGCCTTTGAGCCCTCAGCCCGGGCCCCCTGCCTTTGAGCCCTCAACCGGGCCCCCTGCCTTTGAGCCCTCAGCCGGGCCCCCTGCCTTTGAGCCCTCAACCGGGCCCCCTGCCTTTGAGCCCTCAGCCGGGCCCCCTGCCTTTGAGCCCTCAGCCGGGCCCCCTGCCCTTGAGCCTTCAGCCGGGCCCCCTGCCTTTGAGCCTTCAGCCGGGCCCCCTGCCCTTGAGCCTTCAGCCGGACCCCCTGCCCTTGAGCCTTCAGCCGGGCCCCCTGCCCTTGAGCCTTCAGCCGGGCCCCCTGCCCTTGAGCCTTCAGCCGGGCCCCCTGCTCTTGAGCCTTCAGCCCGGCCCCCTGGCTCTGTACCTGCACCCGGGCCCCCTGGCTCTGTACCTGCACCCGGGCCTTGCTCTGTACCTGCATCCGGGCCTTGCTCTGTACCTGCACCAGGACTTGCACCCGGGCCTTGCTCTGTACCTGAACCTGGACTATGCCCTGAACCTGGACTATGCCTTGAACCCGAACCCGGGCCCCATTCCGAATATGTGTCCGGGTCCCGTCCCGAATCTGCGTCCGGGTCCTGTCTGGTACCCCCGCTCTGTGGCATCTGGCGGTCCACCTCCATCCAGTAGACTCTGGCTCCGCGGTGGATCCTGGAGGGGGAATTAATATCCCGATTCTTGCCCTTTGTTTCTCCCTGAAGAGCGTTTGGGAGTCCATTGCCAAGGAGGAGGGTAAGGAGGGGGGTACTGTTACGATCCCTGAATATTCCAGTCCCCTCCACCAGGGGTCAGACAAGCCATGGTTGCGCTCCTTTCCCCATAATGGGCTGCACCTGGTGGATGGCTATATCAAGCCTCCTGCCCTCCACCTGGGGTAGCAGTATTTTGTCTGTCCTCAGACCTATGGGTTTTCCTTGCCTGGATTATCTTTGATTCTATGTCTCAGTCCCTGCCGGTTACTCCTTGATCTGGATCTTTGTCTATGTGTTCTGTGGTGAGTGCATCTGCACCTCGAGGAATCCCTGTGTTTAGTAATTTAGTTTATCCTAGTTTACCTTATGTCCATATGCCTTGCTTATTCTGATATTAAGAGATTTCTGTTTCCCTTCATTAATAAAACCCCTTTTCTGAAATTATTGTGTCATTAGGCTCGATTCAAAGACACATTCGTCCGGACTTCCGTAGCTGTCTGTGAAAGTTTTGGTGGGTGTTTGTCATTTTTTGGCTTTTTTTCGTACATTTTTCACTCGCACGAACGTTCGGGAGAATGCGTATATGCGCTTTCGATAATCGGAAGCAATTCGGAACATTTGCAAACAAAATTGTAAAATTTCCGTTCCTTCAGAAAACTTCCGTTGCTGGGATGGTTTTCGTCTTATTCAGAGAGCTGTTTTACGACGGCTCACCACCCTATAAATTCGTTTAATTGTAAAACCACTTCCGACACCTCTGAGGACTCGGATTGCTATTGTTGAACATATTTTGCGGCTATGTGAAGGAGTCTGCGTGCCTTTAGCACCAAGGCATTGCATGTATCAGCATGGCCGAGGCCATAAATTGTATAGCAATGCACCTGAATCAATACATTTCATGTATGTCTTATAGATGCATTTTAATGCTGACCTAAATTAGTCCTTAGCATGTAAACATTTATTTTTCAACACATCCATATAATTGCTATATTTTTTTAGACTTATGTCCTTTGTGAATTATATTTGGATTGTTGAACTTGAATCTTAATGTGTTGTAGGAGTTAGTGTTTTCGTTGGTTACCTTGGCTTTGTGTAATTATTTTATATTTGGTTGCAGGAACCGCAAGATGTGCCACTCGCCTTTGCTCCTGATGCCCGTTCTTTGCCTGCAGAATGCGGGCCAGGGGTTCTCTAATCGGGCACTATGCAAAACCCGGCCCGTGGTGGCGAGGGCCCTCTGGCTTATGAAGTCCAGATTTAGGTGTTTGGACCATATGGGGGGGGGGGGGGGGGCACTGCAGTATGACCCCAACAAGGTTATACCCAAATTTTAATTTACAGGGACCACACGTGCCAGAGTGGCACAACTGAGTGTCAGGGTCCTTCAGTTGGTGGGCAAGATGCAGGAGCTGCGCAACTTGTTGTGGACCACAGATGAAGAATAATGTTCAGTGGCCTGCCATTGCTATGTATTTAATTTTTTATAGTTGTAAAAAGTTGAAATTAAACACATTTTTAAAAAAAGCATATTTGATGCTGGTAATTATTAAAAAAAAATTACATTGTCATTTCATTAACAAACTACATTAACACAAAACTAATGGGCACAGAAATATTTAAAGATGAATATTCACATGACCGAGAAGTGGTTTGGGTGTGCTTTAAGGGTCCAAAAGGGAAGATGGAGGATGGAGTGCTAAGTGGTTTAGCTAAACATTGTAGTAGAAGTGAGGGTGGCAAATATGTAGGCGAGCACTTTCATGAGTTAAGTTTGTAGTGCGCAGGCGCAAGATCGTAAGGATTTCCGTCTGGACGATTATTTTTGGTAAAATGGAAACAGAATCTATCGGGAAACGTAAAGGATTCATTGGAGGATACGATGGGAAAAGGGCAAAAACGAAAGCCTACGTTGTAACATGTGGAAATGAAACGGAAAAGTCTGGATGGAAAATGACATCCTCGTAATTCGTCATCTGCCGTACGAACGGACGGAAACTTTACACAAGGTTTTCAATGCATGCATAGAATCGCTCGAACGCTCATACGAGAGCAGGAACATTTGAAAAAAATACGACATCGGCACCGTTTTGAAAGTTTTTTTGTGTCTCTCTGAATCGAGCCTATTGTGTAGTTGGCTCTGACCGCTCTCTGCCCCTGCGTCCCCTGCGGAGAGTTCCTGTGTAGGAACCCTCCGGCCGTTACATATATATTTTGCAGCAGAGTTTAGGCTTTAACATGAAATGTCTTGTTGTAATTTTTCTACCTTTTTTTTTTAATATTTTTGTGTGAAAAAATAATTGTCTCCTTAATTTTAAATAAAACATTTACTTTATTAGAGAAAACCATATTGCATGTGAAAGCCCAATTTCTCCTGATTACAAAGGTACCACATATGTATCTGTAGACCCCCCATTCTTGCCCAGGAGACCCCCCAAACTGCACACTATAAGCATAAGGGGTTAATTAAAAAAAATTACATTGGGTCCCCCCAAAAAATGAAATGGGGTCCCCCTTACCCAGCATTACCAGCCCGGGACCAGCTATGGGGGCTTTTAAGAACAGAGTGGAGGGGCCAGCTTTTGTGGCCCCCCCCACCCTGCAGCCTACAAGCCCACATAGTCTATGTGGGCCCGGGCTCTTCTGCCCCCCCCCCCCCGGGCTTTGGGGAGGCAGGTAATAGGGGTGCCGGGGATTAATGGCAAGTTACCTGCTAGGTCATGGACCCCTCACCAGTTCACAAGGGATTAACAGAATTAATAAAAACACACACACACAATAAAAAAAATGACATTTATAAAATTTTTTTTTTTTTTACTTTACTTACCTCCGATCCTCTGTCCCCCGGCGATCTCCGATGACAGCTGACAGCTGCCGGGTGCTTGGAGGAGAGAGCCTGGGGAGGGGGGGGCGATCACAGCCCTCTCCCCCTCCCCACCTCTCTCCTCCATGCACCCGAGCAGACTGATTCAGAGTCTCGGGTGCCGGTATTAAGAACTCAAAAGGGGGCCATCCACCAGTGCTGGATGGTTATTATCTCACCATATGATCAGGCCGCACACATACTATAATATCCAATCAAAATTTATTGATTCAATGACACATAATATAACATATCAGACATTTAAAGACACAATAAAATGTATGTACATATATATACACACAGATAAAAAGAGCGGGCCCTGCAGGTAGGTATAGTAGGACTACCAAAAAGCACAATTTAATATGCATCAACACTATTAAAGTATGCCATGTGTGTATGGTTTGAACTATATGAAAGAGCGTGCACACAATTTATATAAAGTGAACGATCAGTGGATCGTAATAGCAGAAATTTAAACTACAGAAAATAGTGCTGAAACAGGGCAAAAGGGCCCTGTAGAAAATAATTCAAGGAGAGTGCAAGTGCAAAGAGTGTTCAAAGGGTGCTGTCATACCAATACACCATGGCATATAAAATATAATACATGGCTCACAAAAGTGAAGCAAGATTAAACATGATACTACCACCAATTCATGGGTCCAAAACCACTGCAGGAGCCCGTTCCTGAACACCGACGCGTTGCGTGAGAGATCACTTCCTCAGGGTGTTGCCATCTTTGTTCCCCCATGGACACCTCTTTAAATGTAAGTGTGTGTGGGCAATCATCCAACCAATCGGCGCTGTACTCACCTGTTTTAGATTAATCATGGTAATTCCTGTATCTAGGTATTAAGAAGCCGGTATTAAGAAGCCGGCTGCTGGTGACATCACAATGTCACCTGGCCCTGCCCCCAGCAGACCCCATACAGGAAGGGGGGAGGGTGATTTCTGCCCTCTCCTCGCCACAGAAGAGCCGGGGGGGAGATCGGAGGCCCTCCCAGTGAAGAGGAGACCCGTCGGTAGACAGCGCGACCACAGGTAAGTAAATGTCATTTTTTAATTTTTTTTTTTTACAGTTAGCAGCTGCTGCAGCCGAAGCGGGGGAGGCCTATTCCAGGGGATCGGATGGCACCAAATTAAAGAGGACACCCGGCCGTATCCAACGACGGATCAGGTGTGTATTTTTTATTTTTATATTTTTAACTATCAGGGGGGAAAATCAGGCACGTAGATTCTACGTTGCTTGGCACTTAAGTGGAGTAGAAGCGAGCATGTAGAATCTACGTGCTTGGCACTGAAAGGGTTAAGGGTTTAACCCTTAAGGAGAACAAAACCCAGCTGGGTTAAAAAAATCGTCATGCCCGCTGTGCAAAACCCCCCAGAGTCACTGTAGAACTCACTTCTTCCTGATGCTCCCTCCCCAATGTAAACAAAAGCGGCCTCATCCCCACTCCATTGGGATGTGCATACAGCCATTCAGATAGGCTGGGAACAGGAGTACACACACTGCTGGTGATTCAGCTGCTCTCGCTCCCATTGCTGAGCTCTCGTCTAAAAAGTACATGTTTGCTGTACAATTAATATGCACAGCAAACACTTCTGATTGGATGAGATCATGCCCATGTGCCAGTGGACTGGGAAGAAGTGAGTTTGAAAGACCGATCTGAGGGGTTTTAGACAGCTAGCATGCCCTGGGACATGGTAAAAAACCTGGGAAAATCCAAATCCTGGGCTTTGTTCTGCTTCAAAAGTAAAAAAAAAAGGCTTGGGGTTCCTCCGTTAAAGGGTTAAACCATTAAAATTTATTTTAAAAAATTGCATGTGGTCATCCCAATCCAAGTAAAAAAAGCCCTGGCCAGTCACTTTGGCTTCTGACACCTTTCATCCCGCCACAGGTAAGGGCTACTTATATTGGCAGAATGAGCTGACATCAGCTCACTCCTCATATAAAAACCCCTCCCTGTGGCGGGGATCCAAGATGCTGGGAGCCCAGACAGTGCACTGAATTTTGTGGAGGCCGACACCTTTTTTGCGTCTAAACACTAAAAAGCCCAACAGGTTGCAGGGTGCGATCCACACCGCAATGCACATTGCACTCCCCACTGGTGTCACCAAATATTTAGCATGACCCCCCTAGACACCCAATGGTCTACATGATTGTCACTTATGAGGCTTTGCAAATTTGAGCTGAATTTGTTTTGACCTGCATGTGCATGTGCTACCCAAGACTTGAAGTTGATGCTATGGGCTGAAAAAGCTTCCCAATGCTGGGAATGAGAGAACTGACATGAGCCAGTGAGCTGTGACAGCTGGCAAAGGATAGAGAAGTGCCTTGACAATCCTAAAAGATCATAAGATAACACCTTGAAAGTATGTATTGATGGATTTTGACTTGTCCGCTGCTGGGACCTATTTTATCTTTGTAGCATGATCCAATTGGTTGGCCCCACAGAAATCATTAGTGTTTTTGCTGTGCCTTATATTGCGGGGGGGGGGGGCATTTAACATGCTGGCCACCCTCCTCCCACCTACAGACTTTTGCATTGGTCTGCATTGGATGGAATTTCCCTTGCCTATCCCACCCACAGCACAGAAACGATAAGGGTCAATTCACAGCCTCTCTTAAATGCACTTACACATGTAAAAAGCCTGTACATGTGTATATATTTTGGTCCATTTGGTGCTTCTGGTGTGTTTTTGTGGATGTATTAGCATTTGCATACGTGCGTTTAATCCTTTTTGTTATTGTGTATATTTTGTATGTGCTTCGTGCTGTTTTCGCATTGAAGTGTATGCTATGTGATTAGTATGGGCTTGTGCATGATTCAAAGCCTTAATTAGGAATGATTTGGCCTTCAAGAGGGGCCAATAAAATTGGTTCTTTCACACTCCATAGGGTCGATTCAGAGAAACATGTAAAAGCTTTGTTTTTGTTGCCGATCATGGTATTTTTTCCAAATGCTCGTGCACTCGTATGAACTTGCGAGCGATTCTATACACTAATCCGTTTCCTATCGTAAAATGCCCGTCCGTTCGTATGCTATCTTCCGACCTTGGCTCAGTCATTTTCCATCGTAAATTATAGGTTGATTGATCTATTGTAGCGACGGCAGCATGTGTTTTTTCCCTTCTTCCATCGTCCACCTCTACGAATTCCTGGCGTTTCCCGATGGGTTAGAATGGTTTTTAACCTCTAATATTCGTTCGTTCGGAAATGTAGAAGATCTTGCGCATGCGCAATACAAGCTACACTCCTCAAACAAATGTGCCCCATATCTTACACTACCAAGCTCACCCCAACTACTTTGCGCCAGTCTAACACTTACCTTTATTAACCCTAAAACTTACCCAAACCCCTTTCCGGTTCCATTCTTCTTCATTTTCCAGATCCTAAAACTTACCCAAACCCCTTTCCGGTTGCATTTCTTCTTCATTCAAACGGGTCTTCAAAAGTCCAAAGGCCCTCTCAACCACAGCCCTGGTCTTGCGGTGCGCTCGGTTGTATGCTTCCTGAGAGACATCCTGGGGCCGGAGCACAGGCATCATGAGCCACGGAAGCAGTGGGTAACCAGAGTCCCCTTAACAAAACCAATTAAAAACACAATTAAGCAAGGAAAGACATCCCAAAAAAATTATTAGTAGATAGCACAATTATGTCAGCTAAAGAAACAAACATTTCACCCAGGGCCAATGATATAAATGACTAATGTAACAGATGTGTGCCATAAAGAAAAATGCAGCATAAGGGAAAAACAGACTGATAACACTGCTATGACAAGTGTGCTGGGAAAGATGTTTGTATTGTAGGGTTCAGAAATGTACGATTTATGATGCTGCTGAGGGGCCCCAAACATTCCCAAAAAAAAATGCACTGTATGCAGTTCTACTCTAGTTTGTCAGTTACAGTCAAATACAAAAAAAGGGCCATAAACTAGCAGCTACTTCTGGTCAATCTGCTATACGAGGGAGTTTGAGAAATGGAAGTAACAGACGTCGGCCAAAAATCTAACAAATGATGAAGGACAAAGTGAGTCCACCGCTTGTTTGTTTGACAAAACTTTAACTATTATGTTGCAACAGTTGCAAAATGTTGTTTAAGGTTAATCGCAAATCAGAAAAAGTCCAACAATCAATTTAAAAAAAAATCGGGCCAAAAACACCCCAAAAAATGTTGGTCACTTACCAAGTAACCTGCCCTCAGACATCCGGATCGAATCAATGCCAAACAGCATTAGGCCTTGATGTTCCTCGAACTCACTCCTCTCCATCCTAATCCCGAGGCCAAAAAGGTGCCGGAAAAGATTTCCCAACTCAACAATTAAATGTGCTTTGAAACACTTAGCAATCAGCTCTCTGAATTGCTCGCAAGCCCATGTCAATAACGGAAAAATTAGGAACGAACGATTTGGACGGGAAAAAAACCCGAACTAACGCAAATAATACAATTGACGCCCGAAAATCGAATTAACATATACGTCTATGCCCGAACGTTCGTGCAAATCCGAAATGGCCAAAAAAAAAGGAAAAAATGACTAACACCCACCCAAACTTCCGAATCCCGATACGAAATCAATTAACTTTTGGATTTAGAATCGACCCTCATGTGTCTTGCATTGGCCACATGTGTATGTTGATCACATGCATGGCGTTGAGCTATTCGAGCTTTCCCTTGAGAATCTGCATCGAGAGTTGCGGCCATGGTTGGCCTCCACCACAAGCACCATGGTAGGCTGCAATGCTGTTAAGTTGCGATTTTATGAGCTGGCCAATATGCCCAATGTCATGAGGGTGATCAATTGCACGCACAAGGCGCTGGTGCCTCCAGTCGCTGATGAGTATCTCTGTTTTTGCTTTGCCTCCTTCATTCCATGCAATATAAATAATTTTTGTTTGGATCTAACTTCCCCATGTTTAGTGTGCGTTGTCCCTAGCATTGTATTTCCTCCTGTAACGTGTACCTCAATCTTCCATTTCAACTAGTTGCCCCTTGTTCTCTCTAGCTTCTTCACTCTAAAGTAAGCCTATGTTAATGTTCATTTTCCTTTTGCTCACACGAGTTATGGCCTCCCAACCAAACACAATATTTTCAAAGTCCCATTTCCTTACATACCCATAGAAGACAGTCATAGCAGTGCTTGTCCCTTTCTGCTTAGCATCTGTTTCGTCAGTGAAGGTGTGCTTGAATACTGCTCAGCTATTGACCTTTGTGCTTTGTGTTTTTTATGTAGGAATCAGAAGATGGGACATAGCATTAATGTTCTATGTGTTGCTGTTCCCGATCAGAGTTTCCTCAGTGTTTAACCGGGCTCATGCAAAGACCAGGGCAGTGGTCAAGCATGCATTTGGTTTGCTGAAGACCCAGTTTCGGTGCCTTGACCAAATGGACCATTCACAGAAGGTGATCAAAATAATAGTGGCCTATAAGGTTCTCCACAATTATTCCATCCAGGAGCTGATGGCACATTATGTGGGTGTGGCCATCTCTGCAGCCAGGATGGATGTCCTTGTCGAGCTGTATCGGGGCATACAAAGAGTTTCAGGTCAATCTGTGCGGAACCACCTTGTCTCGTCTCATTTTAGAGCATGTTTGCTGTACAATTGATGGACAAATACATCTGTTTCCCTGACACCATGGTAGGCTGGAATGTAGTTAAGTTGCGATTTTATGAGCTGGCCAATATGCCCAATGTCATGGGTATAATCAATTGCACGCACGTGGCGCTGGTGCCTCCAGTCACTGATGAGTATCTCTGTTTTTGTTTTGCCTCCTTCATTCCATGCAATGTAGTTAATTGTTTGAATCTAACTTCCCCATTTTTAGTGTGTGTTGTCCCTAGCATTGTATTTCCTCCTGTAAAGTGGACCTCAATCTTCCCTTTGAACTAGTTGCCCCTTGTTCTCTCTAGCTTCTTTACTCTAAAGTAAGCCTATGTTACAGTTCATTTTCCTTTGGCTCACACGAGTTATGGCCTCTCTCCTAACACAACCACCTTGTCTTGTCTCATTTTAGTTAAATTTTGTCTGTTTTTTTGCTGGTACAGTGGCAGCTGTTGAGGCAGCTGCTGGTGCAGTGGCAGCTGTTGAGGAAGATGTTGTGTCTGCTGGTGGTGGGGAGGCAACTGATGCAGTGGAGTGTGCTGCTGCTGTTGTAGAGGCTGATGCAGTGGATCATCCTCAAGATCCTGTATGGCAGCCAGTAGCGGGAGTGTCTGTAGGCCTAGACAAATCATTTAGCTTGTTGCTGTAACATATGCACACAGTTCAACAAAAATAGAGCTGGATGGGATTCTAGGGGTCACCACTTTGGCCACATTACACTTACCAGATCCAATTCTTCATTTGGTGCAGTCTTTGAACACACAGTCCTTCATGAAGTTGCACCAGTATTTGTTGGTTGGTGTGCTTGGTTGTGCATGTGTATTTGCTGTTTATTTCCTGCAATGTGAAATGTGAATAGGACTTAAGGTTATTCAAGCCACATACCTAAGCAATGGCTAACCCATCTGCTTCCAAGTTTTAAAAGTCATGAAGGTGTGGCATAGACACATGCATAAAAAGATAATTAATTAGCTGTGAGGTGGCATGTGTAATTTCTCATATGTTGGCCTTTCATGCTCTAACAATAACACTTAGGCCCTGATGGCATCATGAACTATGCAACTGAAGTAAGTCATACATCTTTTGAAATTAAACAACCCAAAATATTGAACAACTTACCTACTACAGAAGCAGCAGCAAGCATGTCTGAAGGACCTTGGCAAGCCCTGGAGTGTAGCTGGGTTCAACAGGCCATACACTATTTCTTCTGCTGCCTTGAATTGCAGTTCGTGTGGTATCCCACCTCCAGTTTGCAACCGTAAACAAATACACCAAGGATGTAGTCATGCAAAGGCCACGGCCAACATCAACAACAACACAAAGCATCCTTACCCTTGTTGTTTTCACTTGTAATTTTTTTGCCTTACAGCATATTTCATGTCCACAAACTTCCTTTACGCTTGATCCATATCCTTTTGCTCTGGTCCTGCACTATTAACTTGCCTGTGCCTCCCACAGCTGGAACTTGACAGATTTTGGTGTAGTTCTCGAACAGCAGCATGATAAAAATGGTCAGACACACCAGTTGCTAAAGCCATATATTGGGCATTATTAAACATGCCACTCAGGGTGCCCTACCATAGGTGTCAGCCAACATAGGATTGCCCATCATCTCCCTGTGTACTTGGTGAAATATGGGACATTTTCGCTATGGGTGTTGAGGAAGGTCTTGAGGGGGTAGATTGGTCAATGGCTGGTGACTGGACAGGGCTGGCCGGGGGGGCTGGGTGACTGGCCGGGGTTCGGCCATGATGAGGCTGGAGTGGATGCTGATGGTGAGAGCGGCATATACAGATTGGAGCTGCCCTGTTTCTGCTCTAGATCCCTGCTGCACCTGACACAGTAAGAAGTAGGGTTGCAAGCTCCATTGGTAAAGGAGGTTGTTAGGGGGCCGCTATGTCTTGCCTTAGTACTTTGCCTGCCACTACTCTGCTTAGCCTTAGCACTTTTGTTGGAAGTGCTTTGGCTTGCACTAGTTGTTTTACTTCCACTGCTCTGCTTAACCTTAGCACTTACTGCTTTTTCTTGCCTTAGCACTATGGGTGGGGCTGCTCTGGCTTGCCCTAGAACTTTGCCTGCCAGTGTTCTTGCTTTGGCTGAGGTGGTGCTGGCTTTGCCTGACTGTGTGCTGGCGTAGGCTTGAAGGAGGACTGTGGTGTCGTGTTCCTTGGCGATCATCCAGCTGGGAATGGCTTGGTTCAGCTGTCTGGCTTTTGTGTGTTGCCTTCTCCACATGTCAGTGTGTGTCTTAAAACATTTATACTTTCCTAATATGCAAGTACGACGTATGACAACTTCCGGGAACCACTGGGGCATGTCAGATGATACAGATACCCCTAACAAAAATGCCACTATTGCTGTTTACCCACGGCCCGGCGTTGTTCATGTCTGCATTTGCACACCATTAGGCATAGGTTTAGTTAATCAGGGTCGCATGTGTATAAGCAGTCAGTCCAGTCAGGGATAACAATTTGGAGGCACAAGTGTCTAAGAAGGCAGGGTGGAAAGAACGCCACTATTTAATAGCACAGGCGAAAGCTAGTGCGCACATGGCCAGCATGCAGGGACTGTTTAGGGCAAAGTGGATCTATTTGTGCATAGCCAGGTGGGGCAGACAGATACCTGGGGGCAGCCCAGGTGGAAATAACACCACCCAATATGATCTGTAAAAGAAGGATACAAAAATACATTAATGCAGACCTAAAGTGTTGGAGGGGGTGGGCTGGTAAACAATCTGATAGGCTTTTTCTTAAATATGTATTTACTCTGCATTTTAGATAATGATGATGTACCGCTATGACTTCCTGCCAGACATATATAGGACGTTGGCACTTGACATAGTAGCAATGCTGGAGGAGGAGACCAACACCACCTATACCTTCACACAGATCATCCAGCGTTGGTCGGTCCTGAAAATAAGGAAGAAGCCCCGGGTGGGAAATTTTTTAAGAAACCTATTTCCAAGTAAGTTACAATTCTTGCCTAATCATTCACTACTACAATTAAATTACCCAGGCCTGTGTTTAAAATAATGCTATTCTATTCTAGTGTCAGAGTTCCACCTGAGAGTGTGGCCCACCCGGAGGCGATGAGTCCGGCCAATGTTTGGAAGATATGGTGGATATGTAGGTGGTGTGGCACAAGTGCTAACAGCCTCACCCTCCTCTGCAAGTGAGTCCCAAGCTCACCTGGAACAACCTGCAGAGGAAAATGTCCAGATGTCGAGCAGGGAGTCCCAAGATAGTGGCCATGATGAGTAAGGAATGAGCATCACACACAAACACACACAGGAAGACACAGACTAAACACTCACACATATGTATTATAATGTTGTCTTTGGGGATATTTTATTCTAGATCAGCAAGAGGGCCACAGGGGTTAACTGATTCGAACCAAGAGAAATGGCAGGTCCCAGTGAGAAGGGTGGCTCCCCAACCCCACCAGCCTAGTAAATTTATAAACATGTGACTAATTACTAGCATGCCTTTTTCAACAGGTTTGCAGAAAGCAGAGGCTAGGCACTAATTGTTTGTTTTTTGTCTTTTACAGTTCACAGAGAAGATGCACAGCAGCACGTGGAATAACCTACAGCTGGTGTGCATAGGCTGGTGGGGGAAATTGATGAGGTGGCCACAGCCATGGGGAGCCACCCATCTTAATGCACTGGGAGCCTGCCACCTTCTGTTAACCCCCACCCCAACATTGTAAAAGGTTTTAAAAAATATTTTCTACATTTATTTTTTAAGTTTTATTTAAAAAATTAACAGAATAAACAAAACAAACACATTTTATAAATAATTGCTAGATTTAAAAAATGAAATATTAAAAATGAAACAAAATAATTAAGAATTAAATAATGTTGTGGTGTCTTTCCTTTTATATAATTTGCAACCATGTAATGTAATTATATCCATGTGGGCAAATATACAACTATGAAGGAGAATGAGCTTCAATGGATAGAACATAGTGGTCAAGGTAAGCATTAGGAAGAATAGAAGAACAATGCATGGGACGTCCTAAAATAAGACCAAGAAGGAGCAATGCTGGAGAGAAGGATGGATAGAGCTAAGCACTTCGGAGCAGAAGAGACTTGGCACAGCAAGTAAGTAATAATGGAATACCAGTCCAGGAGATGAAGAATGGTAAACACTAAAAGAGACGCTTATATATATATATAGGGATGGACGAACCCCAATTCGTTCTGAATTTCAGGAAAAATTCGATTCGGAACAAATCCGAATTTCCCCGCGATTCGATCGATCAAAGTTTTCCTTTAAGCACCATTTATTTCAATTACAGCCATTGTAAAATGGTGGATGGACATGTCCGGACATGTCCCCTTGGGCAAGTTATCATGGGAAGGTCACATGCAGCCTATCAGCAGCCAGGAAGCCTGGTGACGTCACAGTGCTATATAAACGGCGGCCATCTTGCTTGTGCGCATTTCAGCCTTGCATTGCAGACAGAACGGAGGTTGCTGCAGACAGGGAGAGACTAACAGACAGGCAGGGAGAGTCAGGGAGACCCACAGAGACCCACACAATGCCAGGGAGAGCCAGGGAAAGATAGGGAAAAATCGGGAACGATCCAGGCAGGGACAGCAGAGAAAGTGACAGGGAAACTTTTTTTTTATTTTCACTTCACTTCATTTGCCAGATCAGTTTTAAATTGCTTTTTTTTGTGCTGTAAATATTCATGGCCACTGTGCATCCCATCTTGGCAGTGGCATATTTAACCCTATCTGTTACACACAAGAATTTCTTATAACTCGATTAGTTTTAATTTTTTTTGTATGCTGTAAAAACCCCAGCCCACATGGGCATACTATTTCAGCACATTTGACCCTATCTGTTATACCAACTCAGCTTCTAAAGGCTCTGTTTTATTAATATATTGCATTTTGAATTGGTTTTCTGCATTCTGTAAAAACACCAGGCCACATGGGCATCCCAACCCAGCACATTTCACCCTATCTGTTATACTAAATCAGCTTCTAAAGGCTCTGTTTTATTAATATATTGCATTTTGAATTGGTTTTGTGCATCCTGTAAAAACACCAGGCCACATGGTCATCCCAAACCAGCAAGTTTTCACCCTATCTGTTATACTAAATCAGCTTTTAAAGGCTCTGTTTTATTAATATATTGCATTTTGAATTGGTTTGTGTGCGTCCTGTAAAAACACCAGGCCACATGGGCATCCCAAACCAGCACATTTCACCCTATCTGTTATACTAAATCAGCTTCTAAAGGCTCTGCTTTATTAATATATTGCATTTTGAATTGGTTTTTGTGCGTCCTGTAAAAACACCAGGCCGCATGGGCATCCCAAACCAGCACATTTCACCCTATCTGTTATACTAAATCAGCTTCTACAGGCTCTGTTTTATTAATATATTGCATT
Organism: Gastrophryne carolinensis; assembly: GCA_027917425.1. Taxonomy (NCBI): domain Eukaryota; kingdom Metazoa; phylum Chordata; class Amphibia; order Anura; family Microhylidae; genus Gastrophryne; species Gastrophryne carolinensis. The sequence goes on from CM051238.1 coordinate 382,986,979, forward strand.
TTGAATTGGTTTTGTGCGTCCTGTAAAAACACCAGGCCGCATGGGCATCCCAAACCAGCACGTTTCACCCTATCTGTTATACTAAATCAGCTTCTAAAGGCTGTTTTATTAACATATTGCATTTTGAATTGAAACACTTTAAATACCGTGCTCTAAAAAACTCTTAGCTTACTAGAAAATTTTTTTGGGTGCTCAACGTATAAAAACTCCTTTGTCCATAGAGTCCAAATAGATTTGCAAAAAATAATAACAGAGCTCCCCTAATTCATAGCAGTATTCTTAAGTATCCCCAAGTGGGATGCCATGAAAAAGTCTTAACAGGTAAATCAACACCCGCAGTGCATATAATTTCAAAGAATCGTGCTGGTTCCAATCATCCACCACCACACAGATTTTCTCACTGGAATGTCACAGGAAGTGGGCTTATACCGGGTTAATGTTTCCAGAATCAATTTTTCCAAAATTAAATGCAGCCAGGCCTAAAGAAGGCTTCTCCACTAAAATATCTCAACAGGTAGGCTTAACAGGTTAATCTTCCATCATTCCCAAAATTAGACACAACCCAGTCAAAAGAGAGCTTCTCCACCTTGGCAGTGAATGGAATCAAGCAGGGATGCTGGAACAATATCTCTTCAATCTGGGTTCCAGACAATTGGCTTGATGCAGAGCCTCCCCGTTCAGCTCCCCCGTACGTTTCCCCGTTGGTTTTGGCCTTTGATCGGGTCAGGAAAGGGTGCTACGTTGATTTTAGTGTGCGTTTATGCGCTCAGTTGTGCGCTCAGCCGCCTTTCCGATTGTCGGCTCGCACGAGGCTGTTTCCCGGGAAAACGGACGCCTCGTTCATTGGTCCGTTTTTTTCAGTGATGCAGAGCCTTGATTTCCTATTGAAATCACCCTAATAAAACGGGGCCGCCGAGCCTTCACTTACGGCAAGTCAGAGCAGCCGTATTTGCACTCGGGCAATAATATGCAGTCCTCTGTTGGAGCACATCAGCGGCGCCAGCTCCGCGGTCTTGTCCTGCTGAGTATGGCAGAAACCAGGCTGCACCGCACGCCTTTGGACATCGATGGCATGAGTATTTGATATTTTTTATTGTTTTTTTTTTGGGTATCCTTTTTACAGGGTCTCCCTCATTTTTATTTTATTGTTTGTGTGCAGGCATTTGAAGATGGGACATAGGATAAATGTGCAGGCACTGGCTGGCCCTGATTTGGTTTTTGGGAGTCGTTTTTCTGGCTTTCCCTGCCTAGGAATTCCTGCCTACATGAGCGATTCAAATCTGCCGATCTATTTGGTGGCTGGCTACTGGGTATGTGTCTGAAACTTGTATTGGTTGCCCACCCTCTCTGACTGTGTTTGTTCCCGTAACACACTATTTGGTAACTTTTGGCGTAGTATATTTGGAGCCCAATTATTGATCTACAAATTAAATGGGTTAAGTGATTGTACCCTATTGCGTCATGTTCTTGCCCTCTTATGTAAGTAGTTTTCCCCAGACTTTTGTAATCAGAGTACAGGTTGGATGTGCATGTAGTCTCATTACAAATGTCCTTTCCTCCCACCCTACCCCGCTCACCTATTTGTCCCTCTTTTCTATTGTTGCAATGCACACCTTTTTTTAATTTTTTTTGTTTTTTGGTTTTAGGGCAGGAGACTCTGCCTATCCTTTGGTCCCCTGGATGAAGACCCCCATCCTGCACCGATCTTCACAGGCAGAGGAGCGCTACAATACTGCCCCCAGGAGGACTCGCTCTGTGTTGGAGCCAGGCTTTGTTCTCTTGAAGATGAGGTTCCGTTGTCTTGATGTGACTGGGGGGGGGCACTACAATAGACGCCTGCAACGGTCCTAAACCTAATCCTGGCTTGTGGGCTACTCCACCACCTTTAGTTTCAGCCCTCCCCACCCCTCCTTTTTCTTGCACCCAAAGTGGCACCGCGCAAACCATACGTGCACAACTAGTGTTTAGTGTTTTTTCAGAGACCACAATTTTGTTGTATTTTTTTTTTTTTTTTTTCAAACAAATTTTGTTTTGTCATTTGTTTTTTTGGTCCCAAAAGAAAAATTACACGTGGGCAGAGAAAATGTATTCCCCACAAATTAGTGGTATGTTGGGTTGCATGGTGACGAGGAATGATGTTGTGCCTGCAAATGGGCTGCAATGTGGGCCAGGCTTTGATTAATCTCAGCCATATGGCTGGTTAGGGCAGAGATTTTGCTGTTTAATACCTCTACTTGGGCGTTGAGGTTTGTGAGTTGGGTGCACACAGTCTCATTGAATTGCTGTGTTGTCGCAGCAAAGGCAATATTTTCCTGCCTCCATGTTTCCTCCAAAATTTGAAGTTGCCTTCTTTGGGAAATATGGCGTCTAGACTGGGTAGGAGCAGTGGGACGGGTGGTTGGTTCTGGTTCCGAAGGTGGTTATGGATGTGGTGGCTGTGCCGGGGTTGCCTGCGTTGCTGCCACTGGTGCAGTAGTGGTTAGTGACATATGTGGGGTGTCCTCCTCCAAATCTCGTATATGGTCGATGATGGGTGGGCTTCCTGTGGTCTGTTAAGAAATATAGCATCCTTTTAGTTTATTTCTGTCCACACAAGCTCGCAAATATCAATGTTAAAAGTACACATCAAGGCCCATTGACTTACCTCATCGCAATCCACAATTTGGGTTTGTGGTGTAGAAGCCTGGTGTGCCCTTGGCCTCGGTGCTAACGCAGGGGTTTGGGGGCCTGGTGTGTCCTGTTGACTTGGTCCTTAGTATGTAGATAGGAAGATTAGGTAAATGGCCAAGTACAGTGTGTTGTGTAGCATAACACTGCCTTCTTGAACTTTTTGTACTAGGTCATGGCAAAATCAGACTCACCTTGGGACCTTACATTCCGGTCTGTGTCTTGTGCCTCTGCCAGTCCCTGGATGCTGGCCGGGTGTATGAATGTATATACATGTTCCTCGGCGGGCGTAAGGATAATTTTAGTGGGTAAGCCACCCCCTGTCTGTTGGCTGGGGAAGATTAAATCACACCTAATAAGTGTTACATCCTTTTAACAATGTTACAAAAAATGCATTTTACTTTTTCCTTTACTTCTGCTCCACCCCCTGTCTGTTGGCTGGGGAAGATTAAATTACACCTAATAAGTGTTACATCCTTTTAACAATGTGACTAAAAATTGTCCATTACCTCTGCTGACGGCGCATGTCCATTTTTTTATTGCTGTAGTATTTCAGGTCCCCAAATTTCCTTTTTATTTGCTGAATATCTCTCCGGACTGATCCCACACTATTGACCTGCCTGCAAATATTAGTCCAGATTTCCATCTTAGCCTGCTTTGTGGTTGTTTTGGAGGTGCGGCCAAATAGGGCATCATAATGTTCGCAAACGGCATTTGCCACCGCCATGCTTTGAGCATCGCAAAATCGGGCAGTTAGTGAGCCACGCCGTAGTTGTCTGCCACATGGGTGTGTGGTCTCCCCTGCCTCTGAGGAAATTGATGGTTGGGTATCTGGGGAGTCGTGTGTGCTTCTTTGGCTTATGGGGGAGGGGGATGTTGTGTGTGTGCTTCTCTGGCTTAATGTCTGGGTTCCTGTTGAGCTATCAGATGTGGAGCTGCATGTGGAATCTGAGGTACTGGAATTGGGGGAACCAGAGGGTGGAGGTGGGGGGGTGGGTGACCTGGGTGGGGTGGTGGCTTTGGCAATGCGCTTACCCTTGCTTATGTGTTTGGATTTGTGGGTATGCTTGGTGTGTGGAGGTGGAGGATGCTGCATGGTCTGACTAGATGGGGTACCCTTGTGTGTGCGTGGTTTTTTGGCAGGTGGTGGTGAATGGGTTAATGTATCCTTGGTCCTGCGTTTTTTGGAATGTGCCTGTTTGTGTGGAGTATCCACCGTTTTAGTGGGGGCATGTTCGGCATGTGTCTGGTGCCTGCTCTTCTGTCTTGTGGAGGGTGAGGCATGTGTGCGGCTGCTATGTGCCTCGGCCCTTGGTTGGCTCTTTTTGCTCCCTTTAGGTCTGCCCATATTGATATGGTATCCAACACAGAGCTGAGTGCCTTGTGCTTTAAATATGTTTTCCGTGTGGGCGTGGTCAACAGCGGGTGCGCGCCCGCAATCTTTACCTTGGAGCAGGACGACATCATCATGGATGTGAGTATGCGCGCGTGCGTTTATGTGCGCGCACACATTCCTTGTAATAAAAAAAAAAAACAACACCAGAATAGTCTGAAACAACTTCGTTTTTCACGTTCCATACAAGCCCACCTTAGTTTAACACATGTACGCAGCTCAAAACTAGGCTACATGCAGATAGAAGAACTAGGGCAATGTGAAGCAGCAAGAGGTTCAAAAAGTGACTTTAGTTAGGCCAGCAAACTTGTTAATGCTTTTTGTGTACATGAGACAACAACAGTCTCTAATATCAGTGTCTTTGTCATGCAAACAGATTCACAGCAGCAACCAAGGGAGCAAGAATGGAGCCTCCGCCCCTGACGCAATATGCGCCTAAAACATGGTAAGTGGCGTTTTTGGGGACCAAAGTAAATGAACCAACAATTCCATTGGCCACAAAATGTACAAACCAAAAAAAAAAACCAAAGACTTTGTCTAAAAAGCCCTTAAAGCGGACCTTCACTCAGAATAAGTCTATCTTATATGTTTCCCACACCCTGTACATAAAGTTTGCCCACCTTCAAAATCATCCTACCTGCACCTAGTGCATGTTATGAGGCTTTCAACATCCAAGATGGCGGATTATGGAAGCCGCCATCTTATCAGGCAGCCTGCAAACAGGAAGTGCCTTCTAACTGTGCTGCTCTGCATTCTGGGATTGCTGACCTTTTCAAGAGGTCTCTGCTCTGTGTGAGCAAAGCACAGCTATAACCCACACCCTGTACCTTATCCCACTCTCCTCTCCTCAGTAAGTGTGATGCTTCTGAGTCAAGATGGCGGAGGCCGTATACTAAATTCCTGAACTGAGTTGCAGCCAAGTGGTGGAAAGAATAATTATTGATTGACTAAAAAATTACTATCTATTATTTTGAGATGCTGCGGAATCTTTGGTTAAGAGTTTGGCCTTTTCAGTAAAAAACGCAGAAGGTCCGGTTTAAAAAGGGCCCCAAAAAAACCACGCACAACCAAACCAAATAAACAATGCTAAACTAATGTTGTTTTTCATTCACAGATACAAGAAAATCACAGGCACAAGACACCGAGGCCTAAAGAATTTTAATTTGGCTTAAAAAGCAAATAGTTTATTTGTTAAAACATTTAGATTCAATTATTTGTAAAAAACTTTGTGTAAAAAATTCAATTTCAAACGCTGGAATAAAATAAAACAAAAAAAAAAAAACAAGAAAGTTGTGTTTCCTGCAAATGTACAATCACACAACATCATCACACATTTCCATGACACAAAAAGTTTAGATATGGTACAATAAATCCAAAAGAATCAGAAAGAATTAAGGTATGCATTAATGGCAAGGAAAAAGGAACACAAAGGAGATTAAGGTATGCATTAATGGCAAGTAAAAAGGAAGAACCCAAATTTATTGTTCCCAAAAAAATATGTGTCAAATTGGCAGTGGTTGCCATATGTATATTCCAATGGAGTTTGAGGGATGTGCGCTTGCGTGTAGCCAGATTGGCAACTGAAGAGCCATGGAGATGTAAGTATACTTGCTAAAACCACCAAAATGGAAGGTCAAATACGACGGAAACCAAGCAGGTACGTTCAAAAAGCCAGGAAAAATCAGGGAAAAACGGGCCGCCCGTGTGAACGTGAACGGGAGCCCCGATCAAATTGAAGGCACCCGAGAGAGCAAAAAAAGCTTTCCGAGTAAAGTGAAATTGACGGATCAGTTAGGGAGCCATTCCGACGGAGGCTCTGCATCACATTTGAGCCACGATTCAAACGGGAGACCCGGACAATCGGAGGGTTTTAAGGGCAGTTCAGAGGAGGCTCTGCATCAGGCCCAATGTTCGGAGTGTCTCAGGAAGTGAGCTGTATAACGGGTTACTTTTTCAACAATTCCAAAATTAAATACAGCCAGGCCAAACGAGAGCTTCTCCACCAAAGTGTCTCAACAGGTGGGCTTAACAGATTAATCTTCCATCATTCCCAAAATTAGACACAGCCCAGTTAAAAGAGAGCTTCTCCACCTCAGCAGTAAATAAAATCAGGCAGGAATGCTGGAACAATATCTCTCCAATCTGGGTTCCAAACAGTGTTCTCAGCACATAACATATAAAAGAAAAAAGCAAATCTTGCGTGATACCCTCAAAAGCAGTATTTTTAATACTTAAAAATGCACTCACATGTTATATAAGCAAATCGCGCATATAAAAATCCAGGGATGGTTCTCCTCCAATCCCCATCGTTTAACAATCTGGCCAGATATACAAGGAATAAAAGTCCGCCGCCACCGATGCGTTTCGTTGCCGTGGGCAACTTTTACAAAGCTCCACTCTTTAGTGAGGAGGACGATCAGATAGAGGACAGTCAGCAGCTACTGCCCAGCCAAGAAATAGAGGTGGCTTCCTTCGCTAGGCAGACAAATAGTGATGTGGAGAGTGGCGTGGGTGTTGTTGCGAGCGTTCCAGACACTGTTGAGGAAACTGAGAACATCAGTGACGTGCAGCCACAACTCGGTGATGATGATGATGATGATGAAGCCGATCGCACTTGGGAGCCGGGTGCAGAAGGGGCTTCATCGTCATCATCAGGAGAAGAGGGGCGCAGGTTGGAGTCAGCAGCTGAGGCAGCAAGGTGTTAGAAGCATGGTTGGCAGTCAGCATGGGGGCAGAATTGTAAAGCCTGGAGCCAAACAGGGCCGGGGTAGAGCACCTGCTGCGCGGCAGGCTACCTTATCGGGAGGTAGTGGAGCAGGGGTTCCTGGAGTTGGCGACAGTAGCAGTGAATAAGTGTGGGCTGTTGGTGGGAAAAGTAGCTACTCAGCAGTGTGGCAGTTTTTCCTCAAGCATCCGCAGGAGGGTAACATGGCCACATGCAAGATATGTAGGCAGAAGGTGAAGCGTGGCCAGGGCCCAAATGTTGGCACCATGGCCCTGCGTCAACATATTATGCGTCACCATAAAGTGGCCTGGGAGAACCGAGGCTCCAGAGAGGTGGTCCAGGCTGCTTCCTCACCAAGTGGCACGCCGCTCCCAATTTCTGCTCCAGCACCACAGCCGAAGGCAGCTGTGCGTCATACCCATCCTCTGTCACTCCAGATGCTCCTGCTCCTGTCCAAGAGACAGCAGTATGCGCCCACTCATCCTACGGCGCAGAAGCTGAATGTGCTCCTGTCCAAGTTGCTGGTGCTGCAGTCGCTCCCTTTTCAAGTGGTGGACTCCTTTCAGAGAACTGATGGCTTGTGCCGAGCCGAGGTGGAGAGTCCCAAGCCGTCATTTCTTTGCCAAGAAGGCAGTACCAGCGCTGCACACTTTTGTTGAACAGAAGGTGGGCCAGTCCTTGAGCCTGTTGGTGTGTAGCAAAGTGCATGGCAGCGTCGACGTCTGGAGCTGTAACTACGGTCAGGGACAGTACATGTCGTTTACGGCCCACTGGGTGAATGTGGTCCCTTTGCAGCAGCAGCAGCAGCAACTTGGACAGGTCACGCTGCTTCGGCCTTCGCGCTCCCTGCCCGTTGGGCCTGTGACACCGTGCGACTCGGCCTCCTCATCCTCCGCCATCTCCTCACCCTCCACTGTAGGCTCAAGTCTCAGTGCCCCTCCAGTCTACCATGTGTGCAGGGCACGGAGGTGTCACGCTGTGCTTCACATGGTTTGTCTTGGCGAACGGAGTCACACAGGGGAGGAACTGCTTAAATTTATTTATCAGGAAATCCAAACATGGCTTACTCCAAGAAAACTTAAAATGGGAATCATGGTTACCGACAATGGGAAGAACATTTTGTCTGCACTGCGCCAAGGAAGCCTGACCCATGGCTCACGTCTTCAATCTGGTTGTCAAGCGGTTTCTGAAGTGTTCCCCCCCATCTACAAGACATCCTAACAACTTCAAGGAAACTTTGCATGCACTTCAGCCACTCATACACCGCCAAACACACCCTTCTTGAGCTACAGCGTCAGAACGGTAGCCCCCAACATAGTCTGATTTGTGAGGTTTCCACCCGTTGGAATTCCACCCGTCACATGTTGGACCGATTATATGAACAGAGAAAAGCCATCACGGATTTCCTGATGGTCCAAGCAGATAGGGGGACTCCCCTGTGTAACTTCAATGTCAACCAGTGGCAGCTCATACGTGACACCTGCCGTTTGCTCAGGCCCTTTGAGGAAGCCACTTTATTTGTCAGTCGGCAGGATTACGGGATGAACGACGTGATTCCACTGCTTCATGTACTACAGCACATGTTGGAAACCATGGCTGGTCAGGTCAGTGGAGACATGGCGTCTACATCTTACGGCCACATGAACCCCGTTGGAGCTGAACTGGAGGAGGAGGAGGAAGAGGAGGAGGAGTGGCAAAGTGAAGCACAGTTTTGGCTTGGCGAAATGGCTGGTTTATCTAGTCAGCGGACAGGAGAGGAGGAGTAGGAGCAGCCAGAGGAGCTAGAGGGATTTGAGGAAGGCGAGACAGAGGACCCGGACACACCGTGGCAGTATGCAGTGGAGATGGAGACAGGTAGTCCATCCGAGTCACTTGCGCAAATAACAGGAAGCATGCTCACGTGCTTGCGTAGTGACCCCAGAATTGTTTCCATTTGTCGGCGGGATGACTTCTGGCTGTCCACCTTATTGGACCCTCGCTTTCAGCACAAAATGGGGGCATTTTTTTAAACCCGCCGAGAGGGAGGACAAACTGACCTACTACAAAGACATTCTGCGTAGTCAGTTGGCCGATGACTTTCTGTGCCATGGTCCATACTCTCGCAGGTCTGACTCGGGGGGACCTCTGCGCTCACCTTCCACTGCCATGGCTGCTGGGGGGGTTGGCAGGAGCAGCAGCAGCAGCTCCATCAGCAGCAGCCTCAGTCTTCAGTCGCTAATGAGTAGCTTTCTACACCCGCATAGTGAGGCTACTCATGAGCAGCAGGAAGACCTTGACATGACCATGCCAACACACCTTGAGTATCCGCTGGACTTCTGGGCAGCCAAATTTGGCTTGTGGCCGCAACTAGTAGAGTTTACCCTGGAAAAGCTGTCCTGCCCGGCAAGTAGCGTGCCATCTGAGTGGGTGTTTAGTGCGGCGGGGGCCATAGTTACGGCGAGGAGAACTCGTCTGTGAACTAAAAATGTGTAGAGGCTCACCTTTGTCAAAATGAATCAGGGATGGATCAGCCAGGATTTCCACCCACCAATGGCTGATGCATGCGACTAGATTCAGCATGGTGCCATGTTTTACACTTTCCAAATGGTGCAAAATATATCTATATCTTGAGGCCAATTTTTGGGCTCCTGCTGATGCCAACTTCAGGGTGTGCCTTTCAGCCAATTTTTGGCCTCCTGCTGCTGCTGCCAACTCCAGGGTGTCTTTCAAGCAATGTTTGGGCTCCTGCCTATGCTGCTGCCAACTCCAGGGTGTGCCTTCCAGCTAATGTTTGTGCTCCTGCTGCTGCCAACTTCAGGGTGCCTTCCAGCCAATTTTTGGGCTCCTGCTGCCAACTCCAGTGTATCTTTCAAGCTAGGTTTGGGCTGCTGCTGCTTGCAACTCCAGGGTGTCATTCAGCCAATTTTTGGGCTCCTGTTGCCAACTCCAGTGTCTCTTTCAAGCAATGATTGGGCTGCTGCTGCTGCTACTGCTTGCGACTCCAGGATGTCATTCAGCCAATTTTTGGGCTCCTGCTGCCAACTCCAGTGTGTCTTTCAAGCTATGTTTGGGCTGCTGCTTCTGCTGCTGCTTGCAACTCCAGTGTGTCATTCAGCCAATTTTTGGGCTTCTGCTGCCAACTCCAGTGTCTCTTTCAAGCTATGCTTGGGCTGCTGCTTGCAACTCCGGGGGTCATTCTGCCAATTGTTGGGCTCCTGCTGCTCCTGCTGCCAACTCCAGGATGTCTTTCAGCCAATATTTGGGCTCCTGCTGCTGCCAGCTCCAGGGTGTGTTTTTCAGGCAATATAGGGGCCCATCATAGTGATGCCACCTCAACTATCTGCAATTGTGCCGCTCTGCGATTCTAATAGCGATGCCTCTGATCTGCATGTCATAATTATTTACAGTATTATTTCACTATCCCAGCATGCATCCTATGCGTGTTACAGCAAGGCAGAATGGTTTACAACCCTATTGAGGCTCTAGGAAGCTCAGAAATAGCCATTTTTAATAGCGATTCATCGCAAATAAATTCGGACCGAAACTAATTTTGTCAGAAAATTCGGCAAATCAGCCGAATCAAATTTTTTAAAAGTGCGCTCATCCATATATATATATATATATATATATATATATATATATATATATACAAGCCTGCATATGCATATACATTTTGGCTAAACATTCAACAAATGGAATTCACAGGCTAAATTAAAGGAAAAAAACAACTCTTTTCTGAAGGGAACTAGTAGGACTTCGCTAACCGTGGCTTCCACAAATATTAAGCATGACCCCCAATGTGTAGCCCAACATATATCAGTAAGGTCAGCACAAGTTAAAGCTCAGCTCAATACAGTAACCGAAGGAAGGACACAGTAATGTGGTTTATCAAAAACACACAAGCTATTTGACGGATGCCACACAGAGCCAGATGTCAAATGTGAGTAGGGTGTATAATCAACCACTAAGGGGGACCCTTGCTTTTTAGAAGTTTGATGGAACATTGGCCCAAAAACACTAACTGCATTTAATCATGTAGGACAGATAGAAGTATGATTCAACCACCAACAACCAAATACACAATTGTGCCACAAACATTAGTCAGCCAAACAAACCTTTTATTAGGCGCAGAGGCAACACATTAGCTAATTTTATGTGTGTTTGTGCATGCCACATTCACCTGACAGTGGCTCGGGTGGAAAGACTGGAAGGGGTGTGGAGGAGGATACTGGCCTTTGATGCCCTGAAACATTATGAAAGCAAACACAAGAAACACATGAGCAACACCCTTGTTAATTCAACACTAGTCTGCAACACTAGGGGCTACTCACCAGGGGACGAAGTGCTGGCCTACAACCTTGGAGGGCTGTGAGGGGAGGAAGTGAGGGCATTGATCCTCCAATTTGGACCCTCATGGAGTGGTGGGGAGACCACCACCCCCTCTATCTCGAAACTCCCCAGCTGAGACTGACTCCACTGTAGCCAGAATTTGCAGTATCTTCCTTGAAGGAGCTGATGGCTACACAGCCCCATCTCACCGGCTGCCGCCTCTGTGATGTCATCATCCTCATCCCCTTCCTCACCTGGGTCCTCCACCTCGCCATGTTTTGAAGGCCCCTGCCCTGCTGATGTGTTGGGGTCCAGGCCTCGGGTGCGAGGGAGAACCTCCTTTTCATGTTTGCTGGGGGAGGCCACAAAAACAGAAAGAAGCATTAAGGACAAGTCCTTGCTTTAGTTCAAATAAAAACTAGGTCATCCTGCATTCTTAACTTACTGGAGGCATAGGCATCATAGAGCCTCTACACAGACTCTGGGGCCCGGTGCTTGAAGTCTGACCACTGTTGGCGGATGGACTTGGGGTGGAACTTCACATTAAAGCACCAGGCCACAGTGCCCTTAATCTCTTCGACAATGGTCCCCTTGCGGGGGAGCCTAACTGACAGCTTTAAACAGCTCTGCATTTTGGATTGATTGATGAGAACACGCTATCAGTGAATGCAAGAAATGCAAGAAAGCATTGAAGCAATGAATGCAATGAAGCAGCCGACAACGTTTAACAAAGACAGAACACAGCACAGGATAAGAGCTAGCGCCATTGAAGAATGCATGAAACCTGACTCTCAATCCCACATTTAACAACAAAAACAACTGTGCTAGCATGGGCACTGTAAAACTTTTTGCATTATGAAAAAGCCTGTAAAAGAGCCGGAGGGAACAAGCACACAACAAAAACATATGGAATGACATCGGAAATGCAGCAGTCACAAAAACACAATTTTGTAAAGTACTAAAATGAAGTCAAAAGACAACTGGAGCAGGCCAGGGATCCCCTGTCAGATGGTAGCCACAAAAATGGAAAAACGCTAACCAGAAGTAGTAAAGATAACTAGAATCACTAGAAAGTTCAATGGAAGTGTATGGGAGAATGACACTGAGAATTTGATGTGATGTGGCACTGCAGGACACTCAGCGTCGGCTCTCTACAAACACCCGTCCGTATTGATATATGGAACGCTAACTAATGCTATTAAAGGTGCTAACCATTTTTGGAATCATAAATATGGCTTCCTTGCGGAGCACCAGAAAAACAGCTGTACATGGGTGTGAAAGTGTGCTAATGTGTAAAAAATAACGCAATATTGTACCAAGTGTGCTACATGTCATTGTTCACATCATACCCTCTAAAACATTTGGGGGATGCATTTGGGGTTACCTTTGCCACTCTAGTGGGCACCAAGTACCGAGTCGAGAGAGAACATTAATGTTAGTATGTTAGTTCCCATGCGAGCACTATTTAACAAAACTTTACTGTATTGTTCAATATCTTATTCCACCAGCTCACAGGCTGAACGTTCCCCAAATCCTTTTCCCACTGTTCCATATATGAGAGTTTTGTCCCCCTTTTTAGCATATTTCCATAAACCAGGGTTATTCCCCCCGAGGTTTACCAAACAGTAGCTTTCATAAGTTGATATTGACTTTTTACCCAATTACCCTTTAAAGGCGCATTTATTTAATGTTTGCATTTTTGTAGCTGTTAACACCAATTAGTACCTTTATCTTAATTAATGTGGAACTGTTGTCTGTAGTTAGAAGATTTCCCAAGAGTGCCAGAAAAACATATTTATACCAGAATTTCTGGTGTGGCTTATTATAGCATTGCAAAAGGTAAGGTCATTTTTTTTTACTACACCACATACATTTTAAACAATATCAGAGTCTTGACTCACATTGTTGCCTGTAGCTACACCAACATTTTCTAAGGGTTGAAAACTGTTTTATTTTGAAAAAGGTAAATACCTAATTTTTGATTAAAGGGATCAGGCTAAGCTTAAAAATACTTTAATTTTGTGCATACCTGCTATGCAGATGTTTTACTCAAAAGAGCTGCTGAATAAAGATGTTGTTATTCTAATGTAGCTCCTTTTCTGTAGCCCACACCCTGGATTTTACTTATTTATGACCGCCTTTTTTTCAGCACTGAAAGGTGGATCTATGTGCAGGCCTGGTAGCTGTAATAGTTGTATTTTCTAAAAAACTGCACCTTCCAGAGCAAATAGAAAACAAAATATGTGTGAAAAACACAAATGTGTGCATACACAAATGGCTTTAGAAAGTAAAAGTTGGGGAAACATTGGCTCATATGTTCCTGTATTTCTTTTACTGTATTTATGGTGATGAGAAGCATTACGGTAATCCAAACTGCTATCTTTGTTTTAATCATTTCACATAGCTTCAGAATGTTCATATGGAGTCCCTGTGAAATGTCAATGCACTTAGGGCCTGATTTATCAAGTACTTCTGGCAGACTACACCACATTGGTGCAAATTAGAGTAGAGCAAAATATCATTTAGAATTTTCTCAGCATGTTTCTGCACAGCTAATGTTTTAGCAAATGTATTTTTTGCAATGCAACAACACCACAGTGCTGCCGGCGCAGGATCTAAGGCATCCAGGAGAGAGACTGTGTGAGGGGGGAAGGTGGTGCATTGACTGTTGGAGCCCCCTGCCCATCCAATTCAAATAGAGGGCTCCCTGACAGAGGCCATAGCTAAGAGGCATTATCAGTGACAACCCAAGCAGGGGCCACCTCGACATCCCAAGCAGACAGTAACAGAAGCTTATCCTCCACCTCATGTGGACATTCTCCCTGGGTGACCAGTAGACAAAGGAATCACAACTTTGTACCCCTCCATAGACCTCCCCATACTTCAAAGCGGCTCAGGCAGTAGACCAGACTCGCACATGGAACTGCCCACTTCTCCATATTGCCTCAGGGCTCCCTTCCACCGACCATGGCTGTGTATGAAAATGAGGAGGACTTAGACCTAAAACAACACAGCATAAAAGTTCTCCTCTAATCACTATCCACTAGGAAAGACTTTGAGACCTTCATGAACAGAATGCAATCTTCTCTTAGGAGGGAAGTAGGCAAAGTATCAAAAAACCTGTCAGAGGTCGAGTCACAACCATAGAACAGGCACAGGACTCTGCCCAACAACGTCTTGCTACTCTGAAGAGAGCTCATAGTGCGTCAGAAAGAGCCCACACAGACCCTTCACAATACATCGCCGATATATTGCTCCATCAATACAATATGGAGAACAGAGGGAGAAGAAATAACTTCCGGATAGAAGGTTTTCCGGAGACCCCTAAAATCTCCAATCTGGCGAAAGTGACTCAAATCTTTAATCAAGTGCTGCACTGTCCAATAGGTGAACCCATAGAGCTGGACAGGATCCACAGAGCCCCCGGCCCTAAAAATCTTGACCTGAGCAGGCCACATGATATTATCTGCCATGTACATTTCTAAAAAGTGAAAGAAGCTATTGTGAAGCAAGCATGGGCCAAGAGGAATGTACCCTTCAAGGGTACCCAAATCACCTTACTGCTTGATCTTGCACAGCATACTCTCCAGATGAAAAAGGTCATGGGACCACTCCTCGAGGTCACTAAGCAAGCTGGAGCCACATACAGATGGGGGCATCCCTTCCACTGTGTTTTTCAGGTATTATCCCATTCTCAGCCCTGAAATGCATTTGAGTTGCTGGTATGTTATGATATGAAAAGGTAATTACCCTTCAGTCCACCTATGTTCATTATCCCCCCAACATATTGGATTGCTCAATAATCAGAGTCTAACTCTACTTTAATACTAACTTCGGGCTTATCCCCAGTTTCCTTTGGAGCATGGACCTCAGGATAACTATTAACATTCCAGAATGAGTGTATTACATTGGCTGTAGCTTTCTGCTTCCCCTACCTAGTTCTTCTCTGAGCCCCCGAAAAGCTGGGGTAGTTCAAAGGGACTAAGTGCAACACTGTGCTGATCTCTACAGTAACATTCACGTATATTTGAATGATTGGACTAACGTATTGATTTATTATAAGTTTTTAATACTTTAAGTCTTTGCTTTCTTATATCACTTATCACAGTTTTTACTTCTTTTTCTACATAACTATACCCCCTTCCATACCCTAACCTCTCTCTATTAACTCCCCCTGACGCCAAGGATAGGAATGGCTAGTATAACTGTTATCTCATACATTGTGAGACGGCCGAACATACTGGAGAAAAGATCCAAAACCCTTTATGACCTCCATAAATGCGGAGTCAAACTCGCATCAATACAAAGAAGCATGTGCATGTCATCCAAGGCCACTATTTTTCCACCTGGATACATGCTCCCAACCCAGACGCCAAATCAAAGGGGGTATCTATAGCTATTCACAAGTCACTCCGCCACACGATCATAGACACCAAAATTGACCCTAGGAGTAGATTTATTTTAACGAAAATAACACTGTTCACAAAAACTTACACCATAGCAAACATATACAATCCCAGTCAGGACGAAGCACTGCACTGCTGTAACTTAGGGATACCATAGAACTTTTCGCAGATCACCGCGATGACGACACTCCTCTCCCGGGACAGTCGAAAGCACTGAAGTGCGTCATTAAGGCTACTTTTATCCAACTATGTACCAGACTAAAATAAGAGCGGTCATCCCTCATTTAAAAAAAATTAAACAAATTCTTTCATAAACAATCTCCCAATAACAACATATGCCTAGAACTAGAAAAGGCCATAGATAATTTGAAACGCTTATACAATCAGACATACCTGCACTATAGACAAACAAAAGGCAATGTTCTATAAGTATGCTAATAAACTGGGCAAGCGAGAACCCTACACCCCCAGAAGCTCCGCCACATACATTCCCAGCATAAGAACTTGGGGGAACACTTAGACCTCCAATCCAATAGAGATAGCAGGCTCCTTTAGGAACTACTTCGCTGCATTATATAATCTAACTAAGTCACATACGTCTAGTACAAAGTCACCTTCATTTAATAAAGACCCCTGCAATTTAATTTCCCCCAATGGATTTTGAGCACCTAGAGTCAGCTATTGAGATTCAAGAAGTTCTCAGAGCGATATATATCCCCTTCCTAACCAAAGTTTTTAATGTGGTAAGGCATGACTGCCCCTTCCCTAAAGAATCATTGGTGGCCATGATAACAGTTATCCCGAAACAGGGGAGAGATCCTCTCACCTGCAGCAGTTACTGGCCAATTTCCTTAATTAACGTTGACTTTAACTGTATGCCCAAATTATAGCCAACCTGCCTGTTCCCAAAAATCATCTGTAAATATTTTTATAGGTTACGTATAGGGAGGAGTGAATCGATCCGGACGAACCCCGGATTCGATCCGAATTTCATGAAAAATTTGATTCGGATCGAATCCGAATTTCCCCGTGCTTCGATCGCTCGAAGTTTTTCTTTAACATTCATTCATTTACATTACAGGCATTCTAAGATGGCGGACGGGACATGTCCAGACATCTACCCCGCTCCAGTGCATGCTGGGGCAGTCACATGCAGCCTATCAGCAGCCAGCAAGCCCGTCACAGCACTATATAAGGCGGCGGCCTTCTTGCTTTTGTTCATTTCTCTATTGCATTCGTGAGAGACAGGACACTGCTGTATTCAGGGAGAGACAGTTAGAGAGCCAGGGACAGCCAGGGACAGCCAGTAGACAGGCAGGAGGTCAGCGAGAAGCAGGGAAAGTTAGGAAAAATCGGAGGCAGTGACAGGGAGATTTTTTTTTTTTCATCCAGCCTGAGTGTTACTGGCTGGCTGACTGGCTTTGTTAGCTGTTTCAGGCTGCTTATACACTTTTGATGTGCATATATACTGAACTGATCTCAAGTCTGCTGTGGGAACATTACCATTTTGTAAGATCTCATTAGCCTCTGTATTTCCTCAAAGCTGCACACTTATTTAAAGTAATTTGGCCTGTTGCAGCCTGCTTAGACACTTTTACTGTGCATATATACTGATCTCAAGTCTGCTGTGGGGGCATCCCATTCTGTAACATCCCATTAGCCTCTGTATTTCCTCTAAGCTGCACACTTATTTAAAGAAATTTGGCCTGTTGCAGCCTGCTTAGACACTGTTTCTGTGCATATATACTGTTCTAAAGCCTGCTTGGGGGTATCCCATTCTGTAACATCCCATTAGCCTCTGTATTTCCTCTAAGCTACACACTTATTTAAAGAAATTTGGCCTGTTGCAGCCTGCTTAGACACTTTTACTGTGCATATATACTGATCTCAAGTCTGCTGTGGGGGCATCCCATTTTGTAACATCCCATTAGCCTCTGTATTTCCTCTAAGCTGCACACTTATTTAAAGAAATATCCCACTCTATAACATACCATACCCCTCTTGATTTTCACTAAGCTGCACACTTATTTAAAGTAATTTGGCCTGTTGGAGCCTGCTTATCCACTGTTGCTGTGCATATATACTGTTCTAAAGCCTGCTTGGGGGTATCCCACCCTATAACATACCATACCCCTCTTGATCTTCACTAAGCTGCACACTTATTTAAAGTAATTTGGCCTGTTGCAGCCTGCTTAGACACTTTTTCTGTGCATATATACTGATCTCAGGTCTGCTGTGGGGGTATCCCATTCTGTTACATCCCATTAGCCTCTGTATTTCCTCTAAGCTGCACACTTATTTAAAGTAATTTGGCCTGTTGCAGGCTGCTTATCCACTGTTGTGTGCATATATACTGTTCTAAAGCCTGCTTGGGGGTATCCCACTCTATAACATACCATACCCCTCTTGATCTTCACTAAGCTGCACACTTATTTAAAGTAATTTGGCCTGTTGGAGCCTGCTTATCCACTGTTGCTGTGCATATATACTGATCTCAGGTCTGCTGTGGGGGCATCCCATTTTGTTACATCCCATTAGCCTCTGTATTTCCTCTAAGCTGCACACTTATTTAAAGTAATTTGGCCTGTTGCAGCCTGCTTAGACACTTTTTCTGTGCATATATACTGTTCTAAAGCCTGCTTGGGGGTATCCCACTCTATAACATACCATACCCCTCTTGATCTTCACTAACCTGCACACTTATTTAAAGTAATTTGGCCTGTTGGAGCCTGCTTATCCACTGTTGCTGTGCATATATACCGTTCTAAAGCCTGCTTGGGGGTATCCCACTCTATAACATACCATACCCCTCTTGATCTTCACTAAGCTGCACACTTATTTAAAGTAATTTGGCCTGTTGGAGCCTGCTTATCCACTGTTGCTGTGCATATATACTGTTCTAAAGCCTGCTTGGGGGTATCCCACTCTATAACATACCATACCCCTCTTGATCTTCACTAAGCTGCACACTTATTTAAAGTAATTTGGCCTGTTGCAGCCTGCTTAGACACTTTTACTGTGCATATATACTGATCTCAGGTCTGCTGTGGGGGCATCCCATTTTGTAACATCCCATTAGCCTCTGTATTTCCTCTAAGCTGCACACTTATTTAAAGTAATTTGGCCGGTTGCAGCCTGCTTAGACACTTTTTCTGTGCATATATACTATTCTAAAGCCTGCTTGGGGGTATCCCACTCTATAACATACCATACCACTCTTGATCTTCACTAAGCTGCACACTTATTTAAAGTAATTTGGCCTGTTGCAGGCTGCTTATTCACTGTTGCTGTGCATATATACTGTTCTAAAGCCTGCTTGGGGGTATCCTACTCTATAACATACCATACCCCTCTTGATCTTCACTAAGCTGCACACTTATTTACAGTAATTTGGCCTTTTGGAGCCTGCTTATCCACTGTTGCTGTGCATATATACTGTTCTTAGTCTCTGTATTTCCTCTAAGCTGCACACTTATTTAAAGTAATTTGGCCTGTTGCAGCCTGCTTTGACATTTTTTCTGTGCATATATACTGTTCTAAAGCCTGCTTGGGGGTATCCCACTCTATAACATACCATTTCCCTCTTGATCTTCACTAAGTTGCACACTTATTTAAAGTAATTTGGCCTGTTGCAGCCTGCTTAGACACTTTTTCTGTGCATATATACTGATCTCAGGTGTGCTGTGGGGGCATCCCATTCTGTAACATCCCATTAGCCTCTGTATTTCCTCTAAGCTGCAAACTATTTTAAAGTAATTTGGCCTGTTGCAGCCTGCTTAGACACTTTTACTGTGCATATATACTGATCTCAAGTCTGCTGTGGGGGCATCCCATTCTGTAACATCCCATTAGCCTCTGTATTTCCTCTAAGCTGCACACTTTTTTAAAGAAATTTGGCCTGTTGGAGCCTGCTTAGACACTTTTACTGTGCATATATACTGATCTCAATTCTGCTGTGGGGGCATCCCATTTTGTAACATCCCATTAGCCTCTGTATTTCCTCTAAGCTGCACACTTATTTAAAGAAATGTGGCCTGTTGCAGGCTGCTTATCCACTGTTGCTGTGCATATATACTGTTCTAAAGCCTGCTTGGGGGTATCCCACTCTATAACATACCATACCCCTCTTGATCTTCACTAAGCTGCACACTTATTTAAAGTAATTTGGCCTGTTGGAGCCTGCTTATCCACTGTTGCTGTGCATATATACTGTTCTAAAGCCTGCTTGGGGGTATCCCACTCTATAACATACCATACCCCTCTTGATCTTCACTAAGCTGCACACTTATTTAAATAAATTTGGCCTGTTGCAGGCTGCTTATCCACTGTTGCTGTGCATATATACTGTTCTAAAGCCTGCTTGGGGGTATCCCACTCTATAACATACCATACCCCTCTTGATCTTCACTAAGCTGCACACTTATTTAAAGTAATTTGGCCTGTTGGAGCCTGCTTATCCACTGTTGCTGTGCATATATACTGTTCTGTAGCCTGCTTGGGGGTATCCCACTCTATAACATACCATACCCCTCTTGATATTCACTAAGCTGCACACTTATTTAAAGTAATTTGGCCTGTTGCAGCCTGCTTAGACACTTTTTCTGTGCATATATACTGATCTCAGGTGTGCTGTGGGGGCATCCCATTCTGTAACATCCCATTAGCCTCTGTATTTCCTCTAAGCTGCAAACTATTTTAAAGTAATTTGGCCTGTTGCAGCCTGCTTAGACACTTTTACTGTGCATATATACTGATCTCAAGTCTGCTGTGGGGGCATCCCATTCTGTAACATCCCATTAGCCTCTGTATTTCCTCTAAGCTGCACACTTTTTTAAAGAAATTTGGCCTGTTGGAGCCTGCTTAGACACTTTTACTGTGCATATATACTGATCTCAATTCTGCTGTGGGGGCATCCCATTTTGTAACATCCCATTAGCCTCTGTATTTCCTCTAAGCTGCACACTTATTTAAAGAAATGTGGCCTGTTGCAGGCTGCTTATCCACTGTTGCTGTGCATATATACTGTTCTAAAGCCTGCTTGGGGGTATCCCACTCTATAACATACCATACCCCTCTTGATCTTCACTAAGCTGCACACTTATTTAAAGTAATTTGGCCTGTTGGAGCCTGCTTATCCACTGTTGCTGTGCATATATACTGTTCTAAAGCCTGCTTGGGGGTATCCCACTCTATAACATACCATACCCCTCTTGATCTTCACTAAGCTGCACACTTATTTAAATAAATTTGGCCTGTTGCAGGCTGCTTATCCACTGTTGCTGTGCATATATACTGTTCTAAAGCCTGCTTGGGGGTATCCCACTCTATAACATACCATACCCCTCTTGATCTTCACTAAGCTGCACACTTATTTAAAGTAATTTGGCCTGTTGGAGCCTGCTTATCCACTGTTGCTGTGCATATATACTGTTCTGTAGCCTGCTTGGGGGTATCCCACTCTATAACATACCATACCCCTCTTGATATTCACTAAGCTGCACACTTATTTAAAGTAATTTGGCCTGTTGGAGTCTGCTTATCCACTGTTGCTGTGCATATATACTGTTCTAAAGCCTGATTGGGGGTATCCCACTCTATAACATACCATACCCCTCTTGATCTTCACTAAGCTGCACACTTATTTAAAGTAATTTGGCCTGTTGGAGCCTGCTTAGACACTTTTACTGTGCATATATACTGATCTCAGGTCTGCTGTGAGGGCATCCCATTTTGTAACATCCCATTAGCCTCTGTATTTCCTCTAAGCTGCACAAATATTTAAAGTAATTTGGCCTGTTGCAGCCTGCTTAGACACTTTTACTGTGCATATATACTGATCTCAAGTCTGCTGTGGGGGCATCCCATTCTGTAACATCCCATTACGCTCTGTATTTCCTCTAAGCTGCACACTTATTTAAAGTAATTTGGCCTGTTGGAGCCTGCTTAGACACTTTTATTGTGCATATATACTGATCTCAAGTCTGCTGTGGGGGCATCCCATTTTGTAACATCCCATTAGCCTCTGTATTTCCTCTAAGCTGCACACTTATTTAAAGAAATGTGGCCTGTTGCAGGCTGCTTATCCACTGTTGCTGTGCATATATACTGTTCTAAAGCCTGCTTGGGGGTATCCCACTCTATAACATACCATACCCCTCTTGATCTTCACTAAGCTGCACACTTATTTAAAGTAATTTGGCCTGTTGGAGCCTGCTTATCCACTGTTGCTGTGCATATATACTGTTGAAAGCCTGCTTGGGGGTATCCCACTCTATAACATACCATACCCCTCTTGATCTTCACTAAGCTGCACACTTATTTAAAGTAATTTGGCCTGTTGGAGCCTGCTTAGACACTTTTACTGTGCATATATACTGATCTCAGTTCTGCTGTGGGGGCATCCCATTTTGTAACATCCCATTAGCCTCTGTATTTCCTCTAAGCTGCACACTTATTTAAAGAAATTTGGCCTGTTGGAGCCTGCTTAGACACTTTTTCTGTGCATATATACTGATCTCAGGTCTGCTGTGGGGGCATCCCATTTTGTAACATCCCATTAGCCTCTGTATTTCCTTTAAGCTGCACACTTATTTAAAGAAATTTGGCCTGTTGCAGGCTGCTTATCCACTGTTGCTGTGCATATATACTGTTCTAAAGCCTGCTTGGGGGTATCCCACTCTATAACATACCATACCCCTCTTGATCTTCACTAAGCTGCACACTTATTTAAAGTAATTTGGCCTGTTGGAGCCTGCTTATCCACTGTTGCTGTGCATATATACTGTTCTAAAGCCTGCTTGGGGGTATCCCACCCTATAACATACCATACCCCTCTTGATCTTCACTAAGCTGCACACTTATTTAAAGTAATTTGGCCTGTTGCAGCCTGCTTAGACACTTTTTCTGTGCATATATACTGATCTCAGGTCTGCTGTGGGGGTATCCCATTCTGTAACATCCCATTAGCTTCTGTATTTCCTCTAAGCTGCACACTTATTTAAAGAAATTTGGCCTGTTGCAGGCTGCTTATCCACTGTTGCTGTGCATATATACTGTTCTAAAGCCTGCTTGGGGGTATCCCACTCTATAACATACCATAACCTCTTGATCTTCACTAAGCTGCACACTTATTTAAAGTAATTTGGCCTGTTGGAGCCTGCTTATCCACTGTTGCTGTGCATATATACTGTTCTAAAGCCTGCTTGGGGGTATCCCACTCTATAACATACCATACCCCTCTTGATCTTCACTAAGCTGCACACTTATTTAAAGTAATTTGGCCTGTTGGAGCCTGCTTAGACACTTTTACTGTGCATATATACTGATCTCAGGTCTGCTGTGGGGGCATCCCATTTTGTAATATCCCATTAGCCTCTGTATTTCCTCTAAGCTGCACACTTATTTAAAGTAATTTGGCCTGTTGCAGCCTGCTTAGACACTTTTTTTGTGCATATATACTGTTCTAAAGCCTGCCTGGGGGTATCCCACTCTATAACATATCATACCCCTCTTGATCTTCACTAAGCTGCACACTTATTTTAAGTAATTTGGCCTGTTGGAGCCTGCTTATCCACTGTTGCTGTGCATATATACTGTTCTAAAGCCTGCTTGGGGGTATCCCACTCTATAACATTTCATACCCCTCTTGATCTTCACTAAGCTGCACACTTATTTAACGAAATTTGGCCTGTTGGAGCCTGCTTAGACACTTTTACTGTGCATATATACTGATCTCAAGTCTGCTGTGGGGGCATCCCATTTTGTAACATCCCATTAGCCTCTGTATTTCCTCTAAGCTGCACACTTATTTAAAGAAATTTGGCCTGTTGCAGGCTGCTTATCCAATGTTGCTGTGCATATATACTGTTCTAAACCTACTTGGGGGTATCCCACTCTATAACATACCATACCCCTCTTGATCTTCACTAAGCTGCACACTTATTTAAAGTAATTTGGCCTGTTGGAGCCTGCTTATCCACTGTTGCTGTGCATATATACTGTTCTAAAGCCTGCTTGGGGGTATCCCACTCTATAACATACCATACCCCTCTTGATCTTCACTAAGCTGCACACTTATTTAAAGTAATTTGGCCTGTTGGAGCCTGCTTATTCACTGTTGCTGTGCATATATACTGTTCTAAAGCCTGCTTGGGGGTATCCCATTCTGTAACATAACATAACCTACCTCTCTTATTTATACAAAGCAGCTCTCTTATTTAAACTAAGCAGGCCTCTTATTTACACTAAGCATCTCTCTTATTTAAGCTAAGCAGCTCTCTTATTTAAACTAAGCAGGCCTCTTGGAGGCTGATTGTCCACTTTTGGGTGTGCATTATATTCGGTTTCATATACAGTGGGGTATCCCAATTTGTAAGATAACCTACCCCAACCATGTAAACTAAAGAAGCCTGTTGCAGCCTGAGTTTCTCTGCTTGCGTATGGTCTGCATTACCACCTGTCTCTTTCAATGACACTGCTGCCTGGGGTATCCCAATTTGTAATATAACCTACCACAACCATGTAAACTAAAGGTTACGTCCTTCCAGAAGGAAAACTTATGCCGAACACTATTTTTGTTGGGGGCATTGACCTTTGGATTGATCGGCATAAAATTAAGGATTCTTTTTCAAAGTATGGCGCTGTAAAGAAGGTCAAAATTATTTCTCATACTTGGATTAGTGTTAAAAGTTTCTGCTCAGCTTAAAATACATTACGCCACACTGGCATCCCAAGGCACATGCTATTTAACCCTATTTGTTAAGCACAAGCATTTCTCATACTTGGATTATTGTTACTTTTTGTTCAGCTTGAAATATACCAGGCCACACGGGCATCCCAAGGCACATGCTAATTAACCCTATATGTTAAGCTAAAGCATTTCTCATACTTGGATTATTGTTACTTTTTGTTCAGCTTGAAATATACCAGGCCACACGGGCATCCCAAGGCACATGCTATTTTAACCCTATCTGTTAAACAAAAGCATTTCTCATACTTGGATTATTGTTACTTTCTGTTCAGCTTAAAATATACCAGGCCACACGGGCATCCCAAGGCACATGCTATTTAACCCTATCTGTTAAGCACAAGCATTTCTCATACTTGGATTATTGTTACTTTTTGTTCAGCTTGAAATATACCAGGCCACACGGGCATCCCAAGGCACATGCTATTTTAACCCTATTTGTTAAGCACAAGCATTTCTCATACTTGGATTATTGTTACTTTTTGTTCAGCTTGAAATATACCAGGCCACACGGGCATCCCAAGGCACATGCTATTTTAACCCTATCTGTTATACAACATAAGCGTTGATCAGCATCAGCTGCTTTATTAAGCTACTTCAGTTTGCACTTGTTTTTGACTGCTTTTAATAAACCAGGCCGCAGGGCACCCCAAAGCTGCACCTTGAACCCTATCTGTTATACAACATAAGCGTTGATCAGCATCAGCTGCTTTATTAAGCTACTTCAGTTTGCACTTGTTTTTGACTGCTTGCAATAAACCAGGCCGCAGGGCACCCCAAAGCTGCACCTTGCACCCTATCTGGTATACAACATAAGCGTTGATCAGCATCAGCTGCTTTATTAAGCTACTTCAGTTTGCACTTGTTTTTGACTGTTTTCAATAAACCAGGCCGCAGGGCACGCCAAAGCTGCACCTTGCACCCTATCTGTTATACAACATAAGCGTTGATCAGCATCAGCTGCTTTATTAAGCTACTTCAGTTTGCACTTGTTTTTTACTGTTTTCAATAAACCAGGCCGCAGGGCACCCCAAAGCTGCACCTTGCACCCTATCTGTTATATAACATAAGCGTTGATCAGCATCAGATGCTTTATTAAGCTACTTCAGTTTGCACTTGTTTTTGACTGTTTTCAATAAACCAGGCCGCAGGGCACCCCAAAGCTGCACCTTGCACCCTATCTGTTTATACTAAATAAGCAAATACATAAAAATGTCAGGCAGACAAGTGCCAGGATGTTCAAAGAGGAGTGGCAGAGGGCAAGATTGAGCAGGCAGAGGTCGCAGCAGACTAGGGGCGAGTGGCAGCAGGAGTCACGGTGAGAGACCTGATCTGCCAGTATCTGCTAGCGGTCGTGTCTCCACCAGTAACGCATCTGCCGTGGTAGATTGGTTAACGCGCTCATCAACATCATCACAAGTTACGTCTGAGACCCCCAGTCTAGGGTCGGTAGGTTCCTCTGACACAACCCTGAGTTGGCATGCCCCGAGAGCAGTCCCTGTCCTCCCATTGCCTCTGTCCTACGCCGTTCCCTCCCCCAGCGACGTATCCTATGCTTTGGGTTCAGCTCCACTCTTTAGTGAGGAGGACGATCAGATAGAGGACAGTTAGCAGCTACTGCCCAGCCATGAAATGGAGGTGGCTTCTTTAGCTCGGCAGACAAATAGTGATGTGGACAGTGTCGTGGGTGGGTGTTGCGAGATTTCCAGCTTCTGCGCCAGACACTGTTGAGGAAACCGAGAACATCAGTGACGTACAGCCACAACTCGGTGATGATGATGATGATGATGATGAAGCCGATCGCACTTGGGAGCCGGGTGATGAAGGGACTTCATCGTCATCATCAGGAGAAGAGGGGCGCAGGTTTCCCCGGAGTGAGCAGCTCAGGCAGCAAGGTGTTAGCAGCATGGTTGGCAGTCAGCATGGGGGCACAATTGAAAAGCCTGGAGCCAAACGGGGCCGGGGCTGGGGTAGAGCACCTGCTGCGCGGCAGGCTACCTTATCGGGAGGTTGTGGAGCAGTGGTTCCTGGAGTTGGCGACAATAGCAGCGAATCAGTGATGTCTGTTGGTGGGAAAAGTAGCTACTCGGCAGTGTGGCAGTTTTTCCTGAAGCATCCGCAGGAGGGTAACATGGCTACATGCAAGATATGTAGGCAGAAGGTGAAGCGTGGCCAGGGCCCAAATGTTGGCACCACGGCCCTGCGTCAACATATGATGCGTCACCATAAAGCGACCTGGGAGAACCGAGGCTCCGAAGGGGTGGTCTAGTCTGCTTCCTCACCAAGTGGCACGCCGCTCCCAATTTCTGCCAGCCAAGGCTCCAGCACCTCAGCCGAAGGCAGCTGTGCGTCATACCCATCCTCTGTCGCTCCTGCTCCTCCTCCTCCTCCTCCAAGTCATGCATCCCGCCAGCAATCCATCAGCGAAGCCATGTCCAAGAGACAGCAGTATGCGCCCACTCATCCTACGGCGCAGAAGCTGAATGTGCTCCTGTCCAAGTTGCTGGTGCTGCAGTCGCTCCCTTTTCAGGTGGTGGACTCGGCACCTTTCAGAGAACTGATGGCTTGTGCCGAGCCGAGGTGGAGAGTCCCAAGAAGGCAGTATCAAGAAGGCAGTACCAGCGCTGCACACTTTTGTTGAACAGAAGGTGGGCCAGTCCTTGAGCCTGTCGGTGTGTAGCAAAGTGCATGGCAGCGCCGACGTCTGGAGCTGTAACTACGGTCAGGGACAGTACATGTCGTTTACATTTACATGTCGTGGTCCCTTTGCAGCAGCCGCAGCAGCAACTTGGACAGGTCACGCCGCTTCGGCCTCCACGCTCCCTGCCCGTTGGGCCTGTGACACTGTGCGACTCGGCCTCCTCATCCTCCGCCATCTCCTCACCCTCCACTGTAGGCTCAAGTCTCAGTCCCCCTCCAGTCTACCATGTGTGCAGGGCACGGAGGTGTCACGCAGTGCCTCACATGGTTTGTCTTGGCGAACGGAGTCACACAGGGGAGGAACTGCTTAAATTTATTCATCAGGAAATCCAAACATGGCTTACTCCAAGAAAACTTAAAATGGGAATCATGGTTACCGGCAATGGGAAGAACATTTTGTCTGCGCTGCGCCAAGGAAGCCTGACCCATGCCCCCTGCATGGCTCACGTCTTCAATCTGGTTGTCAAGCGGTTTCTGAAGTTCTGCAAGACATCCTAACAACTTCAAGGAAACTTTGCATGCACTTCAGCCACTCATACACCGCCAAACACACCCTTCTTGAGCTACAGCGTCAGAACGGTATCCCCCAACATAGTCTGATTTGCGATGTTTCCACCCATTGGAATTCCACTCTTCACACTGTTGGACCGATTATATGAACAGAGAAAAGCCATCACGGATTTCCTGATGATCCAAGCGGATAGGGGGACTCCCCTGTGTAACTTCAATGTCAACCAGTGGCAGCTCATACGTGACACCTGCCGTTTGCTCAGGCCCTTTGAGGAAGCCACTTTATTTGTCAGTCGGCAGGATTACGGGATGAACGACGTGATTCCACTGCTTCATGTACTACAGCACATGTTGGAAACCATGGCTGGTCAGGGCACTGGAGACATGGCGTCTACATCTTACGGCCACATGAACCCCGTTGGAGCTGAACTGGAGGAGGAGGAGGAAGAGGAGGAGGAGTTGCGAAACACAGTTTTGGCTTGGCGAAATGGCTGGTTTATCTAGTCAGCGGACAGGAGAGGAGGAGCAGGAGCAGCCAGAGGAGCTAGAGGGTTTTGAGGAAGGCGAGACAGAGGACCCGGACACACCGTGGCAGTGTGCAGTGGAGATGGAGACAGGTAGTCCATCCGAGTCACTTGCGCAAATGGCAGGAAGCATGCTCATGTGCTTGCGTAGTGACCCCAGAATTGTTTCCATTTGTCGGCGGGATGACTTCTGGCTGTCCACCTTATTGGACCCTCGCTTCCGGCACAAAATGGGGGCATTTTTTAAACCCACCAAGAGGGAGGACAAACTGAACTACTACAAAGACATTCTACGTAGGCAGTTGGCCGATGCCTATCTGCGCCATGGTTCATACTCTCGCAGGTCTGACTCGAGGGGACCTCTGCGCTCACCTTCCACTGCCATGGCTGCTGGGGGGGTTGGCAGGAGCAGCAGCTCCATCAGCAGCAGCCTCAGTCTTCAGTCGCTAATGAGTAGCTTTCTACACCCACATAGTGAGGCTACTCATGAGCAGCAGGAAGACCTGGAGCAGGACCTGAACCAGCAGGTCATGTCATACCTTGACATGACCATGCCAACACACCTTGAGGATCCGCTGGACTTCTGGGCAGCCAAACTTGATTTGTGGCCGCAACTAGCAGAGTTTGCCCTGGAAAAGCTGTCCTGCCCGGCAAGTAGCGTGCCATCTGAGCGGGTGTTTAGTGCGGCGGGGGCCATAGTTACGGCGAGGAGAACTCGTCTGTCAACTAAAAATGTGGAGAGACTCACCTTTGTCAAAATGAATCAGAGATGGATCAGCCAGGATTTCCACCCACCAATGCCTGATGCATGCGACTAGATTCAGCATGGTGCCACGTTTTACACTTTCCAAATGGTGCAAAACATATTTATGTCTTTAGGCCAATTTTTGGGCTCCTGCTGATGCCAACTTCAGGGTGTGCCTTCCAACCAATTTTTGGCCTCCTGCTGATGCCAACTTCAGGGTGTACCTTTCAGCCAATGTTTGGCCTCCTGCTGCTTGCAACTCCAGGGTGTGATTCATCCAATTTTTGGGCTCCTGCTGCCAACTCCAGTGTCTCTTTAAAGTAATGTTTGGGCTCCTGCTGCTGCTGCTTGCAACTCCAGGGTGTGATTCATCCAATTTTTGGGCTCCTGCTGCCAACTCCAGTGTCTCTTTAAAGTAATGTTTGGGCTCCTGCTGCTGCTGCTTGCAACTCCAGGGTGTGATTCATCCAATTTTTGGGCTCCTGAATCCAACCCCAGTGTCTCTTTAAAGTGATGATCGGGCTCCTGCTGCTGCTGCTTGCAACTCCAGGGTGTGATTCATCCAATTTTTGGGCTCCTGCTGCCAACTCCAGTGTCTCTTTAAAGTAATGTTTGGGCTCCTGCTGCTGCTGCTTGCAACTCCAGGGTGTGATTCATCCAATTTTTGGGCTCCTGAATCCAACTCCGGTGTCTCTTTAACGTAATGTTTGGGCTGCTGCTGCTGCTTGCAACTCCACGGTGTGATTCATCCAATTTTTGGGCTCCTGAATCCAACCCTAGTGTCTCTTTAAAGTAATGATCGGGCTCCTGATGCTGCTGCTTGCAACTCCAGGGTGTGATTCATCCAATTTTTGGGCTCCTGCTGCCAACTCCAGTGTCTCTTTAAAGTTATGTTTGGGCTCCTGCTGCTGCTGCTTGCAACTCCAGGGTGTGATTCATCCAATTTTTGGGCTCCTGCTGCCAACTCCAGTGTCTCTTTAAAGTAATGTTTGGGCTCCTGCTGCTGCTGCTTGCAACTCCAGGGTGTGATTCATCCAATTTTTGGGCTCCTGAATCCAACCCCAGTGTCTCTTTAAAGTGATGATCGGGCTCCTGCTGCTGCTGCTGCTGCTTGCAACTCCAGGGTGTGATTCATCCAATTTTTGGGCTCCTGTTGCCAACTCCAGTGTCTCTTTAAAGCAGGGCTCCTGCTGCTGCTGCTTGCAACTCCAGGGTGTGATTCATCCAATTTTTGGGCTCCTGAATCCAACCCCAGTGTCTCTTTAACGTAATGTTTGGGCTGCTGCTGCTGCTGCTGCTGCTTGCAACTCCACGGTGTGATTCATCCAATTTTTGGGCTCCTGAATCCAACCCCAGTGTCTCTTTAAAGTAATGATCGGGCTCCTGATGCTGCTGCTTGCAACTCCAGGGTGTGATTCATCCAATTTTTGGGCTCCTGCTGCCAACTCCAGTGTCTCTCTCAGCCAATTTTTGGCCTCCTGCTGCTGCCAACTCCAGGGTGTCTTTCAAGCAATGTTTGGGCTCCTGCTTATGCTGCTGCCAACTCCAGGGTGTGCCTTCCAGCTAATGTATGTGCTCCTGCTGCTGCCAACTTCAGGGTGCCTTCCAGCCAATTTCTAGGTTCCTGCTGCTGCTGCTGCCAACTCCAGGGTGTGTCAGTCAATTTTTGGGCTCCTGCTGCCAACTCCAGTGTCTCTTAAAAGTAATGTTTGGGCTCCTGCTGCTGCTGCTTGCAACTCCAGGGTGTGATTCATCCAATTTTTGGGCTCCTGCTGCCAACTCCAGTGTCTCTTTAAAGTAATGTTTGGGCTCCTGCTGCTGCTGCTTGCAACTCCAGGGTGTGATTCATCCAATTTTTGGGCTCCTGCTGCCAACTCCAGTGTCTCTTTAACGTAATGTTTGGGCTGCTGCTGCTGCTTGCACCTCCATGGTGTGATTCATCCAATTTTTGGGCTCCTGAATCCAACCCCAGTGTCTCTTTAAAGTAATGATCGGGCTCCTGATGCTGCTGCTTGCAACTCCAGGGTGTGATTCATCCAATTTTTGGGCTCCTGCTGCCAACTCCAGTGTCTCTCTCAGCCAATTTTTGGCCTCCTGCTGCTGCCAACTCCAGGGTGTCTTTCAAGCAATGTTTGGGCTCCTGCTTATGCTGCTGCCAACTCCAGGGTGTGCCTTCCAGCTAATGTATGTGCTCCTGCTGCTGCCAACTTCAGGGTGCCTTCCAGCCAATTTCTAGGTTCCTGCTGCTGCTGCTGCCAACTCCAGGGTGTGTCAGTCAATTTTTGGGCTCCTGCTGCCAACTCCAGTGTCTCTTAAAAGTAATGTTTGGGCTCCTGCTGCTGCTGCTTGCAACTCCAGGGTGTGATTCATCCAATTTTTGGGCTCCTGCTGCCAACTCCAGTGTCTCTTTAAAGTAATGTTTGGGCTCCTGCTGCTGCTGCTTGCAACTCCAGGATGTGATTCATCCATTTTTTGGGCTCCTGCTGCCAACTCCAGTGTCTCTTTAAAGTAATGTTTGGGCTCCTGCTGCTGCTGCTTGCAACTCCAGGGTGTGATTCATCCAATTTTTGGGCTCCTGAATCCAACCCCAGTGTCTCTTTAAAGTAATGATCGGGCTCCTGCTGCTGCTGCTTGCAACTCCAGGGTGTGATTCATCCAATTTTTGGGCTCCTGCTGCCAACTCCAGTGTCTCTTTAAAGTAATGTTTGGGCTCCTGCTGCTGCTGCTTGCAACTCCAGGGTGTGATTCATCCAATTTTTGGGCTCCTGAATCCAACCCCAGTGTCTCTTTAAAGTAATGTTTGGGCTGCTGCTGCTGCTTGCAACTCCACGGTGTGATTCATCCAATTTTTGGGCTCCTGAATCCAACCCCAGTGTCTCTTTAAAGTAATGATCGGGCTCCTGATGCTGCTGCTTGCAACTCCAGGGTGTGATTCATCCAATTTTTGGGCTCCTGCTGCCAACTCCAGTGTCTCTCTCAGCCAATTTTTGGCCTCCTGCTGCTGCCAACTCCAGGGTGTCTTTCAAGCAATGTTTGGGCTCCTGCTTATGCTGCTGCCAACTCCAGGGTGTGCCTTCCAGCTAATGTATGTGCTCCTGCTGCTGCCAACTTCAGGGTGCCTTCCAGCCAATTTCTAGGTTCCTGCTGCTGCTGCTGCCAACTCCAGGGTGTGTCAGTCAATTTTTGGGCTCCTGCTGCCAACTCCAGTGTCTCTTTAAAGTAATGTTTGGGCTCCTGCTGCTGCTGCTTGCAACTCCAGGGTGTGATTCATCCAATTTTTGGGCTCCTGCTGCCAACTCCAGTGTCTCTTTAAAGTAATGTTTGGGCTCCTGCTGCTGCTGCTTGCAACTCCAGGGTGTGATTCATCCAATTTTTGGGCTCCTGCTGCCAACTCCAGCGTCTCTTTAAAGTAATGTTCGGGCTCCTGCTTGCAACTCCAGGGTGTGATTCATCCAATTTTTGGGCTCCTGCTGCCAACTCCAGTGTCTCTCTCTGCTGCTGCTGCTGCTGCTGCCAACTCCAGGGTGCCTTTCAAGCAATGTTTGGGCTCCTGATTATGCTGCTGCCAACTCCAGGGTGTGCCTTCCAGCTAATGTATGTGCTCCTGCTGCTGCCAACTTCAGGGTGCCTTCCAGCCAATTTCTAGGTTCCTGCTGCTGCTGCTGCTGCCAACTCCAGGGTGTGTCAGTCAATTTTTGGGCTCCTGCTGCCAACTCCAGTGTCTCTTTAAAGTAATGTTTGGGCTCCTGCTGCTGCTGCTTGCAACTCCAGGGTGTGATTCATCCAATTTTTGGGCTCCTGCTGCCAACTCCAGTGTCTCTTTCAAGCTATGTTTGGGCTCCTGCTGCTGCTTGCAACTCCAGGGTGTGATTCATCCAATTTTGGGTTCCTGCTGCCAACTCCAGTGTCTCTTTCAGCCAGTGTTTGGGCTGCTGCTGCTGCTTGCAACTCCAGGGTGTGATTCATCCAATCTTTGGGCTCCTGCAGCCAACTCCAGTGTCTCTTTCAAGCTATGTTTGGGCTCCTGCTGCTGCTGCTGCTTGCAACTCTAGGGTGTGATTCATCCAATTTTTGGCCTCCTGCAGCCAACTCCAGTGTCTCTTTAAAGCAATGTTTGTGCTCCTGCTGCTGCTTGCAACTCCAGGGTGTGATTCATCCAATTTTTGGCCTCCTGCAGCCAACTCCAGTGTCTCTTTAAAGCAATGTTTGGGCTCCTGCCCCTCATAGTGATGCCACTTCAACTCTCTGCAATTGTGCCGCTCTGCGATTCTATTAGCGATTCCTCTGATCTGCATGTGATATTTATTTACAGTATTATTTAACTAACCCAGCACGCATCCTATGCGTGTTACAGCAAGGCAGAATGGTTTACAACCCTATTGAGGCTCTAGGAGGCTCAGAAATAGCCGTTTTTAATAGCGATTCGTCGCGAATAAATTCGGACCGAAATTAATTTTGTCGGAAAATTCGGCGAATCAGCCGAATCAAATTTTTCAAAAGTTCGCTCATCTCTAGTTACGTACATCATTTTATTTGAGATAAGGATAGTCTTTTGAAAGTATGCATGAGCCCCAATGGAACAGTTCTACAAGTGCAGATATATTCCAATTAGGTAAATATTATATTTAAAAAATTCTGAAATACATTTCTCATAGGCTGTTTTTTGTTCATTTGTACAAAAAAAGTTTGTAGTGTGCGCTAGATCGTAAGGTTTTTCGTCTGGACGTTTATTTATTGAAAAAGGGAAACAGAATCTATCGGGAAACGTAAAGGATTCGTGGGAGGAGACGATGGGAAAAGGGCAAAATGGGAAAATCGGCACAAATAAAAAAAAAAATATATATATATATATATATATATATATATATATATATTTTTTTTTTTTTTTTACTTATTTACTTAAAAATATATTAAAAAAGTAGAAAAAATACAAACAAGACATTTCATGTTAAAGTCTAAACTCTGCCACAAAAAGAAAATATGCAATTTTCTTGGAAATTCCTGCAAAAATCACAGTTAAACATCACGCAAAATGGTGAAAAATGACCTGTCAGGTAGGCTGGCTCGGGGGACCTTGCGCTTTCAGATTTAGCTTGTTTTTTTCTTATTGGCATATTGATATTTTAGGAAAAGGTGTTTTTTATTCTGCTTTTTTATACATTTTTTTTGTGAAACCCTGTGCAACCTAAGAATTCATCGAGATATTACTTCCAGAAAGATGAGCCCACTACAACAAGCTGGGTACGCTTAGAAAGCTTAACATGTGCACTTTCAGTGAATATATGGTTTTTCTGGGATATTCCAAATATAAAGGGTTGTTTTGGTAGAAAAAGCACAAGGTGCACACTTTGTCTGCAGAGCTGTTCTGTTTGGGGGATGTTGCTTTTTCAGATTTTCAGTTTTTTTCTGGTTTGCATATAGTTTTTTTTAGGAAAATGTGGTTTTGATTCTGCTTGTTTGTTAATTTTTAGGGAAACCCTGTGCAACCAAAGAATACATTGAGGGATTACTTCCAGAAAACTGCACCTATGTCAACAAGCCTGGTATGGCTAGAAAGCCTGAGGTGTGTACTTCTAGGGGATATATAGTTTGTAGCTGGTATTTCAAATGTAAAGGGTTGTTTTTCTTGAAAAACTGCAAGGTGCGCATATTGCATAGCATAGTTGTATTTTATCTGAAAATTTCCTAAAGCGTTGTTTCAGTTTGGGGGAGTCTCCTGGGCAGGAAAGGGTGTCTACCAATACATATGTGGTACCGCTGTAACCGGGAGAAATTGGGGTTTCACACACAATAAGATTTTATTGACAAACTTACATTTTTTATTACAAAAAAACACTACAAAACACTACTTGAACATGGGGAGCGCAAAATAGTGCAAAATGGTCTGGCAACAAAGGGTGACAAAATCTCAAGGTAGGCTGGCGACTACCATGTCGTCAGGAAAACAAATATATTTCCGAGTAATGGTAGCCATGCCTTCCAAAAACTTGGATAGCGCGTGGCTCAGCGTAGGCTGTGATATCCCCACGGACAGGGCACCCAGCCTCTGGAACGAGCTGTTTGCCAAAAATTGCAGGCAGCCAAGCATCTTGGTCATACCTGAAATTGCTTGCCCCTTCCTTGTGGTGCGGGCTAACCATGGCCGCAGCTCACTATACAATTTATGGAGGGAAGTGCGATTAAATCTGGTGAGCTCGAACAACTCAACATCATGCATGCCATCGATGTGCA
Organism: Gastrophryne carolinensis; assembly: GCA_027917425.1. Classification (NCBI taxonomy): domain Eukaryota; kingdom Metazoa; phylum Chordata; class Amphibia; order Anura; family Microhylidae; genus Gastrophryne; species Gastrophryne carolinensis. Next base: position 383,021,934 of record CM051238.1, read on the forward strand.
TGCGTCGCCGACGGTACAATCTGGTCTCAGCCCTCCGGACAATTTCAATGCCCATGAGCTGCAGATAGCTAACAATAACGTAAGTTATCTGAACGAACAAAAAATATCAGATTTGCTTGGGAAAATGACCCGAACTAACAAATGTTCAGATTTGCTTTCGTTCATCGAAAGCGCATATACGCATTTGCCCGAACGTTCATACGAATGAAAAATGAACGAAAAATAGCAAAAAAATGACAAACACCCACCAAAACTTTCACAGACAGCTACGGAAGTGCAGGCAAATGTGGCTCTGAATCGAGCCTAATGTGCAGGTACAGCACCACCATTTAAGAACTCAGAGGTACAGGAAATGGGATGAACTGCTGTGTGAAACCCTGTCGTTCACCTGTTTTATTTTTACCTGTCCAAAGAGCCCACAGTGCATGGGTGGCCAGCGGCTGCATCACTAACATCTTAAATGAGGTGTCACAGAGACACCTTGGCACTCGGTGGTGCAACTTTAGCATGCTTCCGCAGATGCGTGTGGGACAAGACCTGTTTTTAACCAGATTTAGAGACAGGGTTTAGCTTCAAGCTAACAGGGTTGGGTGCTGTGGCCCCTTTAAGAACAGCTTAAATGTGTCTGTCTACAAACTCTCTCCTAGATCCCCTCCAGTCTGGTTTCTTCCCAAGTCATTCCACTGAAACTGCCCTCACCTCACCAAATTTCAACCCTGAAATTTCTAAAGATTATGTGACTTTTTTAGATGTAGCATTACAAAAAGACCCGGAGGGTGTGATCACAGGCTTATTCACAGAATCCACTGATCGGAACACCTTGCTCAGATACGAAAGTGCACACCCGAAACACCTGATTGACAATCCCCGTATTTCCCAATTTTTGTGTGTTTTGTGTGTGTTTTGAGAATCCATTCTGACAGAGCCAGCGCTGAAACACAACTAGATCTCATGCATAAGAAATTCAAACCGGGGATACCCTGAAGATATACTGGCCATAGCAAGGGGTAAGGCCATTGACATCTTTGATGAGGAGAGACCGAAAAAGAAGATTGAGGAACAGGTTCCATTTATTCAGACCTTTTGCCACACCTCAGCGGGTATAGAACGCATCACCTGTAAACACCAGGGAATATTGGACTCCGATAAAAACCTGACACCAATAATTAGGCGACCCCCACTACGGGTCTACAATAGAGGTCGCAACCTACAGGACTTATTGATCAGGGCGAACCCAGTTGAGAAATACACGACACACAAACACTCTCCACCAAGATGGGTTGTTATAAGTGTTTTAATTGTAACGTTTGCAACCCGCTCATCACTGGACCGAAGTTCTCACATCCACATACTGTGGCCCAGATCCCAATACGAGAATATCTGAACTGTAATACGGACTACTGTGTTTACATCTTAAAATGCCCCCGCAGTCTAGTCTATGTAGGCAAAACAATTGGACCTTTCAAAAAAACGGTTCCAGAAACACAAAAGTGATATTAGAGTTCATCAAGGTGGAGTAAAAAATGGTGAACAAAAGGGCCATGATAAACCAGTGGCAATACACTTCTTTAAGCTGGGCCATCTCCCACAAGACCTTAAAGGCATGGTAATTGAACATGTATTCAAATTGACTAGGAGAGCTTCCCCGCACGAACAGGAGCATCTTCAGTATGACACTCGCATATCTTTTTTATTTTTATTATTTTTTCAATTGCAGTAATCTCTTTTTACAGTTTACATGCTAACATGTTTATATATTAACTAAAGCTCCGATGACGTCATTGATGACGTCAGGCGAGAATTTTGCATTTCCTGGGGCACTTCTGGCCCTATAGTTTTATTCTGCTATTTAAAGGCACATGCATTCAGTTTCAGATGTTTGATCCACTGTTGTGATTACGCTGCTATGATAATTGGTTGGTCCTGAAGAAGGTGGCCTTCGCATACCCCGAAACGTCGACCTGCAACCTTTTGGACTTTTTCTGCATAATTTGCATTCTGTCTGCCATGTGGATTTATAATACATGTTTTTGACGGAATTTACGTCTGGAGTGCTGGTTCTTCACCCAAAGTTCGGATCGTGCGGCGTCTCCGCGAACCGTGCACCCACCTATGGAAAACTAGGTAAGAGTGCGGCAGTCCCCCCCCAAAGTTCTGCCCTCACCAATAATCAAATCCAAAGGCCACTGCTCCATTTTTATTCTTCTAGACCTATTCTCTCAAAATTCTTTCTTCTTGGAATGGAATGAACTTACTTGGCTCTCTTCCTATCTCTCTCATCGCACAATTGGGGACTTATTTATGATGTGTGCCTTTTAGCATCATTTTTGTGGCTATAGCACCAACTTCAGAGCACCGGCATTCCTGTCTTATCTGGTGCTCTGCTGTGGACTATATTGGTGCTAGCAGAATACTACTATTTAGCTTTTGATTGCTGCACTTAGGTATTGGTCGGCCTATGTCAGCGCCTGTTGGACCAATCAACCGATTATCCTCGGCAGTGAGCACCACTTTGAGCTGTCATTTTTTCGGCACTCTCCAGCATATTTATTATCTCTTAACTCCTTCAAATCTTTTGCGCTGTATGTTTCTGGCGCTGTTTGGCATTTCCTCATTACAGTTACAAGAAATCACTGCTGGGGTCAAAGGGGACAAACTTTACGGAGCGTTTTGGCTGCATTTTAGTTGTTGTTGTCCAACCATTCAGATAGGATGTGGCAATGCACAATTCCCATTATATTCAATGATAGACATTTTGCGCTGATGACATAATCAGGCAGTTGGCTCTCATGGCAGATGGCTCTCATAATGTAAAACAACCATGTTTTTACTAGCAAGACAGTAATAGCAGTATATACAGTATCAGTTCAGCCCATGATGTCAATTTAAAGCAATCAGGGTCATATTAGGACACATACAGTATGCTGCCTCCAGGTTTCCCAAGTCACCAGGATTTTTTTAATGAGTGTCGTTGAGAATGCTAGAAAGTTTCTCAGTAATGAAAAGCCTATTCACCTTCTTACACTTCTCAGCCAGGGGAGTAAATAGTTTTTTCCACACCTTGGTGATTGTTTATTCAGTTCAATTAGTTGTTTGCCAAGTAGAGATGAACAAGGAATTCTACTTGGCATATACACAGTGCAACAAATAATTACAATTGACATACAAATTGAATACAAAGGATACATGCTACATTGAATACAAAGGATACATGCTACATTGAATACAGAGATACAGATGATCTTACATACTACAAGTGATACAGGCTAATACAAACTCCTTTGGGCCTAGGCCTATGATGCCTGGCTTTTGTTAAGGGTGCGGATAGCCAAAGGAAAGAAACCATTCCTAGATCTAGAAGTCCTGCAAGCTGGTACAGCAAGATGTCGCCCAAATAGTAAATACTGGAATAGGGCGTGTCCAGGGTGGGAGGGGTTCCTAAGAATCTTTTCCGCCCGTGACTTGGTTCTGAGTCTGTGCTGTTCCTGCAGGCATGGTAAGAGTGCTACACTTATCTCTCTTAGTTGCTCCCTCAAAGTTGCTCCCTCAAAGAAAAAGAAAAGAATACGGAACCTATGAATGCTATAAAGAAGAGCATTAACATCTTTTTTTACAGTCACATTTTCTTCAGCTGCCTTAGTAAAACCAGTTTCTGTTGTGCTTTCCTTAGTACAGCCAAGACGTTCTTTTCCCAGCCGAGGTTGTCGGAGATGATCACGCCAAGAAACTTTGTCTCTCTAACTCTTTTGATTTCTACACCATTGATGGATCGGGTTGACATGAGCACAGGATTCCTCCTGGAGCCCACTACCATCTTTAAAGTTTTTGATGGGTTTATTACCAGGTTGGGCCTAGCACACCAACTGACTAGCTCCTTCGCTACTCCTTGGTAGCTTTCCTTGTTACTGTTCTTGTTGAGTTAACCAAAGAGGTGCAGTTGTTGGTGTAGATGGAGTGCAGGAGAGGTGACAGAACTCAGCCTTGAGGGGCAACAGCTTAAGTGTGCCTGACACTGGACTGCAACAGTCCAAGTCTAACTACTCAGGATCTATCTGTTAGAAAGTTTCCTATCCATGCACAGATGTTTTGAGGAATGTTGAGTTTAGACATCTTTTCCACTAGCAGGTTCAGACTTATGGTGTTAAGTGCCGAACAAAAATCCAAAAAGAGAATTCTGACATAAGTGTCTGGGTTATAAAGATGCTCATACATAAAGTGGAGGGCCATATTAATAGCATTGTTGGATTACCTGTTCGCTTTGTAAGCAAATTGTATAGGGTCCATTAGGCTGCCAGTGGTTGTTTTCAGTCATTCTAGCATAATCCTCTCAAAAGACTTCATGACCACAGATGTAAGTGCAACAGATCTGAAATTATTCATCACTAGACAAGGACCTGGGTGGACCCTTTGTAGTTAGTAAGATGACAAAACCCCTGCCAGGCCTCTCTCGGGTTATTGGAGAACTGCTTTTCTAGTTTCTTAGCATAGCCTCTCTTTACAGGCCTCATCTCCTTGGACAATGGATTCCTTAATTTTTTGAACATAGGAATGTTCCCTTCTCTGTGCGCTCCTTCGATTTACATAATTGCCTTATGCTGTTGGTGAACCATGGCTTGTTGAACTGGCCATAGTTCCTGAAGGTTTTAGTTGGTACAATTGCATCTTCACAAAAAGTAAGGTAAGAGAGCACAGAGTCAGTCCATTGCTCTATAGACTGGGAGTTAAAAACATGCCAAACAGTAAAGCCAAAACAGGCTTGCAACTGATCGATGGCCTCCTTTGACCATACCTTGGTTGTACCGGTTTGGGGAGTGATTGACTTCAGCCAGTACAGAGTAGACCAGTGCTGCTGTGGGGGATCAGCTTTAACCCTTTCAGTGCCAAGCACGTAGATTCTACGTGCCTGACTTCCCCCCCTGCTAGTTAAAAAAATAAAAAATACTCACCTGATCCCTCATTGGATCCGTCCAGGTCTCCTCTTTAATTTGGTGCCATCCGATCCTGGGGCTCGGATGGCTCCAGGAGAGCCCCCGGAATAGCCCCCCCCCCCCCCGCTTCGGCAGCTGCTAACTGTAAAAAAAAATAAAAAAATAAAAATGACATTTACTTACCTGTGGTCACGCTGCCTCCTGCCGGGTCTCCTCTTCACTGGGGGGCCTCCCCAGTGAAATCGCCCCCCCCCTTCCTGGATCGCGAGGGGCGAGGCCGGGTGACATCATTGTGATGTCACCAGCAGCCGGCCTCTTAATACCGGCACCCGAGACTAAGAATCAGTCTGCTCGGGTGCTTGGAGCAGAGAGGTGGGGAGGGGGAGAGGGCTGTGATCGCCCCCCCTCCCCAGACTCTCTCCTCCAAACACCCGAGCAGACTGTCAGCTGTCATCAGAGATCGCTGGGGGACAGAGAATCGGAGGTGAGTAAAGTAAAAAAAAATAAATAAATGTAATTTTTTTCTCTCTGTTTGTGTCAGTGTGTTTATTATTTACATTTAACCCCTTGTGAACTGGTAAGGGGTCCATGTGACCCCTATACCAGTTCACAGGCTGGGGGATGGCAAGTCACCTGCGGCTAGCGGGTGACTTGCCATTAACCCCCAGCGCCCCCAATTACCTGCCTCCCCAAAGCCCGGGGGGGGCAGAAGAGCCCATGGCCATGAGCTATGCGGGATTGTAGCCTGCAGGGCCGGGGGCCACAAAAGCTGGCCCCTGCGCCCTGTTTCTACAAGCCCTACATAGCTGGTCCCGGGCTGGTTACATCGGGTAAGGGGGACCCCATGTAATTTTTTGGGGATTTTTAAGGGTTTTTAACACTTTAAAAATCACAACCAAAAATCCCCCCCCCCCCGGGAGGGGGGACTCTATGTCATTTTTTTTCTCAAATGTAACCCTTTGTAGTGTGGATGGTAGTTGTATTTTATTTGTAAATGTTATAAAGTACTTGTTTCAGTTTGGGGGGTCGGGGGGCTACCGATAAATATGTGGTACCGTTCTAATCAGTAGAAATGGGGCTTTCACATGCAATATGATTTTCTTTAATAAAATACATTTTTTATTTAAAATAAATAGAGTCAATTTTCTAAAAAAATTTTATTTATTTTTTTTTTACTTAATATTATTGTAAAAAACAGAAAAAAAAATTACAAACAAGACATTTCATGTTAAGCCCTAAACTCTGCTGCAAAAAAAATATATATATATAATTTTTCTGAAAATTCCAGCAAAAATGGTGCAAAAATGGCGCAAAAATGGGGAAAAAATGACCTGTCAACAGAGGGTGACAAAATCTCAAGTAGGCTGGCAATTCAAGGGTTAAAAGTAGCTATGCATGTTGTGTATTGTTCTGTTCGGGGGACCTTGCGCTTTCAGACTTAGCTTGTTTTTTCTTGTTTGCATATTTGTATTTTAGGAAAAGGAGTTTTTTATTCAGCTTTTTTATACATTTTTTAGGGAAACCCTGCACAACCAAAGAATTCTTTGAGGGATTAATTCCAGAAAGATGAGCCCACTACAACAAGCTGGGTATGTTTAGAAAGCTTAACATGTGTACTTTCAGGTAAATATATGGATTATGGGGGATATTCCAAATTTAAAGGGTTGTTTTGGTTGAAAAATCGCAAGGTGCGCACTTTGTCTGCAGAGCTGAAATTTTCAAGTAAAATTGCCGTTGCGCACATGCTTTACTTTGGGGTGTTTGGCAACTCTTCCCTTGACAGTAGCTATGCATGTTGGGTATCGTTCTGTTTGGGGGACCTTGCTTTATACTTGTTTGTATATAGTTTTTTTTTAGGAAAATGTGGCTTTGATTCTGCTTTTTTATCCTTTTTTTTAGGGAAACTCTTGGCAACCAAAGATTACATTGAGGGATAGGCTGGACCATGTAATGTTAAAACGCCTAAACTAAATCAGCTTGTTCATCCTCAGCTTTATTAAGCTATTGCATTTTGGATTGGTTTTTGTCCTGCTGTCAAAACACCAGGCCGCAGGGTATCCCAAACCACCACGTTGCACCCTATCTGTTATACTAAATAAGCTTGTTCATCCTCAGCTTTATTAAGCTATTGCATTTTGAATTGGTTTTTGTCCTGCTGTCAAAACACCAGGCCGCAGGGTATCCCAAACCACCACGTTGCACCCTATCTGTTATACTAAATAAGCTTGTTCATCCTCAGCTTTATTAAGCTATTGCATTTTGAATTGGATTTTGTCCTGCTGTCAAAACACCAGGCCGCAGGGTGTCCCAAACCACCACGTTGCACCCTATCTGTTATACTAAATAAGCTTGTTCAGCCTCAGCATTTATTAGGCTATTGCATTTTGAATTGGTTTTTGTCATGCTGTCAAAACACCAGGCCGCAGGGTATCCCAAACCACCACGTTGCACCCTATTTGTTATACTAAATAAGCTTGTTCATCCTCAGCTTTATTAAGCTATTGCATTTTGAATTGGTTTTTGTCCTGCTGTCAAGCCACCAGGCCGCAGGGTGTCCCAAACCACCACGTTGCACCCTATCTGTTATACTAAATAAGCTTGTTCAGCCTCAGCATTTATTAGGCTATTGCATTTTGAATTGGTTTTTGTCCTGCTGTCAAAACACCAGGCCACAGGGTATCCCATATTGCCAATTTTCATAGTATCTGGTGCAGAGAAGCAGTTCCTCACTTTATTTAGCTTCTGCTTTTTAAAGTAAACACATTTTTTAAAGTACCTATTGCGCATTTCAAATACATAAAAATGTCAGGCAGACAAGTGCCAGGATGTTCAAAGGGGAGTGGCAGAGGCCAAGATTCAGCAGGCAGAGGTTGCAGCAGACTAGGGGCGAGTGGCAGCAGGAGTCACGGTGAGAGACCTGATCTGCCAGTATCTGCTAGCGTTCGTGTCTCCACCAGTAACACATCTGCCGTGGTAGATTGGTTAACGCGGTCATCCACATCATCACAAGTTACATCTGAGACCCCCAGTCTAGGGTCGGTAGGTTCCTCTGACACAACCCTGAGTTGGCATGCCCCGAGAGCAGTCCCTGTCCTCCCATTGCCTCTGTCCTACGCCGTTCCCTCCCCCAGCGATGTATCCTATGCTTTGGGTTCAGCTCGACTCTTTAGTGAGGAGGACGATCAGCTCCATCAGCAGCAGCCTCAGTCTTCAGTCGCCAATGAGTAGTTTTCTACACCCGCATAGTGAGGCTACTCATGAGCAGCAGGAAGACCTGGAGCAGGACCTGAACCAGCAGGTCATGTCATACCTTGACATGACCATGCCAACACACCTTGAGGATCCGCTGGACTTCTGGGCAGCCAAAGTTGTGGCCGCAACTAGCAGAGTTTGCCCTGGAAAAGCTGTCCTGCCCAGCAAGTAGCGTGACATCTGAGCAGGTGTTTAGTACGGCGGGGGCCATAGTTACGGCGAGGAGAACTCGTCTGTCAGCTAAAAATGTGGAGAGACTCACCTTTGTGAAAATGAATCAGGGATGGATCAGCAAGAATTTCCACCCACCAATGGCTGATGCATGCAACTAGATTCAGCATGGTGCCACGTTTTACACTTTCCAAATGGCGCAAAACATATTTATGTCTTTAGGCCAATTTTTGGGCTCCTGCTGATGCCAACCTCAGGGTGTGCCTTCCAGCCAATTTTGGGCCTCCTGCTGCTGCTGCCAACTGCAGTGTGTCTTTCAAGCTATGTTTGGGCTCATGTTGCTGCTGCTTGCAACTCCAGGGTGTGATTCATCCAATTTTTGGCCTCCTGCTGCCAACTCCAGTGTCTCTTTAAAGCAATGTTTCGGCTCCTGCTGCTGCTTGCAACTCCAGGGTGTGATTCATCCAATTTTTGGCCTCCTGCTGCCAACTCCAGTGTCTCTGTAAAGCAATGTTTGGGCTCCTGCTGCTGCTGCTTGCAACTCCAGGGTGTGATATTCAGCCAATTTTTGGGCTCCTGCAGCCAACTCCAGTGTCTCTTTCAAGCTATGTATGGGCTCCTGCTGCTGCTGCTGCTTGCAACTCCAGGGTGTGATTCATCCAATTTTTGGGCTCCTGTAGCCAACCCCAGTGTCTCTTTCAAGCTATGCTTGGGCTCCTGCTGCTGCTGCTGCTTGCAACTCCAGGGTGTGATTCATCCAATTTTTGGGCTCCTGCAGCCAACTCCAGTGTCTCTTTAAAGTAATGTTTGGGTTCCTGCTGCTGCTGCTGCTTGCAACTCCAGGGTGTGATTCAGCCAATTTTTGGGCTTCTGCAGCCAACTCCAGTGTCTCTTTCAAGCTATGCTTGGGCTCCTGCTGCTGCTGCTTGCAACTCCAGGGTGTGATTCAGCCAATTTTTGGGCTTCTGCAGCCAACTCCAGTGTCTCTTTAAAGCAATGTTTGGGCTCCTGCTGCTGCTTGCAACTCCAGGGTGTGATTCATCCAATTTTTGGGCTCCTGCAGCCAACTCCAGTGTCTCTTTAAAGCAATATTTGGGCGCCTGCTGCTGCTGTTGCTTGCAACTCCAGGGTGTGATTCATCCAATTTTTGGGCTCCTGCTGCCAACTCCAGTGTCTTTTTCAACCAATGTTTGGGCGGCTGCTGCTGCTTGCAACTCCGGGGTGTGATTCAGCTAATTTTTGGACTCCTGCTGCTGCCAGCTCCAGGGTGTGTTTTTCAGGCACTATAGGGGCCCCTCATAGTGATACCTCCTCAACTCTGCAATTGTGCCGCTCTGCGATTCTATTAGCGATGCATCTGATCTGCATGTCATAATTATTTACAGTATTATTTCACTAACCCAGCACGTATCCTATGCATGTTACAGCAAGGCAGAATGGTTTACAACCCTATTGAGGCTCCAGGAAGCTCAGAAATAGGTGTTTTTAATAGCGATTCGTCGCAAATAAATTCGGGTCGAATCGATTTTTGTCGGAAAATTCGGCGAATCAGTCGAATCGAATTTTTCAAAAGTTTGCTCATCTCGAGAAAGAAGCATGAAGATCTTTTGATGAATTCATTGGCATGAACATGATGACTTTTGTTTTGTAGTGCTATATCATCTGATGCATAGTTGGTCAGGGGTTTATCCTATAGCAAAAAGGATGACCCAAAACATATCATTATGGTTGACTTCAAATCAAGGTAAGGCAAGTATGCTCTCCAGACTTAGAGCTGCTTTATGATGAATTAAACAGAAGATTGAAAGCAAAGCAACCCAGAAATGCAACAAATTTGAGGCTTAATTTCTAGAGTACTTTGAGACAATAAATAGTATTTATTACAAAAGAAAGACTATAGACTAAAATGTTGTTTGTTTTAAATGAGGAATATAATATATAGAATAGGATATGATATAATAGATATATAATAGAATATATATTGAAACTGTCCTGTTTAGTGCATTTTAAAATAAAGAAATTATGTTTTTTTTTCTAACAGATAAAATGAATGAATGCTCAAACATCACATTAAATGAATTCTACTTGTTGGGCTTCAGCCCATCTAGGAGAATTCAGCTTGTGGTTTTTGTTGGAGTTTTAAATATGTATCTTTTAACCATTTTTGGAAATCTGTTTATCATGACACTAACCTGCCTGATTTCTGTGCTACACACTCCCATGTATTTCTTCTTGTGTAACCTTTCAGTTGTCGATATTATGTATGTCTCGAGCACTCTACCCAAACTTTTAACCATCACAATAACACAGGACAACGCCATCTCTTTTCAGGACTGTATTACTCAGTTGTATTTCTTTACTTTCTGTGCTATTTGTGATATTTTCGTGCTGACCTCCATGGCTTATGACCGATATGTGGCCATTTGTAAGCCCTTACAATATACTTTGATGATAAGCAGGAACGTTTGCATATCTATATCCCTTTTTTGTTGGGTTATATCTGCATTTAACTCTTTGTTGTTGACTTTACTTACCTCAGTTCTGTCATTTTGCAAATCTCACCAAATTAACCATTTCTTCTGTGATCTGAAGACAATGACGTCTCTTGCATCTAGTGATACACAAAGCCGGGAGATTTTTATTTTGATCCAAGATATTTTAATTGCATTCTTTCCATTTATGCTTACAATCGTTTCCTATGTGAATATAATCAGGACTATACTACAGATCCGTTCTTCAGAGGGACGCCTTAAGGCGTTTTCTAGCTGTACTTCTCATCTCACCACCGTTTTTTTATTCTATGGCCCAATCCTGTTTATATATCTAAAACCCGAATCTGCTAACTCAAAAGAACAAGACAACTTGATCTCAATGCTCTACGTGGCTGTTGTCCCTATGCTAAACCCATTTGTTTACAGTCTAAGAAATAAAGATGTGCTAGAAGCCATTCAAAAGCTCCTCTTCTACAAAAGCTCTCTTCTATAAAGTCAAAGACTTTTTGGGATTTGTAGGTAATACTAAACAAACTAATATCCTGCTAAATTTATGATGCACCCTGGTCCATATTTTCACCTGCAGATTATTTAGGGTATAATCTTCATCTTGATCTGAGGTGATTTTTGCAGCATATGAATCTGAAAACTATTCAAGTCTTTGAGGTGAAGACTCTCATTGTGTGTTCTGGTCTCTGGAAAGCAAAAAAAGAACTGGTCAAAACATTTAATAGAATTGCCTGTTTAGGTCTATATTGCTATTGCTTTATTAACCCTTAATTCTTATCTCATATAGTTAAATAAGTTATAGTGGTACCGACCTAAATGGTTGGGTAATTTTACCAAGTAGTAGAGTAGGTGAAGCAAAGAAGAAGTCAAATTTCTCTATACTTCATAGGAAGACAAATATCAAGGAACAACGTGCTAAGCAGTAGGTTCTCTACAGCCAAATAATGTATTGTCATAGTTAAAGCGGAACTTCAGTCACAATATAAGCCCCCCCCCCCCCTTTGCCACCCTACTCTGGCACTGAGGCAAGGTAGGGGGTTACACAGAAAAAAACCCTTACCTAAGACAGGGTCCCCCACCACTGCTCTTAGCCTCCCATCGTTGCCGGAGGTAAGAACCTGAAGCGGCTATCCCCTTGTCCCCGGGCATTCCTACCACCCATTTACTTGAATGTGTGGAAACACGCACAGAGCTGGTGGAGGCTTCCAAGATGATGACACCCAGGATCCGGAGCGCCGGAGGAGCAGCAGGGGCCCCTAGAGTAGGGTTTCTTTTTCTTTGTAACCCCCCATCCTGCCTCAGTGACAGGGTAGGGTGTCAGGGCGCGGGGGGGGGGGGTTATTGTGACTGAAGTTACGCTTTAAAAACATCTCAAGACACCTGCAATTATATGCAAACGGATTTATGAAGTTAACTAAGGAATCTTCCTTATGCTACAAATTCATAGGAGTTTATGCAGCCAGCGCATCCAAAACACTTTTAAACATTTTTCTTTAAACTTCCATCTGATGGCTCAAGTAAGGTCTGTAAATAAAAAGCACAAAACATGTCATGCATAAAGCAGGCACTAGTACATGGACCTTTTTTGCACTATGCCCCCCCCCCCACATACCACTAGCACACTAATGGGAAATGCAAGACATCACCAACCACCCACGTGCTTCACCAGCAGAACTTTAGACCCTCATTTCCTCCAGTCCTTCCAAGCCAAGTGAATGTTGCAAACTCTTAAATAACGCACCTCTGGGTGCTCAAACAACCCACATTACTCTCTCCTTAGGTGGCATGGATAGTAAATGGACAGACAAACATGCCTACTGGGCCCTGCTTCTCCCATTGCCCAGGAAAACACTTGGGGGTTTATTCATCAAGGGGTATCAGCAGGTAGCGCCTCGTAGCGACAGGTAGCGAACGGTGAACGCCGGGCGCTGTATGCAAAGCCACATTTATCAAAGCGATTTTGGTGAGCGACTCTAACAGAGCCATGTAGCGTCCGATTCATCATCACAGACGGCTCAGCGTATACTGCCGGTGCTCTGGCTTCCAGAGCGCCTGGTATTGACTGTCGCTACCTGTCGCTCTCCCATACATTCAAATCATTGTGTGACCTCTCCTGGCCATTTTAAAGTCATTTTTGAAAACTTTTTAGATTTTTTATATTTTTATGCAGAATTGTCATTTTGTTGCTTTGTTACTAGTGAATATGTGTTCAAAAACGGTCTTTAATCAAACAGCTTCTGGCACTCTGGGCTACAGCGATCCAATTTTGAGCTCCGGCGCTGTGAAAGACAGTTTTTTTTATGAATATGTTTTGAGTCGCTCACACTGACCAGTCGGTATCGTTCGCTCCCATATAGTTCTGTACTTGTGTTATAGCGACTCACACAACAAATTCATCAATGCCAGCCAGCGACTGAGGCGCTTGGTTACAGCGGCCCATAGCCGATCACAGCGACTACTAGCGGTCGCTCTGAGCACCTTGCTATAGACGCTCATCTGCTGGTACCTGGCGCTAGACATGAATTAGCCTGCCTGTCTCACTATAAATATTAAAATATTTTTAAATCAAAAAAATTCAGGCCTAATGTCACTTGAATTCTTTTCTGATTGAACTATGCTGAATCAAGTCCTATCCAATCAAAACAGCAACAAGACTGGACACACTTATGTTGATATTCACATTTCCCATACATACCTTGCATGGGCTTTCTATTTCATTTGTGATAATTTTTAAAAGTAAAGCCATTCTCCAGGTTTTGGACTTTGGACTAACTTTTATTGTACTTATTGTACTGTATGAAGCAGAGACAAGCTATCATCTTACACTGTAAAAGCCAGCTCCCTGCTAGTAACAATTTTTAACAAAAGCTACACCTGTTGTGATACATTGTGTAACTGCAACAAACCTGTTATTAAAATGTAAACATCTGCCTCACAGCTTTCTGCTATGTGTTAATGTGTTTTATGTGATTTTGTGTTTACAATAAAGAATACGTCATCAGTTTTTTTTCTTCCTTTTTAAATGGCTGAGAGCACCCCCCAGCCTTGTGTGACAAAAGTCTCATGTTCATATATGCGAGCGCTTCATGTGATGTGCCCAGCATTTACTACATTTAAAGTGCACCAAACTGGCTGCCTTATTTACTAGAATTTCTTGTGGGCATAAGATGAGTGTCTCTTATGAGGTGCTCTCTGCATTTGCACCACAACGCTGGCTGAAGAGAGCTGGCGCTCTATGCTCGAGCGCTCCTGGACAGGCATTGGGCACTGTACAGGGCTTGTATAAGCCTATGTGCTAGCGACCCCTAGCACTGGCTGGGAGCGCTGGAACTGCAGTATAGTTAATACTGCAAACACACATCATCTGCACAGGCGCTGTAAAAAGAGGAAAACAGGCATACAGTGCCTGTTGCAAACCCCAATATTTTTATTTTTGGGGGATGGCAGCACATCAATGCAGAAACATCAGGAATTTCATTGGGGACACTCGAATGACACGATACAAGTTTTGAATGGCCAAAATGGCAGGTTTGCAGCGCAACCCAAAAGTGCAAAAAATGCATACAAAAACAATTCAAAACAGCCAAGGAATCCAATGGCACATGCAGCAGCCCAAATAACAAACCCAGCCCATTGAAATCTATGCGATAAAGCCACACAGTGCATGGTGTGTTTCTGGTTTTATGTGGCACAGTAAGGTACACATTGCTGACACTCATATACTCGCTAGCGCTGTTAATAGATGGGACGCTATCTGGCACTATCGGAGGCACTATTGATTTTTTTACTTCATAAATACACCTTTTGCACTGGGACAATCACCTGCCAATCATCTGGCACTATGTGGCACTAGCGCTTCTTAAATAAAAGTTAGGAGGGCTTTGCCACATCTTCACATTCAGCTAACAAATAATAAAAGGTATTACTTAGTTTTATTAGTTTTAGTTTTATTAAAGTTATATTATTTAAGTTATCACAATAGAATTAAAAGGGCCATTTGAGGGTATAAATAAAACCACTGGTTCTAACATTTAGCCTGTTTATGTGGACTTTTCATTAAAAAATCCAAGAAAAATGGAGCTTAAAAGGGCTTGGCCAATCGCAATTAGAAATTGTTGGTGCCTTGCGCAATTTTTGAAGGCAAGCAGAAAGAAGAATCAGCAGAAAAGGTTATATATTGTTGGTAAACATTATTGTCTGTACAACTGATGGTGTGATTTGTGATCATAGAACTTTCTTGGTACATTTTTTTGTGTATTCTATTTCTACTTTCTTTCACAAGGAATAGAATTGTTTGTTATAGCAGGGATATAGCAGGGATGTTCAATTTAACAAGTCACCATGCACAAGCTTTTTATATGTTTTTATTTTTGTTAATAATATACATTAACCTTTTATTATGATGTGATTAGATTAAATAGTAAGGTTACAATGTGTACAATAGCTTATAGGGTATATGTTAGAGCCATAAGTTGTTATCGTTTGAATCTACCCATATTTATAAAGCATGTACTGCCCTCTACTGGTTGGTCTATTAAGATTTTTACAATTGTTTTTAGTTTATTAATGATATGATATGATCATAGTACTAAATATGGTGGTACTATAGTGCCTATAAAGTGGGAGGGTTTTTTGTATTTCTGATGTATATTCACATGCTTGACAAATAAATGGAATGGAATATTTATTGATACACGTATTGATTAGTTGGTTTCTTTTGTGTGGGTTTGATTATTAAACCAGCCTAACCTCTAACTCACACCACCAAACCTTATATTAAAGCGATCTTCAACTTCTCCTGATCTTCAAGGACTGGAAATAGCTGCACACACAGGAGGAGGCCGCACCTCCTTTAATAGGAGGGGAATTACACGGCAGTGTGAAGCTCTTTCTAGGTCCCCCCTCATTGAGTGCTCCCTGAGAAAAAGATGAGTATCTCCCACAGGCAGTGGGAGTACATGGGTTGGTGTCTCTGACCTGTACTCTACCTAGGTTTAGGCCCACCTTTAACAAGAAGTATGACTTTTTTTGCTCTATTCTTGATTACAGCAAGAACCCTTCTTTATCAGCTGGCACTACTGCCTTGCTCAGTGACTGGTACTAATTATCAGGAGTGTTGCTGCAGGGTACAACCACATTGGGGACTGTGAGGTTGGCTGCACTCTTTTATTGCCTTTATCACTTTATTTATCTGATTTATGCCTACTTGGCATCATGCATCATGCATAAGTAAGGCAAAGCAAAGCTGTCCTCCACTTTTGAGGTCAATCCAAGTTACCATGGAGGGAGAAGCTGTAATTTCCATAGATTCCTACAAACAGATAGACATGAAAAACTATTAAAACGTAGTATTTACTTGGTAAAAATTAAGCCCATCTCTAAAGGTGTGAGGTGTGTGGATGCCTTGGCAAAGCATTTCATAGGGTGCTGACCCCTTAGTAGTGCTAAGTCATGTACAGAAGGAAGACATTATTCCTATTTCCTGTTTCAGTCTCAGTGCATGCTCTGTGGGATGCCACACTCAACAGGGATACTGCTTTCTAGTCTCAGTATTGTTGGCCAATGAGAGGTTTAAGTACTCACACTGTCCAGAGGTGGTCAGTCATCCCAGTCTCTGAGAGATGAGAAGTCCTTCTCATGATGTAGGTGGTCAAAGAATTCGGACAGAGACAAAAGTACTCACAGTAGTACTACCATCCTGCTTGGATTCCTGCTCCTCAGACTCTGTACCCTCTCAGGGCTAAACTTGCTCCATGAAAGTCCACCCAGATGGTGACTGGATCTTCACAGGGATGGATGGCAGATATAATACCTGCACTGGCCTCTTGCCGGCCTGGTACCTCCCCTAGAGTAACCAATGCGGACTCTGGGTGGTCCCACAACAATGAACTTCTTCTCACATCTCTCTCAACTCCTCACTTCTTCCCCTGTACCTCCCGGGCTCTTCCCCTTATATCCTCCAGGATCAATCAAGTGAGAAGACTCAGTTTAACGCCTTATTGGCAGGGAGACTCATAAGCTTAAACACTTATATATACGTATATTATATTTATATAAATGTCTTTTTAAACGTATCGTTAAAGCCTAGACACAGGTTTTCCATCTTCTAGAACCTACAAAACAGGCAAGACCGGTCTTTCTAACTGCACACTAGTTATTTGCTTTATTAACAGATATGTAGGATAACTCTACAAAAAACACAATAAAATTAAACATTATATTGCATAATATTTTCAGTTTATTATTTTTTTTTTTTACCAACTTTAGCTAAATTGCCCATTTTATAGATGGGTAGGCCATTGAGACTCAGTCCAAGCATGCTATAGTCCGACAGGTCTCCAGAACATTTCATATGCCATTTTTTTGCCTACTTATATAACCAAAAACTGAAAAGGTGAAAGGGAATATACTCCAAAATGGAGAATAGAGTTTCGCCTAAAACACAGAAGCTGGAGAGACAAAATTATTTTGTCATTTATTTATAGGTGCTTATTTCTCCTTATTTTTAGGTGTCATGTTTTATTGGCGATATCCTGATTCCAGGTCACCTCCAGTGTTGTTTTTTCAAATGTTTAGTCCCATATGTTCTCTTTACACATCCCTTCTTGCCCTGTTTTGCATATTAGTTCTTAAGAATTGTGCTACTAATGTGTTTTTTTATTTTCTCTTAATTTTTGCGGCCCAATGTCCACCTTGTTGTTTTTTTAACATTTAAACATTTTGAGATTTGTCAACTTTGACAACTTTTAACCATTTTATTCTTACCAAATACCCCCCAAAAGGAAAAAAATTACTAAAAAAAACTTGCGTCTGACTCTTCTATTGCGGATGCTGCCAGCATGTGTTTTAGGAATGAAATAATCCTGTCAGTCATTGAAGTCGGCAGATTTTTTGCTGGAGGAAAATCACTGCACCCCCATTTCTGCCCTTCAAACATCCCATAAGTCACCAATATGCACAATTTTCTCCGCTGGCGAATGCTCGGGTGCAAATTTCCGCCTTAAAAATGTGCTTCAATGTTAGACAACTATGAATAAGGAGGGAGGTGAACGTCATTTGTCACTCAAAAAACGTGCACAAATGCACAGATTCACGTTCATGAATCAAGCCTAATGTTGTGTGGCCGCTATATCACATGTTTAAATACCTGAACCGGGTTTTAACTGTTTTGTAAAAAATCATTCTTATTGCAAACCTTTTCACCTCACCTGGAAAATTGTGTGCTAAGCTGTATCTATGGTTTAAAAGTGTTCCCCCCTCCCACCTCCCCGAATAGGAAAAATATATACACATAAAGTACCTGGATTGCAGAAAAAACTGGGGGGAGTTTATTTTTTGTAAGGTACTAAGCTGATGTGGATTACTGGCCTCATTGGTCAAGAAACTGAAATGAATAAATAACCCCCACATTATTGTTATTTGTATTTAGTGTCATAACTACCATATTTTGCACATTAGTTTGTAAAGTATAAAATAAATACAATTTAAAAAAAATACAGCAGACAAGTCGACTTTTGCAAAGGCTTGGTGAGCAGGCTTTATCCTTACCCTTACTTTCTCATTAAGTCTTTCTCATTTCATTTTCCTTTCTCATTAAGAATATAATATATTTTTTTAACAGCCACATGCATGTTGAAATTTACCTTACAAGTGTTCTACCTTGCTTGTCCTAAAGTCCTTCAGTCTGATGATTAGGAGATAACTTGGTCATCCCTAAGTTTAAAGGATATCTGCAGCATTTAGGTAGAATAGATGTGATAATCAAACAGATGGAAAATGCTTGTTAAAAGGAGCTAATATGGCACTTTAGAGCCCAGGCTTTATGGTTTAAATGTTTATAAGCCAATATGTTGCCACAGTGGCCACTCAACTTTAGCCTTGGACATGATTAAATGGACTGCCCAGGTAAAATGTAAAAATCCTGATTCAGCAGCTCACCTCATCATATCTGTCCTCTCCCTTCCTGTACCCCCACAGCAGCACCGAGAGGCAGAAAATTGGGACTGACTTCTGGCACTCCCCATGATTCCCCTAGCAGTAGCCACCAATCATAGGGCTCGACAGATGGTCTATATCTCTGCTGTGTATTACAGCATTGTGATTAGGTATCAAAGTATGCTAAACATGCTGAATGTTATTGTTCTGGAGTGTGGCCACACCCACTGGCTGGAAATTTCAAAAATTAATGAAAACTTCAAAATAAGTTTTCTCCACTTTGGGGGAGCTTTAGAGCTATGTCATGGTCTATGTGGTTGCCTGCACAATCCCATCAACATGATTTCTTCCACTTTAGACATTAGACACAGATTAGACACATTTCTATAGTTCCACAAGCAACTGAGCAGATAGACTAAGTGTAATCACTGGGGCAGTCCATGCACATAGAACTGTCCTATCCTATCCCTCCCTTCCCTTCTACCCTACATAATGGTGTGTTACAACCCATATTTTGTTATGTTCTATTCTTTTAGCTATCTTAAAGTCATACTTTACTCAAAACACAAAAAAAACTATACTCCCCTTTCATCCCGCGCAGGTTATCGCTGCTAGTCTGGTGCTAAGACACTGGATCGGCCGATGCTAGTCCTGCATCGGGTGCCACTCCCTCCTCCTCTGCCGCATTGGACACCGCTGTGCAGAGGGGACTATGGCATGTCCCTGTCCCATCAGAGGAGGGAGCAGTGCCCGGCATGGGACTAGCATCGGCAGATCCAGTAAGTCTTAGCACCGGACAAGCAGCGATATCCTGCGCGAAATGAAAGTTGAGTATAGTGTTTTTTGTGTTTTGATTAAAGCATGACTTTAACCTTCCTCTATTCATTTATGCACTATTCTTTTTTGACAAATCTATCAAACTTTCCAAACCATTAACTGAGTACAAATTCTTTTTGATCTATTTATTCTCATTTCACCTCCCTTCTTCCTTATTTCCTTCTTCTTCTTTTGGCCCCTTTCTTTTATTTTAATATTTGTTGTCTCTTAGTATTGTATGTTGCTACTTTATATTTTTAAATAATTTCTTTCTGATCCTTAAAAAGTAGTAAGGCTTGCCTGTTTTTATAGAAAGATTGAGACTGGTATCCCAGCTTCAGACGCCCATGTATTTCTTTCTTAGTAATCTAGCAGTTGCAGATATCTTAAATGTTTCTAGCATTCTTCCAAAACTGATGTCAATAACAAATACACATAACAAGGTGATATCCTTCCTGGAATGTATCACCCAGATCTACTTTCTTGTCCTATTCGCTGTTTGTGATATGTTATTGCTGTCTGTCATGGCTTGTCATGGCCATATGTAAACCACTACAATTCCATCTGCTTATGAACAGAAAAGTGCATTGTAATGGTGGCTTGCTCCTGGGTATATGTGGCATTAATGCAGCTAAATATTATGTTATGACTTCCATATTCACATAGTATGAACCATTTTTATTGTGACATGAGGACAATGTATACCATCACCATGAGTGACACTGCCAGCAGAGAGATCTGTCAAGCCTCCTGGCTACAACCATGGGGAGAGCTGAGCTGAGCTCCAGGTATGGGGCAAAGTGAAGCAAAATAATCCCAAAGAGCAAAATAAAAGTCTGGGCAGAGTCCAAGGATGAATCTGGGGTCAGAGGCTGGCAGAAAACAAGCAAAGTCCACTGAGAAAACCGCGTCAAAACCAAGTTATCTGTCCATGTATAAATCCAGGTATTCAGATCAGGAATTCAGGAGTCAAGGAAAAACAAAGTCCAGGAAGTAAGCTGATAACGCAGCATTGGCTGTAGGCCAGCTGTCCTCTTAAACAGGACTATCAATCAGCACAGGGAGGGATGTGTCTGGTGAAGTCACTTCCTGTCCATTCAGACTCAGGAAACCCGGAAGTGAAATCAAGCCCAAGAGCTTACACTCTAGGCTTTGCGTACTTCCAATGGGCTCTCACTGTGGAGCATGCGACAGATGAGCAGCCTGCTCTGTCACAAACATCCAGTCAAACATGTCTGCTGCTGCATGCAGTCCGTGGCATAGCGCGCTCACGATGCTTTAAAGGGCAGGAAAGGCGAGGAGACTGGCAAGATCCTTATACGTGTTAATGATGTTAATGATGTAATATTTGCATTTTTACCCTTTTTTCTTGTTATAACTTCCTGTGTATTTATTATCTCTGCTACCATGAAGATCCATTCCTCTACTGGCCGTCTAAAATCTTTCTCCAGTTGCACCTCTCATCTCACCACTGTCATTTTATTCTATAGTGCAGAAGTTATACATAATGGCATAGACAATGGAATGTCTAAAGAATGGGATAATTGGATGTCGTTGATATTTGGTCCCAATGCTTAACCCCTTGTGTATACCCTGAGAATTAAAGAGGTTCTGGACACAATTAAAATCATATCTGCAATTACCGGGCGGTCATTATACATTCAACAACATTAGAAATAGTATGAATTAATAGCTATTCCTAAAAGAAGATTTCCAATACTACACTGATAGAAACATTGCATGAGCCAGCAGTTGAAGGGCATGTCAAAAATTAGGGCTTCCGTGTCTAACTGTTAGCCAAACACTACTTGTAGTCCTTAAAGAGGAACATCGGGGAAGGTTAAAGCCTCTTCCAAATCTCACCGGACTGTTCCGGGCTCATTGGCCCTTTAAACCAACCTCCAGCAGGCATGCCGTTTGCAGCACCACCGGAGGGCATAAGAGGTGAGCCAGGGGGTCAGATGAGCCGTGGGAAGTGGCCGAGAGTGGAAGGAGCAGCTCAAACCGCCACCGCCCAAGCGGGACTTGGGCATGCTGGCCGTGCGGCTGACCGAGGATGCCACGGGACATAGGTAAGTGACTCGTGACAATATGACCATGAGCAGCCTATCAGGGTCGTCGATGGCTGTGCATTAGTATTCGCCTATTGGCTTGATAGGCTGGTCATAGCATGTTCTGAAATAATACAGATAGAAATCAGTATCAGCAGCCCCATTCTCCACAGCTTACGAGAGCCAGTGGAAGGAGGAATAATTTTTTTACCATACTTTTTCATTAAAGTCCATGTCCAGGCACACACTAATGTCCTCACATATCTGCAGTGGGAACTGTGTAAAGTAAGCCATTTCGAATCATCTCAGGTTCTCAGATTATATGTAAATACCACATGTATGCTAAACAAAGCCAATCTCTTTTATTCACTTTCTGGTTTGTGGCTCAGCTTTAGACCGTCAGCATGGCTGGCCGTTGGTGTGTTCAGATCAAGCAGCCCCATAGAACACTATCATTCTAGGGTTATAGACTTTTGGGTACAAGGTTGCACTTTAACAGATACTGAGAATACTTGCCAGATGCTGTCTGAGAATCCAGAGGGTATATACTGTAAAAGAAGAGCTTCAAATAAATATATATGTTAATTTAAAATAAGAGAAATCGTGACCAAAGAAACACATATACACAGTTAACTGAGTGAGCCTTATATTTGGATGAGGAAATGGTGACTTAGACCTGGCTACTATAGGTAGCCTGTAATGCATGTGAAGACAGGGGGTGGTGTCCGGCCACTTAGCTGGAGGGGAGGCAGAAAGAGGCTGTGAGATGACAGCTGCCATTTCAGTGGGCAGACTAGATTCTGCTGCATAGAAAAAAAACCTCGGACTGTGAACTTGGAGGCCATTTTGGCTGAGACCAAACAGTACCTTGGCCTTCTGGGCTTCCAGACATCGGGGGAAATGTAATGAGGTAAGGGAAAATAGATAGATTTGTTATGTGAGGTGACAGAAGTGCAAGAGTGGGTACAGGTTTCTGACACCACTAAAAGAAAAAAACATTCTGACAGAAATAAAGGTGCCACTGAGCCCAGGAAATTTGGACTTTTAATGAAATTGTATTTCTACCAAGAAAATAAAGTGGCTGGATCAGTTTCCCCTATTTGAATTGGAATATAGTTGGAAACCTTGTATTACGTTGAAGTGAACTAAATTTGTCATATCACTACACCTTTTTGGCAGGATTTTTTAGATTTTAAATGAACATGTGCTTTTATTAAAGGTGGGGGAAAGTAGCGCCACATGCTCAGCTCTGCTGTTTTGCAGGATAAGTGGGGTTTATTGGAGGGCAGTGTGTTTTGTTCAGGGAGGGAAGGAGGGGTCACCAAATGTTTTTTTTCGCTGCAAGGGGGACCTGTGTCTTCTGCTGCTGGGCCAGGGTCCCCAAAATGCTGTGTTCTGAGGTGGGGGTCAGCCCCTGCTACTGCTGGGCCAGGGCCCCCAACAGGCTACATGCTGTAGGCACCTGCTACTGCTGGGCAAGGGCTCCAGACAGGCTTTGCGCTGCCATGCTGGGCCAGGGCCCATGACAGCCTGCATGCCCTTACAATGCTGTTGGGGCGGTACTTGCTGTTCCTGGGCCAGGCCCCCCAACATGCGACATGCTTTCAGAACCTGCTACTGCTGGTCCAGGGCCCCAAAAAAGGCTGTGCTCTGCTGTGGGGTGGGCACCTGCTGCTGGTCCTGGGCCAGGGCCTCATCAGGCTGCAGTAAGGTCAACCCTGAGTAGCAGCCCACTCAAAAACACATCCAACCACATTCCACCCTCTCCAAGTGCTAAGCCTGACTGGAGTAGACAAATGGAACTTGTGAGACTATAGCTAGGTGCATTTGGCTGCTAACTAGAATTATAAGAAAGAATGCTATTTTAAGTTGCTGGTAGGAGTAAGGTTGCTGGGGGACAAACTGGACTCACTCCTACACTCACTAACTCAATTACTAACTCCAGAAAAGAGGTAGCATTCAGATGTTTCAACCAGTTCCAAGAGGCAGGCAATGGCCTTTCCCCATTTGACTGTTCTACTGTTGACCTCTTGTATTATGGGGAACAATTCTGAGCCACCTCGCCATGACATTTGTGTTCTAACTATAATTCTATCATTTTAACCAGTCCTGGGTGCCAAAGCCATAGGGGGTGCCTATATCCCAGTCAAACTGTTTTCTGTAGGCTGCACTGGTAGTGGTCCTGAAATTTGCCATAATACAGGAGTCTCCTACCCCCCTATTGGTTTCAGTCATGAGGAGGGGGCACTGCCTACTGCTAAAGTAGAGGTACAGCATGACACGAATCTTCATGGAACAGCAGCAGCGCCATAGTAAGGGTGAGGGGGGCAGAATTATTTCCTTTCCGCACGGATTGCTATTAAGCCTAGAAACTGCTCTGATTCTAATCCATCTGTTCTGGTCTTAGCCTAGCATTCTGTATCTGTCTCTGGTGCTAGGGTCCCAGTTGCATGACACAAGTTGCCAGCACAGCTGGTCTAGCCATGAGGAGGACATAGAGAATTTGTGTGTGGCTTTGGGGCTGATTGGTCCTCTGCTTCTAACACCCCCACAATTTAACTGATTCTGAGTCTCCCCCAGACCCTCCTTACCAAGTCCTACTATAATTCTTGCCCATATTCTGCACCCACACTGTTATATCTTTAGCATCATGGCTGTGGGGGATGCACACCTACCCTGGCACAATATCTGCTGCTACAATGCTGAAGCTTCAGTATCATTTGTTTAATTGTGCCCATATACATCCTTGCTAGGACCAATGCCTCAGCAGTGGAGTGCCCTTGTTGAACAGCATGGAAGCATAACAGGAGCAACACACAGCAGTGTGTGGGCTGGTCATATGAAGGCATCAATACAAAACACCCGTTTTATCCACAGTGGCAGTGCCTCTGACCCACCATTGTCTTAATTAAGATGTTACCTGTCTGCTAACAGACTAACTTGCTACAATACTGACCTAAGCACTGCAAAAACCTACTGAAAGGCTGCTAATATCCGTACTGCTTGCTGCCAAACTGAGCACAACTTGCTACAAAACTGAGCATCACTTGCTACAGAACTGACCCTTACTATCCAAAAACTAGCATTCTGCCAATGAGGCTCTAATGGCTACATATACACCATTCTTAACCTGGAGCCCAAGCTGGAAAAACGCTTCAGGGACTGAGACTTATAAATCCCCTACACATTTCTACAAACCTGAGGATTCTTTATGTTACCTGATTAGGGTAAACTCCACTATTTAAAGTGGCTGAGGAGGAACCCATGTGGTATACTAGAACCTAATTTGTTAGTGGGATTTATCTCTGGTTGGCTGTTCCTCTAAATATGAGCACATGCATATATTTACTTTTGAACCTCCTGGGTGAATGGTAATGACAGCCACCTTGCTAGATACCAACACTCCGTGTCTAGTTATATACAAATCATTCCATCTGAATTTGTTAAAAGCAACTTATTGGGGAAGGGGAACGGCTCGTGATTTCCTGAATGGCTCAAGGTGGAAGACGCTACAAGAGCTAGTGTCCTGGGGAGATCCACCCCACCTATCTTACTGGAGAGCTCTTCAGGTCTCACACTTCCTTGCAAATATACCCACCCCGGGAGAATATTGTAGAGAACTGACACCTTTCGAACGAATGTGTGCAACTACGGAGCCAACCAAGGGGGCATTATCCACCATATACCAACTACTAGTGGACCCTGGAGAGAACTTTGTGCCAAACTTCATTGGGGTATGGGAGGCTGAACTCAATGTCTCATTCCCAGAAGCTCATGTAAAAAAAATCCTGGAGCTGGGACAACGGGCGTCGATTAGCAACACATATCAAGAGGCAGGATATAAAATCCTAAGCCGCTGGTACAGGACACCCCACTTGCTGCATCGCTTCTATCCGTCAATCTCCCCTCTTTGCTGGAGATGTGAGAAGGCTCAGGGCACCCTCTTACACATTTTTTGGGAATGTGAGAGGATAAAGGGCTTCTGGGAGGACATTGTAAAGTGGATCGTCGAGATTACGGGGGAG
The DNA here is from genome assembly GCA_027917425.1 of Gastrophryne carolinensis. Lineage (NCBI taxonomy): Eukaryota > Metazoa > Chordata > Amphibia > Anura > Microhylidae > Gastrophryne > Gastrophryne carolinensis. Next base: position 383,047,613 of record CM051238.1, read on the forward strand.
GAGGTTCCTCTCTCACCGGAGGCCCTTCTCCTCCATGCGACAGCTGGCTCGGTCGGGAGATATAGGAGGTTGCTATCTATCCATCTGGTGAATGCAGCTAGAGCGTGCATCCCGGCCCGGTGGAAGTCAACTGTGCCTCCCTCCGTTGGCTTGTGGATCCGTAGGGTGGAGGACATCAGGCGGATGGAGGACCTGACAGCGCTCCTTAGGTGATCAGAAGAGAGGCATAGACACCTGTGGATGCGCTGGAACATGTTCACAGAATCGGCTGAGTGTAAGAATCTGCTTGGGGAGATTTGACTGCCCAGGAAGAAACCTGGAGGGTTGCGTCGGTGCGACGTGCCTGGCCCGGGCCGCGTGGCCGGCTTCTTCTGTCCCTCCCCCCTCCCCTGGTGGGGTTGACGCTGTTTTGGCCGGGTCGCTTGCCGCTCCCCCCCCCCCCGGACGTTCTGGTTCGGCGCTCTGACTGCGGCTGGGCCCGACATGTTCGGGGTTGGGGGCTGCGGTTTCGGGGACCTCCGCCCCCCTGTTTTTTGAGGGGCCCCCGAGGGGGGGTCGGTCAGCCGGGGGGACCCCCTCCCCTCCTATTTTCTCCCATCCCCGGCCTCTCTTGTTTCTCCACTCTAGCCTCCCTTTCCTCTTTCCCTGTGCCCCTGCGCCCCTGGGCCTCCTGTCCCCCCGGGCTCTGGGGATGGGGGGGCCGTGCCGCATCCCCCTGCCCCGCTAGTTCCCCTCTATCCCTTTTTCCTCCCTTCTCTTCTGCCTACCTTCCCCCCTGTTTCATAATTAGATAAATTGGTGGGCGGGGACAGTGGGACACACCCACGGGGTAGACAGGAAGAACTGTTGTGATGGATGTAACTTAAAAAAAAAAAAAAAAAGAGTCGAAATGTGAATATAGATGACTATGTTTGTGTTGCCATGTAAACGGAGATGATGTCCTTGCTTGCTGTGATTGGTGTGTCTGATTGCCCTGTTCACCTCAATAAAGATTTATTGTTAAAAAAAAAAAAGCAACTTATTGTAAACATCTGCCCATTTAATCACATTACTGTTGTCTGTAGCTTTGTTATTGTAACATCATACACCAATCACAGATTTCTTGAGATGGTTAGTTAACAAATTCACACTGGTTGAGGTTGTTAAAAAATCCCTACACGTTTCGTACAGTTTATAGATTTCATCAAGGGATCTAAAGAAGGTAAAACATTGTGTACATAGTAATTTTCAGTTTTCACTTGACAAGGTATCTTTTAATCCCATAAGTGCTTGGCTGTCGTATGCTCCATCTCCATCCCATCTCCCAATTTTATACTTACAATTTAGCCATGGCTGAGAAAAATATCCAGTGGTCTGGTTTGCTTTAATAGGAAATTTAAATATTGATTTAAATAAATTACATTAAACAAAATAAATATAAACTAAATTAACTATGGCAATCAACATAATAAATTGATAATATTTATGATTAAGGAAAAAGTTTATCTGTATATTTGTTTCAATAAGAATACTCATATCAAATTTTTACTATTCAATTAAATTGTTTTAAAGTATATCAATTGATCAAGGTTATTTAAATAAATAAATTAATATTAATTTGATTATACAACAATAATAATTACATTATACATTTACACACACACACACACTAATGTTAATATATATATATATATATATATATACAGGTCCTTCTCAAAAAATTAGCATATAGTGCTAAAGTTAATTTTTTTTCCATAATGAAATGATAAAAATTAAACTTTCATATATTTGAGATTCATTGCACACCAACTAAAATATGTCAGGTCTTTTTTTGTTTTAATACTGATGATTTTGCCATACAGCTCATGAAAACCCCAAAATCCTATCTCAAAAAATTAGCATATCATGAAAAGGTTCTCTAAACGAGCTATTAACCTAATCAACTAATTAACTCTAAACACCTGCAAAAGATTCCTGAGGCTTTTAAAAAAGCCCAGCCTGGTTCATTACTCAAAACCGCCATTATGGGTAAGACTGCCAACCTGACTGCTGTCCAGAAGGCCATCATTGACACCCTCAACAAGAGGGTAAGACCCAGAAAGAAATTTCTGAACAAATAGGTTGTTCCCAGAGTGCTGTATCAAGGCACCTCAATGGGAAGTCTGTGGGAAGGAAAAAATGTGGCAGAAAACGCTGCACAACGAGAAGAGGTGACCGGACCCTGAGGAGGATTGTGGAGAAGGACCGATTCCAGACCTTGGGGGACCTGCAGAAGCAGTGGACTGAGTCTGGAGTAGAAACATCCAGAGCCACCGTGCACAGGCGTGTGCAGGAAATGGGCTACAGCTGCCGCATTCCCCAGGTCAAGCCACTTTTGAACCAGAAACAGCGGCAGAAGCGCCTGACCTGGGCCAGTGGCGTTGCTAGGGCTGGTGTCACCCGGGGCGGTAGGAAATGGTGTCACCCCCCCCCCCCCCCAAAGAAAAAAAATTTTTGTATGTTGAAAGAACTCAATGTTAATGCTCTTAAAAAATAACGTTTATTTTAAATGCAACCTTTACTGAATAAATAAAAAAAATTACTTAATTAAATAACAAAAAATTCAACAGGAATAAAATAAATAACACAAAATTAAACAAAAACAAATGCAAGTGCACTTAAAAGAACATGCCAATAAAGTCAAAACTTTGTTTTTCTGGTTTTCAAAGCTGCAAAACTGTTAACTACTTCATCAAAATCAATGGTTTGCACTAATTCGCTTTCAACAGACAACCCGGTGGAGCCACGCACCAGCCAATGAAAAGCTGAGTTTTGAGTTTATGGGGAGGGGCGGGGTTTATCAGGAGCAGGCGCCGAAGGAGAAGCGGCGCCTGCGGTGTGATGCTTTTTTTTTTTTTTTTTCACACCTGCCCCGGAAACGCGCGGACGGCGAGCGCAGCTGCGCGGGGAGGCGGGCACGGGTGCGCGGCCGCGCAGCTTAGCGGGAACACTGCCCACCAGGTCCCATGGTAGGCAGGGCCGGATTAAGAGCATCCCGGGCCTGGTGCTGTAGATTTTGACGGGCCTATTTATCGAAGTATACTATTACAATATACCACCTAAAGTGTTCCACCAGTTGGGTATATTATTCAAAACGAGAATCAATAGAGCAAACAGCACATTATAACTTACTCTTTATTATGTAATGGCTAATTTAGTCATACTTTGAGAATTCCCAAGAAGAGAACTTACCACTGACACTCCCAAAAATCATAAAAGCTAAAATGAATCAGCATGCCACTAACTACACCAAACTAAGATGTCCTTACCTGGTACTTGTCATATACGGCTGGGAGAGAAAACATTGACACCACAGCTAAAAATAAAAACAAAAAGCTGTAAGCCATTGCTGATATAACAAGGGAAACATAGCAACGTTCTGAGTTCTCATATTTTATTGGCTACACATTTCACATATGCATCCTTAAGATTGTCACGACCACTGATATTTCTGTCTTGTATGGATCTGGAGTCCGCTGGGCCCCAAAGCAAATTTTGGACCAAGCCCCCCCAGCACATTATACAAAATTATTATTATGGGCCCCACACACACCAGTCTGCTGCCCCTCCAACACACACACACACACACATACACACACCTATGACCCTTCCTATGAAACCCTTCCAACACACACACACACACACACACACACACACACACAAATTTGAACCCCTCTCTGCTCCCCGCACATACACAATCTGTAACCCCTTGTGTGCACAAACACATCTGTCACCCTCCCCCCCCATTGCACACACACACATATCAGAACTCCCCCAACCATGCACACACACCAATTTGTCAACCACCGCTGCACACACACACAAAGCAACATCAACCCCCCCACACCCAAACACACAGGCAAGCGTATATGCACATACAGATACACAAGCACACACACTAAGTCACATCGGGAAAAGATAGATGGGATGGGATAAGACAGAGCTGGGAAAGAGAGATGGGATGGGACAGAGCTGGGAAAAGAGAGATGGGACAGAGCTGGGAAAAGAGAGATGGGATGGGACAGAACTGGGAATAGAGAGATGGGATGGGACAGAACTGGGAAGAGAGAGATGGGATGGGACAGAGCTGGGAGAAGAGAGATGGGATGGGACAGAGCTAGGAATAGAGAGATGGGATGGGACAGAGCTGGGAATAGAGAGAGATGAATGGGGCAGAGCTAGAAAAGAGAGAGATGAATGGGACAGGGCTGGGAAAAGAGAGAGATGAATGGGACAGAGCTGGGAAAAGAGAGAGATGAATGGGACAGGGCTGGGAAAAGAGAGAGATGAATGGGACAGGGCTGGGAAAAGAGATAGATGAATGGGACAGAGCTGGAAATAGAGAGATGAATGGGACAGAGCTGGGAAAAGAGAGAGATGAATGGGACAGAGCTGGGAATAGAGAGAGATGAATGGGACAGAGCTGGGAAAAGAGAGAGATGAATGGGACAGAGCTGGGAATAGAGAGAGATGAATGGGACAGAGCTGGGAAAAGAGAGAGATGAATGGGACAGAGCTGGGAAAAGAGAGAGATGAATGCGACAGGGCTGGGAAAAGAGAGAGATGAATGGGACAGGGCTGGGAAAAGAGAGAGATGAATGGGACAGGGCTGGGAAAAGAGAGAGATGAATGGGACAGGGCTGGGAAAAGAGAGAGATGAATGGGACAGAGCTGGGAATAGAGAGAGATGAATGGGACAGGGCTGGGAAAAGAGAGAGATGAATGGGACAGGGCTGGGAAAAGAGAGAGATGAATGGGACAGAGCTGGGAATAGAGAGAGATGAATGGGACAGAGCTAGAAAAGAGAGAGATGAATGGGACAGAGCTGGGAAAGAGAGATGGAGCGGGGAAAGGTGAGTTTTTCCAGGTGTTCACACAGCAGGGGCATCCCGATTCAGGATGCCCCAGGGGAAAGCAGCATTCAATGAGCGCCACTCAGCTGAGCCAGATGGTCCTCTTTAACTCACCCCGCCTGCTGTGTCTTTCCTCCCGTCCGACACTGCCTGCGGCCTGACAGGTATCGCCGCCCGCGCCGTCGTCCCCCTCCTAATCCCGCGTGACTTCCTTTCCCCCTCCAGGAGGGCCAGCAGCCTTCAAACGCGGCCCGCATAGGCCGCCTGGTCTGCCACTGACTGCCACTGAATGTTGCACGCCCAGCGCGCAACAGCCAGCATTAGGGGGAGACGGAAGTCACGCGGGATTAGGAGTAATCCCGCGTGACTTCTGTCTCCCCCTAATGCTGGCTGTTGCGCGCTGGGCGTGCAACAGTGACTGGCAGTCAGTGGGAGGCCGTGGCCTATGCGGGCCGCGTTTGCAGGCTGCTGGGCCTGTCTAAACGTAGGGGCCTGCGGTGTCACCCTCTAGGTCTGGTGTCACCCGGGGCGGTCCGCCCCCCCCGCCCCCGGGTCGCTACGCCACTGACCTGGGCCACAGAGAAGCAGCACTGGACTGTTGCTCAGTGGTCCCAAGTACTTTTTTCTGATGAAAGCAAATTTTGCATGTCATTTGGAAATCAAGGTGCCAGAGTCTGGAGGAAGACTGGGGAGAAGGAAATGCCAAAATGCCTGAAGTCCAGTGTCAAGTCCCCACAGTCAGTGATGGTTTGGGGTGCCATGTCAGCTGCTGGTGTTGGCCGACTGTGTTTTATAAAGGGCAGGGTCAATGCAGCTAGCTATCAGGAGATTTTGGAGAACTTCATGCTTCCATCGGCTGAAAAGCTTTATGGAGATGAAGATTTCATTTTTCAGCACGACCTGGCACCTGCTCACAGTGCCAAAACCATTGGTAAATGGTTTACTGACCATGGTATTACTGTGCTCAATTGGCCTGCCAACTCTCCTGACCTGAACCCCATAGAGAATCTGTGGAATATTGTGAAGAGAAAGGTGAGAGACGCAAGACCCAACACTCTGGATGAGCTTAAGGCCGCTATCGAAGCATCATGGGCCTCCATAACACCTCAGCAGTGCCACAGGCTGATTGCCTCCATGCCACGCCGCATTGAAGCAGTCATTTCTGCAAAAGGATTCCCGACCAAGTATTGAGTGCATAACTGAACATAATTATTTGAAGGTTTACTTTTTTTTATTAAAAACACTTTTCTTTTATTGGTCGGATGAAATATGCTAATTTTTTGAGATAGGATTTTGGGGTTTTCATGAGCTGTATGGCAAAATCATCAGTATTAAAACAAAAAAAGACCTGAAAATTTTCAGTTGGTGTGCAATGAATCTCAAATATTTGAAAGTTTAATTTTTATCATTTCATTATGGAAAATAATGAACTTTAGCACTATATGCTAATTTTTTGAGAAGGACCTGTATATATATATATATATATATATATATATATATAATTAAAATAACATTAATTTAATATATATATATATATATATATATATATATATATATATATATATATATATATATTATATATCATATGAAATCATATTCAGTACATATCTAGGCCAATTTTTAATTTTTCTTGCGGGCGCTAGATGAACGTCTCTTGCACTGCCAAGCCATCTGGAGACAGCTGGCGTTCAGCGTTCGAGTACTCCTGGCTGGCTGGGTCCACAGCGCACTGCTATGCACTAAAAAGGGGGTTTATGAAATCTGGTAATTTAGGGCGGCCACTTATTTGCTTCCAAGTTGTAATTCCATTTCTGTTCACACTGTAATGTTTGTTTCACACTATAATGTTTGTTTGATGATGTCCCCTCTGACGTGTGGGTGCAGTTGTGCCAGGGCATTTTGTATTATTTTGTATTTTAACATTGTAATTGTGTTCCTACATACGTTTTCCAAGGATTTGATTAGTTTTACCCACATAAATGCAGCCTCGCCCACAAGTGAGGAGGTACACCCCATTAGTTGTTTTACAATTAACACAATACTTCAAGGGTTTTTCCATTTGGCAATTGAGTAGTCTTAGAGGCTTTGATATATTTGCATTAATTGCAAGATTGACAAGGGAAAAGCACCATAATTTCCCCCTGAAGGGGATTATAGTGACTGGAAACTAGTTTATTCCTTGTTGATCCTACTCACCTGAAATCCACCTTAGGGTTCTCCCCAACAATTCTTTTAAATTCAGCATCGACAGTGGGGATATGCCAATGTCTTAAAGGGTCCTCTTTAGCCATAAGAGTTGTCTAGTGCATTTTATCTCAGGGGGTACTCAGCAATGTTCAAGTTTGCACTAACAAGGGTGGATTGACAGGTCTGGTATATTATTTTAGCTTAATCTCTTTTTATTGAAATTTTCAAATATAAGAAGACATAACAGTACAAAAGTAGAAGGTACAGTCATATAGATAGAGTGTCAAACCAGCCCCCCCCATCCCCAACTCCAGACGCAGCTGGGTCAACGCCAATGCCCCCATCAGCCAGTCATCCTTAGTGCAAAGCGCACGCACCCGGTCATATACTGTGTTTGCATCTCTTAACTCCCATTTATGAGTCGCCGGGTTACCAAGATGAGAGTCACCCATATATTTGTCCGAAGCATGGTCACGGCTAGAGATGAGCGAACCGGTTCGGACGAACCGGAATTCGCTCCGAATTTCAGGAAATATTCGATTCGGCACAAACCCGAATATTTTGTGGTTCGTGCCGATCGAATTTTTCCTGAAATTAAAAAAAAAAAATGCCGGCATGGTGGGAGCCGGCCGGCGGGCCAGTAAAGCCGGCCGGCCCGCTCCCACCATGCCGGCATTTAAAAAACAAAGAAAAAAAAAAAAGAGAAGAAATGCCGGTATGGTGGGAGCGGGCCGGCCGGTTCCGCGCTGACAGTGGGCCGGCCGGTTCCGCGCTGACAGCTCCCACCATGCCGGCATTTAAAAAACAAAAAAAACTAAAAAAAAGCATTTTTGCCGGCATGGTGGGAGCGGGCCGGCCGGCTCCGCTGTCAGCGGAACCGGCCGGCCCGCTCCCACCATGCCGGCGTTTTAAAAAAAAGGCAAACACTTACCTGCAGGTCCGGAGCGTGGAGGCCGGCGCCCCTCTCAGCTGTCATCTGAGGGCGCGTCATCATGACGGCATGGTGGGAGCGGGCCGGCCGGTTCCGCTGACAGCGGAGCCGGACGGTTTCGGTGACAGCGGAGCCGGCCGGCTCGCTCCAACCATGCCGGCAAAAATGCTTTTTTTTTTTTTTTTGTTTTTTAAATGCCGGCATGGTGGGAGCGGGCCGGCCGGCTTTACTGGCCCGCTGGCCGGCTCCGCTCCCACCATGCCGGCATTTTTGATGGGGAACTTCGTAAAAGTTCGATTCGGCCGAACCCGAATTTCTTTGTGAAATTCGGCGAATCGGCCGAATCGAACTTTTCAAAAGTTCGCTCATCTCTAGTCACGGCCATCGGCTGGGGGTGCACATCCAGATAAGAGGGGGAGTAGCGGTAACATAAGTAATTGATCTCTTCCTTTTGGGTACTTCATTGTGATTGCTTTTTGCTATGGAGTACTTGGTGTAAAAAAGTTGAGAACCACTAGTCTAGTGTATTGAATAATAAAGAGGGGTTTGGATTGTAAGGTCTCTGTTGCTCGTCTGTCCACACCACCCTTCAGATGTTGCAGTCTGCAACTGTGAAGAGCTCACTTGTAAGCCGCCTTTAAATCACAATTTTTATATCTTCGCTCTTGTTGCTGTCTCTGTAAGTGGCTGCTTGGAAGTGGTGAGTTAAAGCAGGATCTCCTGTGGTAAGCTTTGGGAAACTGAGCTCATTGGGTAAGTAAAATATAGTAAACTGTGTTTGTTTTATTTTCGTGAATCAGTGTGTTAATGCTGGCACAAATTTAAACCAAAGAAAAAAAAAAAGAGTTTTTTTTTTTTTTTCTCTTTCCTGGATTCCTGCTGAGGCCTAATTGAAGCAGGTGTGTTATAAGGCCACACACACAGCTCTTGTAGCTTGCTCTTGTTGCTGTCTCTGTAAGTGGCTGCTTGGAAGTGGTGAGTTAAAGCAGGAGTTAAAAGAAGAAGTTACAAGCAGAGGTGCTGAAGCTGTAAGTATCTGCCTTTAATTTCATATTGTTATTTTAAGTGTTGTAAATTCTACACTTGGTGTTTCCACAAATTGGTACAATGGGTTCCATGCCTAACAATGCTGTTCAGTGTACATCTTGTGCTATGTATGCACTTCTTGATCAATCGGTCGATGGTGAATATATATGCCCCGGATGCCTGCGAATCTCTGATTTGGAAGCCGTGATTCACGATCTAAATAAGCGATTGGCAACACTGAGAGACATTGTTATCATGCAAAAGAGTCTGGATCTCACTGATCTGGCACTACATGGGTCAGGGGAGGGTGGTAGTATGGGGGGAGAGGAAAAGCAGGAAAATGAGGCAGCTAGCTGGATAACAGTTAGAAGGGGGGGTAGGGGTAAAAGTTACAGGGAGGCTAGCCCTGAACAGGCACCTCCAAACAAGTTTGCCCGGTTGGCAGATGAGGAGGATGTTAGCTCAGGGATGGCACAGCTGCAGCAAGACACATCTGTCGGCTCCAGTAAGGAAGGGAGGGGAAATGGGAGAACAGGGCAGGCAAGACAGGTGCTGGTAGTGGGTGACTCTATTATTAGGGGAACAGACAGGGCAATCTGTCACAAAGACCGGGATTGCCGAACAGTGTGTTGCCTTCCTGGGGCAAGAGTACGGCATGTAGCGGAGCGGGCTGACAGATTGTTGGGAGGGGCTGGCGTGAACCCAGCGGTCATGGTGCATATTGGCACTAATGACATAGGAAGAAGTAGGTGGAAGGTCCTAAAAAATGATTTCAGGGACTTAGGCCGTAAGCTTAAGGCAAGGACCTCAACTGTAGCATTCTCAGAAATACTACCAGTACCAAGAGCCACACCAGAGAGGCAGCGGGAGATTAGAGATGTAAACAGGTGGCTCAAAAATTGGAGTAAAAAGGAGGGGTTTGGGTTCTTAGAGAACTGGGCCGACTTCACAGTGGGCTACAGGTTCTTTGGCAGGGATGGGTTGCACCTCAATGGGGAGGGTGCATCTGTTCTGGGGGAGAGGATGGCTAAAAGGTTAGAGGAGTGTTTAAACTAAGCACTGGGGGGGAGGGTAAAAGCAGTTACAAAGGGGAAGTTAGGAAAGAAAGTGACAGTGGGTGTAGACATGAAACTGGGGGTGGGGAGGGGGGAGGGGTTAGCACATCTAGCAGGAATAAGTGCAATATACAAAATTATCAAAATTGTCATAAGCATTTGAAATGCATGCTTACAAATGCTAGAAGCTTGACTAATAAAATGGATGAACTAGAACTGATAATAACAGAAGAACAATATGATATAGTGGGGGTAACAGAGACCTGGCTGGATGAAAGCTATGACTGGGCAGTAAATTTACAGGGATACTGTGTGTTTAGGAGGGACCGTAACAAACGCAAAGGGGGTGGAGTCTGCTTAATTGTAAAATCCTCTCTACAGCCTGCTCTGTGGGAGGATATATGTGAGGGGAATGACCATGTGGAGTCTGTATGGGTAGAAATACATGGAGGGAGAAACAAAAATAAAATACTGATGGGGGTTTGCTATAAACCTCCAGATATATCCGAATCCATAGAAAATATGATGCTAAGGCAAATAGATATAGCCGCTAAAATAAATGAGGTAGTGATTATGGGGGACTTTAACTACCCAGATATAGACGGGGATGCTGAAACATGTGTTTCGCAGAAAAGTAACAGTTTTTTATCTAAAACAAAAGATGGCTACCTTTCCCAACAAGTACAAGCTCCAACAAGGGGGAAAGCCATATTGGACCTAATACTAACCAATGTACCAGACAAAGTAATAAAGGTACAGGTTGGGGGACACCTTGGAAGCAGTGATCATAATATCATTAATTTCCAATTAGCAGTCACTAGGGTGCCTTATCAAGGAGTCACAAAAACGCGGGACTTCAAAAAGGCAAAGTTTGACCAACTTAGAGATGCCCTACACTGCATTGACTGGGAAAATGTCCTTAAAAACAAAAGCATGGACGCTAAATGGGATACTTTCAAAGGAATACTTAATTTTCAGTGTGACAGATATATACCTTACAGGAATAAAACTATTAGACACACATGTAAACCGATGTGGCTAAATAAAAAGGTTAAGGGGGCAATAAACAACAAAAAAAAGGCATTTAAACGTTTAAAGCAGGAAGGGACAGCGGAAGCGTTAAAAAACTATAAAGAAGAAAATAAACAATGTAAACAACAGATAAGGGCAGCTAAGCTGGAGACAGAAAGACTGGTCGCGAAAGAGAGTAAAACTAACCCCAAATTATTCTTTAGCTACATAAACCGTAAAAGGTACAAACCTGAGGGTGTGGGCCCCCTGAAAAGCAAGGAGGGGACCCCTATAGAGGGAAATGAGGAGAAAGCTAATTTGCTTAACAACTTCTTTGCTTCTATATTCACAAAAGAATTTGACATGCCGAGTGAAATGCAGGGGAATAACCGAAACCCTCCATTAAATGTCACTGGTCTAACCAAGGAAGAAGTCCGGCACCGTCTCAAGCAGATAAAAATCGATAAATCACCGGGACCAGATGACATACATCCTCGTGTTTTAAGGGAGTTATGTACAGTAATAGACAAGCCGTTATTTCTAATATTTGTGGATTCCATAACTACAGGGTTTGTTCCGATGGATTGGCGCTTGGCAAATGTGGTGCCAATATTCAAAAAGGGATCTAGGGGGGAACCTGGGAACTACAGACCGGTAAGCTTAACATCTGTGGTGGGCAAGCTGTTTGAAGGTTTCTTAAGGGATTTTATCCTGGAGCACCTTGGGGAAAATGACCTTATTACTCCATATCAGCATGGATTTATGAGGAATCGCTCCTGCCAGACAAACCTGATCAGCTTTTATGAGGAGGTAAGTTCAAGATTGGATCAGGGGGAGTCATTGGATATCATATATCTTGACTTTTCTAAAGCATTTGATACTGTGCCACATAAAAGGCTGGTACAAAAGATGAGAATGCTTGGACTGGGGGAAAACGTGTGCAGATGGGTGGGAAATTGGCTTAATGATCGGAAGCAGAGGGTGGTTATCAATGGTACACACTCAGATTGGGTCACTGTTACTAGTGGAGTACCACAAGGGTCAGTTCTGGGACCAATTCTCTTCAATATATATATAAATGACATTGGGTATGGATTAAACAGTAAAGTCTCAATCTTTGCAGATGATACTAAGCTGAGTAAAGTAATTAAAACAAAGGAGGACAACAGGCAACTACAAACAGATTTAGATAAATTGGAAGCATGGGCAGTTAAATGGCAAATGAAGTTTAACACAGATAAATGTAAGGTTATGCACATGGGAAGGAGAAATCTGTGTCATGATTACACACTAAATAAAGAAACACTTGGTAAAACAACAATGGAAAAGGACCTAGGGGTTTTAGTTGACAATAAGCTCAACTGTAGTAATCAATGCCAGGCAGCTGCTGCCAAGGCAAATAGGATCATGGGGTGCATCAGGAGGGGCATAGGTGCTCATGATCAGAGCATCATTTTACCCCTGTACAAGTCACTGGTCAGACCCCATATGGAATACTGTGTACAGTTCTGGGCACCTGTGCTTAAAAAGGACATATCAGAACTGAAGCGCGTTCAAAGAAGGGCAACAAAGTTAATAAAAGGAGTGCGGGGGCTAGAGTACCCGGAAAGATTGTCCAAGTTAGGCTTATTTAGTCTAGAAAAAAGACGATTGAGGGGTGATCTAATAACTATGTATAAATATATTCGGGGTCAATACAAGGATCTGTCCCACAATCTATTTATACCCCGGAGTGTAACCATAACCCGGGGGCATCCACTAAGGTTAGAGGAAAGGTGCTTTCTCCACCGACATAGGAGGGGATTCTTCTCTGTAAGAGCAGTGAGACTATGGAACTCGCTGCCAGAGGAGGTAGTAATGAGGGATACATTAAAAATGTTCAAAAGTGGCCTTGATGCCTTCCTGGCATGTAATAACATTTCCGGCTATGGCTACTAGACCACTGGAAGGAGTTAAACAGGCTGAACTGGATGGACTAAAGTCTTTATTCAGCCTTACATACTATGTTACTATGTTACTATGTTACTAATTCTTAGTCTTTCTTTGTTTAATTTAAACTCTTGTTTAAATTCTGAAAAATTGCTACAATTTCTTCTTGCCCTAAGGTATTGGGCATACTTTGTGTGTTTTAGGATTAAAACTTGTCTGCTATTAGATGTCGTAGCTTTTCTACAAATCTATTTACATTTAGTTTGGATACTTTGCTTTATAAATTATTGTATGTGTATTTACAACTCATTTGGGCATTCATTTTACATGCTTTACAAAAGTAATTAAATATATGCTATGTGAAATACCCTGTAAACAGTCAACAAAATCAGTTTATGTGTACCTAATGAATAAATGATGATCATTTAATCTTTTCACCTATACACACAAGGCCCAATTGTATGGCTCCAAAATGTTTGCATCTTCCAAAACCTTTTTTGCTGTGTGTCACTATTAATCATCTTTCATGATTTGGGAGTACTGATAGGCCACAGGCTAAAAACAGTATGCAATGGCAAGCAGCTGCCTTCAAGGCCACCAAGATATTATCATGCATTAAAAAAGTCACGGAATAATGGGATAAGGATGTAATATTGCCTTTTTACGAGGCATTGTTGTGCCCTTATCTGGAATATGTCGTCCGGTTCTGGGCACCTGTTCATAGAAAGGACGCTCTGACTATGGAAAGGGTGCAGAGGAGAGCCACCAAACTGATAACAGGAATCGAAGAACGATTACAGGAATTAAAGGTTTAGTCTTGAAAGGAGACATCTGAGAGGGGACATGATTGACTTTATATAATTGGCCAATACAAACAATATGGGGAAAAAAATATTTTAGCTAAAATTCTCTCTAAAGACAAAAAAAATCAGTCTCTGGAGGCTACAGTCATTTTTTACTATGAAAACTATTACTCTGTGGAATAGCCTCTCAAAGAAGCTTGTTACAGCATCAACAGCTGACAGCTTAACAAAGGATTAGATGCTTTTTTTTAGAATAAAATAACATTAACAGTTACTATTAGCTATTATCAGTAAAAAAAATCACTATTAAAAAGGGCTTACCCCAGCCCCCTCCCTTGAATGCACTTGATGGACATATGTCTTTTTTCAACTGTACTAACTATGTAACTATGATATATTAGATGGTACACCAACATATTCTCTCTATATTGCATTTTAAGGAGCACTCTAACACAGTGTGAGTCATCTGTGCTTTCATGAACAAACAGGCACTAAAGTCTAAATGTACAGTGCATATCTGCTCAAAATCAATAATAATCTCTAATCAAATTTGCAAAGCACGAAACATCCATGGAAGACCAGTCAAAACATCCATGGAAGGTAAAAAAAAATTATGTTGGAGGATTGAGATTTCTGAGAATAATTACAAATAAATTAAAACCATCTTTGGGAATTGTGTTGACTGGTTGCAAAAGGATGTTTGAGAATATAAATAAATTAGATAGCAACTGACTATTCCTCAAGGAAACCAGTCCTCCATAAAATGTGAAAACGACTGTATGCCCAATGTATATCTCTATTAAACCAAAGCTGCTAACCTATTCATGTTGTCATGATTTTTCCAAGATACTGACAGAACATAAACATATAGGATTGTCCTTTCAATTGATCAAGACAATCAGCTCATTAGGTGCTTAGTGCACTGGGCAAAGGTCTGTCACCTTTACAAGAGCATTAAGGGTGTAGACACTGCTAGCCTTCAGGTAAGACTTGGTATTTGATTTTGTTCAGTTAGAGAGGCAGGCCGCCATTTTCAGTTGAATGAAGTGGGGGTAAGTGCTATCAGTCAGAGACATGATGCATGGGATCTCTGCTCAACCATCGTGTCGGCCACTGCAATAAATGGAGTGGATACACAGGAATTCCATTACGGAGGTGGCAGACTATGGAGACTAGCACTGCACCACCAGAACTAGATGGAAGAGCTGCAGAGGACAAAAGGTGAGTATAGATTTTATTTAAAAAAAAATTATGACTAGATAGACCCTTTAACATACCACATTATAGTGTCTTGATGTAAAAGGGGTGTGCTTTTTACTCCAAATATGGATGCCAATGAAATACCTTTTTTTATTGAAACTATTATGAACATCAAAATTTTGTATGCATTTGGTTTTCATGGGGGTTATCCAGATGGGAGCTAACTAAAGAGAGGCCTTGTGCAAAACACAGAGCAGATTGTGTTCCATAGAAATCAACGTAAGGGTTTATACATCAAGGGATAGTGGCAGGTAGTGCCTCGTAGCGACAGGTAGCGAACAGTAAACGCCGGGTGCTGTACGCAATACCACATTTATCAAAGCGATTCTGGTGAGCAACTCTAACAGCGCCATGTAGCGTCCGTTTCATCATCACAGACGGCTCAGCGTATACCGCCTGGCGCTCTGCCTCCCAGAGCGTCTGGTGTTACCTGTCACTACCTGTCGCTCTCCCATACATTTCAATGGACGTTACTTTTCTTCACTTTAAACAGGGCTTTCTTTCTTTTTATTTTTTTTTTTTAACAAATCATTTTGTGACCTCTCCAGACATATTAAATGTCATTTTTGAAAATTCTTAGTGCCCCTGTACAGACGCTCATCTGCCGTTACCTGCCACTAGTAATGGATCAGCCTGCCTGTTCACATATTGGTGCAGATTGCAGTTCACTTTAGCATACCTACTTACTCTAAAAATAAGAGGTGCAGATGGTTCAGATTGCAGGCCCCCAAAAATGCCCCCCCATGAGAGCTTTTGTGAAAGCACAAAATAAAGTGAAATTCTTCATGCCATATGACCATTTAGTTCTGCTGCCACCAATGAGTCTTCTGTCAATGATTGCCCTATAGACCTGATGATCTTCCTCACATCCACTGATTGTCCTCTAATCCTTGCCACCTTCTCTGCTGCTGCTGATTGTCGTCTGGTCTGCCACCTTCTACACTGACACCAGTCACTTTCCTGCCCTTACTGCTTTCTCCACTGGTGCTGCTGATCTTCCTTCTGTTCTGCTGCTGCTGAAGGGTCCACCATTGCTGCCAGTTGTCCTCTGGAATTTGTTGCACTCTCCACTGCTTCCAAATGGTTCACTTCTGCTTCTGATTGTTCTCTGGATCTTGACACTATATGAACTGCCAGTTCTTACCCTCTATTGTTCTTCTCTATTAATGCTGATCATTCTTTGGTTCTGAACCCAGCAGTTAGTGGGTCTGCATGTGGGAAACTCAGCTCACCACTCAGGTGGGTAGTCCACCAGAGAATCATCTTGCAGCCAATTAAAACACATTCTCAGGTATGCCCCGTGCTGGAGCGGGCCTGATTACAGCACCCTATGGGGTATCTATAAAAATTAGAACAGGGTAATGTATGTGTTTGGATTGTGTACAGGCCACTGTAATTTTTTAATTTAAAAAGAAAATATATACATTATTATAAAAATATTTTTGACCTCACTTATGGAACTACTCTATCACAGGTTTGATTTTTTTCTTTTCTTTTTTGTGGTGAGGTTTAGAGATGAGCGAACTTTTGAAAAGTTCGATTCGGCCGATTCGCCGAATTTCACAAAGAAATTCGGGTTCGGCCGAATCGAACTTTTACGAAGTTCCCCATCATAAATGCCGGCATGGTGGGAGCGGGCCGGCCGGTTCCGCTGTCAGCGGGCCGGCAAAGCCGTCCCGCTGACAGCGGAGCCGGCCGGCGGGCCGGTAAAGCCGGCCGGCCCGCTCCCACCATGCCGGCATTTAAAAAAAAAAAAAAAAAAAAAAAAGCATTTTTGCCGGCATGGTGGGAGCGGGCCGGCCCGCTCCGCTGTCAGCGGAACCGGCCGGCCCGCTCCCACCATGCCGGCATTTCAAAAAAAAGCAAACACTTACCTGCAGGTCCGGAGAGTGGAGGCCGGCGCCGCTCTCAGCTGTCATCTGAGGGCGCGTCATCAGAGCGCCCTCTGATGACGCGCCCTCAGATGACAGCTGAGAGCGGCGCCGGCCTCCACGCTCCGGACCTGCAGGTAAGTGTTTGCTTTTTTTTGAAATGCCGGCATGGTGGGAGCGGGCCGGCCGGTTCCGCTGACAGCGGAGCGGGCCGGCCGGTTCCGCTGACAGCGGAGCCGGCCGGCCCGCTCCCACCATGCCGGCAAAAATGCTTTTTTTTTTTTTTTTTTTTTTAAATGCCGGCATGGTGGGAGCGGGCCGGCCGGCTTTACCGGCCCGCCGGCCGGCTCCGCTCCCACCATGCCGGCATTTTTTTTTTTTTAATTTCAGGAAAAATTCGATCGGCACGAACCACAAAATATTCGGGTTCGTGCCGAATCGAATATTTCCTGAAATTCGGAGCGAATTCCGGTTCGTCCGAACCGCTTCGCTCATCTCTAGTGAGGTTCATGTTAAAGAATGTGCACAGATAAATGCACACCAGGCCATTTTCCCCCCACCTAGAGTATCCGATGTGTATCTGATTCGATTTGTGTCTGAGAGGAAACTAGTGAAAGCCTTACAGAAAACACAGCAGATTGCTGTGCACACAACTCACATCTCAGTGCAGATTTGCTTTAGCATACTTACATACACCTTAATGAAAGATGCACATGGTGCATTCTGCGGTCCACAAAAAACTACACTGCATGCATCGGACTACTTACTCACTACATAAAGGCCTTGATTCACAGCCTCCTTTTCCTTCACTTTCACATGTGTTTGTGTATTTTTTGTGAGTTTTTGCAGCTATTAACAGGATTTTGGTGTCTTTTTTCATGTGTATGTGCATTTACGTTAACGCGAATAAGCATATTCGATGATCGTATTTTTTGAGTAAATAGTTGCTTCCCGGGAATGTTACGTTATTGGTATGGGCTTGCGCATGATTCAGAGCCTTAATTGTTGGTTCAAACACAGCCAAAAAACGAGTGTGGTTTCGCCCAACTTATGGGGTCTATTTCCTGGTGAAAGTTTGCTGTCGTTGTGTGAGTTGCAGTGTTATGAGGCGGACTACGTGGATGAATTTGTGCGTCTGTCTGACGGATTTCAACTTGCTTCGGGGACCACCGATGACTAGAAATCTAGGAGCCTGCCATGTTTTGTGTAAAGAGTTTTTTATAAATGTTACCAACCAAAAATAAAAAAAAAATTAAGAAGTAATATAAAAAATGTTATAAGTAGAGATGAGCGAATCGATCTGGACAAACCCTAATTTGTTCCGAATTTCAGGAAATATTCGATTCTGAACGAATCTGAATTTCCCCGCGATTCGATCGATCAAATTTTTCCTTTAAACTCCATTTACTTCAATTACAGGCATTGAAAAATGGTGGATGCACATGTCTGGACATATCCCCTGGGGCAAGGTATCATGGGAAGGTCACATGCAGCCTATCAGCAGCCAGGAAACCCGTGACGTCACAGTGCTATATAAACGGCGGCCATCTTGCTTGTGCGCATTTCAGCGTTGTATTGCGGCCAGAACGGAGCTGTTTAGAGCCAGGGAGAGACTAACAGAGAGCCAGGGAGACCCACAGAGTGCCAGACAGAACCAGGGAAAGATAGGGAAAGATCGGGAAAAATCGAGGCAGGGACAGCAGAGAAAGTAACAGGGAAAGCTTTTTTTTATTTTCATTTCATTTAATAGCCAGATCACAGTTTTAAATTGCTTTTGTTTGTGCTGTAAAAACCCCTGGCCACAGTGCATCCCATGTTGGCAGTGGCACATTTAACCCTGTTAAATCTGTTACACACAAGCAGCTGTTAAAGGGGATTTCTTCTAACTAGATTAGTTACAATTGTTTTTGTGTCTGCTGTAAAAACCCCAGGCCAATGGGCATCCCATATTAGCACATTTGACCCTATCTGTTACACACAAGCAGCTGTTAAAGGGGATTTATTCTAACTAGAGCAAAGTTTGAATTGTTTTTGTGTCTGCTGTAAAAACCCCAGGCCAATGGGCATCCCATATTAGCACATTTGA
The DNA here is from genome assembly GCA_027917425.1 of Gastrophryne carolinensis. NCBI lineage: Eukaryota > Metazoa > Chordata > Amphibia > Anura > Microhylidae > Gastrophryne > Gastrophryne carolinensis. Next base: position 383,066,643 of record CM051238.1, read on the forward strand.
CCCTATCTGTTACACACAAGCAGCTCTTAAAGCGGATTTCTTCTAACTAGAGTACAGGTTGAATTGTTTTTGTGTCTGCTGTAAAAACCCCAGGCCAATGGGCATCCCATATTAGCACATTTGACCCTATCTGTTACACACAAGCAGCTGTTAAAGGGGATTTCTTCTAACTAGAGTACAGTTTTAATTGTTTTTGTGTCTGCTGTAAAAACCCCAGGCCACTGGGCATCCCATATCAGCACATTTGACCCTATCTGTTACACACAAGCAGCAGTTAAAGGGGATTTCTTCTAACTAGAGTACAGGTTGAATTGTTTTTGTGTCTGCTGTAAAAACCCCTGGCCACTGGGCATCCCATATTAGCACATTTGACCCTATCTGTTACACACAAGCAGCTGTTAAAGGGGATTTCTTCTAACTAGAGTACAGTTTGAATTGTTTTTGTGTCTGCTGTAAAAATCCCAGGCCACTGTGCATCCCATATCAGCACATTTGACCATATCTGTTACACACAAGCAGCTCTTAAAGCAGATTTCTTCTAAATAGAGTACAGGTTGAATTGTTTTTGTGTCTGCTGTAAAAACCCCTGGCCACTGGGCATCCCATATTAGCACATTTGACCCTATCTGTTACACACAAGCAGCTGTTAAAGGGTATTTATTCTAACTAGAGCACAGTTTGAATTGTTTTTGTGTCTGCTGTAAAAACCCCTGCTCACAGGGCATCCCATATTAGCACATTTGACCCTATCTGTTATACACAAGCAGCTTTTAAATGGGATTTCTTCTAACTAGAGTACAGTTTGAATTGTTTTTGTGTCTGCTGTAAAAACCCTTGCACACAGGGCATCCCATATTAGCACATTTGACCCTATCTGTTACACACAAGCAGCTATAAAAGGGATTTCTTCTAACTAGAGCACAGTTTTAATTGTTTTTGTGTCTGCTGTAAAAACCCCTGGGCACTGTGCATGCCATGTTTGCACACTTAACCCTATCTGTTACACACAAGCATCTCTTAAAGGGGATTTCATCTAACCAGAGTACAGGTTGAATTGTTTTTGTGTCTGCCGTAAAAGCCCTTCCCAACAGGGCATCCCATATTAGCACATTTAACCCTATCTGTTACACACAAGCAGCTGTTAAAGGGGATTTCTTCTAACTAGAGCACAGTTTTAATTGTTTTTGTGTCTGCTGTAAAAACCCCTGGGCACTGTGCATGCCATGTTTGCACACTTAACCCTATCTGTTACACACAAGCATCTCTTAAAGGGGATTTCATCTAACCAGAGTACAGGTTGAATTGTTTTTGTGTCTGCTGTAAAAGCCCTTCCCAACGGGGCATCCCATATTAGCACATTTGACCCTATCTGTTACACAGAAGCAGCTGTTAAAGGGGATTTCTTCTAACTAGAGCACAGTTTTAATTGTTTTTGTGTCTGTTGTAAAAACCCCTGGCCACAGGGCATCCCATATTAGCACATTTGACCCTATCTGTTACACACAAGCAGCTGTTAAAGGGCATTTCTTCTAACTAGAGTACAGTTTGAATTGTTTTTGTGTCTGCTGTAAAAACCCCAGGCCAATGGGCATCCCATATTAGCACATTTGACCCTATCTGTTACACACAAGCAGCTGTTAAAGGGCATTTCTTCTAACTAGAGTACAGTTTGAATTGTTTTTGTGTCTTCTGTAAAAACCCCAGGCCAATGGGCATCCCATATTAGCACATTTGACCCTATCTGTTACACACAAGCAGCTTTTAAAGGGGATTTCTTCTAACTAGAGTACAGTTTGAATTGTTTTTGTGTCTGCTGTAAAAACCCCAGGCCACTGGGCATCCCATATCAGCACATTTGACCCTATATGTTACACACAAGCAGCTCTTAATACGGATTTCTTCTAACTAGAGTACAGATTGAACTGTTTTTGTGTCTGCTGTAAAAGCCCCTGCCAACAGGGCATCCATATCAGCACATTTGACCCTATCTGTTACACACAAGCAGCTGTTAAAGTGGATTTCTACTAACTAGATTACAGTTTAAATTGTTTTTGTGTCTGCTGTAAAAACCCCTGCACACAGGGCATCCCATATTAGCACATTTGACACTATCTGTTACACACAAGCAGCTGTTAAAGGGGATTTCTTCAAACTATATTACAGTTTAAATTGTTTTTGTGTCTGCTGTAAAAACCCCTGCACACAGGGCATCCCATATTAGCACATTTGACACTATCTGTTACACACAAGCAGCTGTTAAAGGGGATTTCTTCTAACTAGATTACAGTTTAAATTGTTTTTGTGTCTGCTGTAAAAACCCCTGCCCACTGGGCATCCCATATTGCCAATTTTCATAGTATCTGTTACACGGAAGCAGTTCCTCAGTTTATTTCCCTTCTGCTTTTTAAAGTAAACACATTTTGTTAAAGTGTCTGTTGCGCATTTCAAATACATAAAAATGTCAGGCAGACAAGTGCCAGGATGTTTCGCAGAGGAGTGGCAGAGGCCTAGATTCAGCAGGCCTGGAAACCATGGCTGGTCAGGGCACTGGAGACATGGCGTCTACATTTTACAGCGAAATGAACCCCGTTGGAGCTGAACTGGAGGAGGAGGAGGGGCACAGTGAAGCACAGTTTAGGCTTGGCAAAATGGCTGGTTTATCTAGTCAGCTGACAGGAGAGGAGGAGCAGGAGCAGCCAGAGGAGCTAGAGGGTTGTGAGGAAGGGGAGACAGAGGACGCAGACACACCGTGGCAGTATGCAGTGGAGATGGAGACAGGTAGTCCCTCCGAGTCACTTGCACAAATGGCACGATGCATGCTCACATGCTTGCGTAGTGACCACAGAATTGTTTCCATTTTTCTGCGAGATGACTACTGGCTCTCCACCTTATTGGACCCTCGCTTCCGGCACAAAATGGGGGCATTTTTTTAAACCCGCCGAGAGGGAGGACAAACTGACCTACTACAAAGACATTCTACGTAGTCAGTTGGCCGATGCCTATCTGCGCCATGGTACATACTCTCGCAGGTCTGACTCTGGGGGACCTCTGTGCTCGCCTTCCACTGCCATGGCTGCCAGTCTTCAGTCGCTAATGAGTAGCTTTCTTCACCCGCATAGTGAGGCTACTCATGAGCAGCAGGAAGACCTGGAGCAGGACCTGAACCAGCAGGTCGTGTCATACCTTGACATGAGCATGTCAACGCACCTTGAGGATCCGCTGGACTTCTGGGCAGCCAAACTTGATTTGTGGCCGCAACTAGCAGAGTTTGCTCTGGAAAAGCTGTCCTGCCCGGCCAGTAGCGTGTCATCTGAGCGGGTGTTTAGTGCGGCGGGGGCCATAGTAACACCGAGGAGAACTCGTCTACCAACTAAAAATGTGGAGCAACTCACCTTTGTGAAAATGAATCAGGGATGGATCAGCCAGGATTTCCACCCACCAATGGCTGATGCATGCGACTAGATTCAGCATGGTACTACGTTTTACACTTTCCAACTGGTGCAAAACATATTTATGTCTTTAGGCCAATTTTTGGGCTCCTGCTGATGCCAACTTCAGGGTATGCCTTTCAGACAATTTTTGGGTTCCTGCTGATGCCAACTTCAGGGTGTGTCTATCAGTCAATGTTTGGGTTCCTGCTGCCAACTCCAGTGTCTCTCTCATCCAATTTTTGGGCTCCTGCTGCTGCCAACTCCAGTGTGTCTTTAGGCCAATTTTTAGGCTCCTGCTGTTGCTGCTGCTGCCAACTCCAGGGTGTGTCTTTAGGCCAATTTTTGGGCTCCTGCTGCCAACTCCAGTGTCTCTTTCAGCCAATGTTTGGGTTCCTGCTGCTGCTGCTGGCAACCCCAGTGTGTCTTTAGGCCAATGTTTGGGCTCCTGCTGCTGCTGCTGCCAACTCCAGTGTGTCTTTAGGCCAATTTTTGGGCTCCTGCTGCCAACTCCAGTGTCTCTTTCAGCCAATGTTTGGGCTCCTGCTGCTGCTGCTGGCAATCCCAGTGTGTCCTTAGGCCAATGTTTGGGCTCCTGCTGCTGCTGCTGACAACTCCAGGGTTTGTCTTTAGGCCAATTGTTGGGCTCCTGCTGCCAACTCCAGTGTCTCTTTCAGCCAATGTTTGGGCTCCTGCTGCTGCTGGCAACCCCAGTGTGTCTTTAGGCCAATGTTTGGGCTCCTGCTGCTGCCAACTCCAGGGTGTGTCTTTAGGCCAATTTTTGGGCTCTTGCTGGCAACTCCAGTGTCTCTTTCAGCCAATGTTTGGGCTCCTGCTGCGGCCAACTCCAGTGTCTCTTTCAGCCAATGTTTGGGCTCCTGCTGCTGCTGCTGGCAACCCCAGTGTGTCTTTAGGCCAATTTTTGGGCTCCTGCTGATGCCAACTTCAGGGTATGCCTTTCAGACAATTTTTAGGCTCCTGCTGCTGCTGCTGCTGCTGCTGCCAACTCCAGGGTGTGTCTTTAGGCCAATTTTTGGGCTCCTGCTGCCAACTCCAGTGTCTCTTTCAGCCAATGTTTGGGTTCCTGCTGCTGCTGCTGGCAACCCCAGTGTGTCTTTACGCCAATGTTTGGGCTCCTGCTGCTGCCAACTCCAGTGTGTCTTTAGGCCAATTTTTGGGCTCCTGCTGCCAACTCCAGTGTCTCTTTCAGACAATGTTTGGGCTCCTGCTGCTGCTGGCAACCCCAGTGTGTCTTTAGGCCAATGTTTGGGCTCCTGCTGCTGCCAACTCCAGGGTGTGTCTTTAGGCCAATGTTTGGGCTCCTGCTGCTGCCAACTCCAGGGTGTGTCTTTAGGCCAATTTTTGGGCTCTTGCTGGCAACTCCAGTGTCTCTTTCAGCCAATGTTTGGGCTCCTGCTGCTGCTGCGGCCAACTCCAGTGTCTCTTTCAGCCAATGTTTGGGCTCCTGCTGCTGCTGCTGCTGGCAACCCCAGTGTGTCTTTGGGACAATTTTTGGACTCCTGCTGCTGCCAACTCCAGGTTGTATCTTTTGGCCAATTTTTGGGCTCCTGCTGGCAACTCCAGTGTCTCTTTCAGCCAATGTTTGGGCTCCTGCTGCTGCCAACTCCAGTGTCTCTTTCAGCCAATGTTTGGGCTCCTGCTGCTGGCAACTCCAGTGTGTCTTTAGGCCAATTTTTGGGCTCCTGCTGCTGCTGCCAACTCCAGGGTGTGTCTTTAGGCCAATTTTTGGGCTCCTGCTGCCAACTCAAGTGTCTCTGTCAAGCAATGTTTGGGCTCCTGCTGCTGCCAACTCCAGTGTGTCTTTAAGCCAATTTTTGGGCTCCTGCTGCCAACTCCAGTGTCTCTTTCAAGCAATGTTTGGGCTCCTGCTGCGAACTCCAGTGTGTGTCTTTAGGCCAATTTTTGGCCTCCTGCTGCCCACTCCAGTGTGTCTTTAGGCAAATGTTTGGGCTGCTGCTGCCAACTCCAGGGTGTCATTCAGTCAATGTTTGGGCTCCTGCTGCTGCTGCCAACTCCAGGGTGTCTCTTTCAAGCAATGTTTGGGCTCCTGCTGCTGCTGCTGCCAACTCCAGTGTGTCTTTAGGCCAATTTTTGGGCTCCTGCTGCCATCTCCAGTGTCTCTTTCAAGCAATGTTTGGGCTCCTGCTGCTGCTGCCAACTCCAGTGTCTCTTTCAAGCAATGTTTGGGCTCCTGCTGCTGCCAACTCCAGGGTGTGTCTTTAGGCCAATTTTCGGGCTCCTGCTGCTGCTGCCAACTCCAGGGTGTGCCTTCCAGACAATTTTTGTGCTCTTGCTGCTGCCAACTTCAGGGTGTGTCTTTAGGCCAATTTTTGGGCTGCTGCCAACTCCAGTGTCTCTTTCAAGTAATGTTTGGGCTCCTGCTGCTGCTGCTGCCAACTCCAGTGTCTCTTTCAGCCAATGTTTGGACTCCTGCTGCTGCTACTGGCAACTCCAGTATGTCTTTTGGCCAATTTCTGGGCTCCTGCTGCCAACTCCAGTGTCTCTTTCAAGAAATGTTCGGGCTCATGCTGCTGCTGCCAACTCCAGTGTGTGTCTTTAGGCCAATTTTTGGCCTCCTGCTGCCAACTCCAGTGTGTCTTTAGGTCAATTTTTGGGCTGCTGCTGCCAACTCCAGGGTGTCTCTTTCAAGCAATGTTTGGGCTCCTGTTGCTGCTGCTGCCAACTCCAGTGTGTCTTTAGGCCATTTTTTGGGCTCCTGCTGCCATCTCCAGTGTCTCTTTCAAGCAATGTTTGGGCTCCTGCTGCTGCTGCCAACTCCAGTGTCTCTTTCAAGCAATGTTTGGGCTCCTGCTGCTGCCAACTCCAGGGTGTGTCTTTAGGCCAATTTTCGGGCTCCTGCTGCTGCTGCCAACTCCAGGGTGTGCCTTCCAGACAATTTTTGTGCTCTTGCTGCTGCCAACATCAGGGTGTGTCTTTACGCCAATTTTTGGGCTGCTGCCAACTCCAGTGTCTCTTTCAAGCAATGTTTGGGCTCCTGCTGCTGCTGCTGCCAACTCCAGTGTCTCTTTCAGCCAATGTTTGGACTCCTGCTGCTGCTACTGGCAACTCCAGTATGTCTTTAGGCCAATTTTTGGGCTCCTGCTGCCAACTCCAGTTTCTCTGTCAAGGAATGTTTGGGCTCATGCTGCTGCTGCCAACTCCAGTGTGTGTCTTTAGGCCAATTTTTGGCCTCCAGCTGCCAACTCCAGTGTGTCTTTAGGTCAATTTTTGGGCTGCTGCTGCCAACTCCAGGGTGTCATTCAGTCAATGTTTGGGCTCCTTCTGCTGCTGCCAACTCCAGGGTGTCTCTTTCAAGCAATGTTTGGGCTCCTGCTGCTGCCAACTCCAGTGTGTCTTTAGGCCAATTTTTGGGCTCCTGCTGCCAACTCCAGTGTCTCTTTCAAGCAATGTTTGGGCTCCTGCTGCTGCTGTTGCCAACTCCAGGGTGTGTCTTTAGGCCAATTTTTGGGCTCCTGCTGCCAACTCCAGTTTCTCTTTCAAGCAATGTTTGGGCTCCTGCTGCTGCCAACTCCAGTGTGTCTTTAGGCAAATTTTTGGGCTCCTGCTGCCAACTCCAGTGTCTCTTTCAGCCAATGTTTGGGCTCCTGCTGCTGCTGCTGCCAACTCCAGTGTGTCTTTAGGCCAATTTTTGGGCTGCTGCTGCCAACTCCAGTGTCTCTTTCAAGCAATGTTTGGGCTCCTGCTGCTGCTGCCAACTCCAGGGTGTGTCTTTTGGCCAATTTTTGGGCTCCTGCTGCCAAGTCCAGTGTCTCCTTCAAGCAATGTTTGGGCTCCTGCTGCTGCTGCTGCTGCTAACTCCAGGGTGTGTCTTTCAGGCAATATATGGGCTCCTAATGCTGCTGCCAACTCCAATGTGTTTTTCAGGCAATATATGAGCTCCCTATGCTGCTGTCAATTCCTGGGTGTGTCTTTCAGGCTATATATGGGCTGCTAATGCTGCTGCCAACTCCTGGGTGTGTTTTTCAGGCAATATATGTGCTCCCTATGCTGCTGCCAAATTCAGGGTGTGTTTTTTAGGCAATATATGGGCTCCCTATGCTCCTGCCAACTCCACTGTGTGTCTTTCAGGCAATATATGGGCTCATCATGCTGATGCCACCTCAAGGCTCTGCAATTGTGCTGCTCTGCGTCAGCGAATCTAATAGCGACGCCTCTGATCTGCATGTTATACTTCTTTACAATAGTATTTCACTAACCCAGCATGCATCCTATGCATGTTACAGCCAAGCAAAACGTTCTGCAACCCTATGGAGGCTCTTGGACGCCCAGAAATAGCCGTTTTTAATAGCGATTCGTCACGAATAAATTCGGACCGAAACTATTTTTCCCAGAAAATTCGCAGAATCAGCCGAATCGATTTTTTCAAAAGTTCGTTCTAGTTATAAGCTATACAAGTCAAATAATATTTGATAACATTTTATTAAATATTTTACATCTTTACAATGTTTATGATGTCTATCATTTATTGATAATTAAAATACATTTAATGAGTTCACAAATCCACTTATGCACATAAATCCGAGAGAAGCCACAAGGAATTGAAAAATATCTAAAGACTAAAGGAAATTAAGGTAAGCATGAAAATATTGGGACATAGGAAAATATACAGTGTCAAGAGAGTTAAGGTAAGCATTAATAGAGTGGGACAGAGGAAAAAAAACACTCACAAGGGAGTTAAGGTAAGCATGGGAGCAGAAGTGAGTGAGAGAATAGTTGAAACGGGGGACATGAAAGAGTTAATAAGCTGCGTGCATGTGTACATGCGTGCAAAAATAGCAGTTTCTACAACAGAATTACGTTACTATGTATATTTTGAGAAACATGCAAGCTGAATATCGCGGGACACTGAAAATCTACGTTGGAAGGTACGATGAAAAATGGTAGGATACGAGGATTACAAAGCAACATAATCGAAAACCTCGTCCTCTCACGTACACTGTGAGAGCCATAAACAGCCAATCATGATGGCGTATGCAGCTACGAAAAGTCAACGGAACACTCGCGATGGTGGCTCTGCATCATGCATACGCACATAAACATATGGGAAAATAGTGAAAATAACACATTACGAGACAAAAACTAGATGGTTTTGAGAAGGCTATGAATCAGCCCTAAAATCTTGTATGCTATTTATTGTGAGCCAAGTAATAGATTGACTACATTTCTAATTGATAAAGTCTTAACATATGTAATGTTTACATAAATATGAGAAGAAAACTGTGCGCCTGCAATTTATCAAGCTACCGTATTTTTCATCTCATAAGACATACTTATTGTTTCCCAAAAGCTGGAGGAAGCCGACACTTTGCACGCTCAGTGCAGCCGGCTGCACACAATCCATCTGTGACACAGCGGCAGCTTACTTGCTGCTGTGCGCATACCCATCTGCCTGTCCATTCAAGTGGATGGTAGGTGTGCACACAGAGTGGCATAAGCCATCACTGATGTGTCGCATTGATGCCATTGATAGATCATGGCTGAGGTGAGATTTTATTTTTTGTTCTAACTGCCTCAGCGGTGGTTGGGGATTGTGGGGAGGGGGAGTATCTGCCACACTGCCCCTTATAGAGAGGGTGAGTTGGGGGGTATTCTACATGCTGCCTGTTATATGGGGATGTGGAGGGAGTATTCTGCACGCTTCCTGTTATATGGGGATAGAATATTCTGTACACATCATCTGTGTACTCGTCCCTTAATGCCTAGAGAAAATAAGGCAGTGTCCTTACCATTGTAATTGTTCCAGTCCCCACACCTAAAGGGCTACCATCACTCATGCGCGATTCGCAACCTCATTTTGCTTTGGAGGGGGAATGGTGTCTGCAGTCACTTCCGCCATTGCAAGGCCAGTAAGCTCCAATAGGAAATGGATGGGGGCGGGCACAGCTACACCAATGTGTGTGTGACAGACAAGCTTGAGAAGAACAATAGAGGAGAAGGAGGAAAGAAGGAGCGAGGAGACTGGTGACCTTCTTCTCCTCTATTGGCTGTCTTCTCCACTTTGTCTGCCACACACATACACAGAGGTTTTATCTCTTGTCTGCTTATGTGATACTGTGATTGATTCCAGCTTCTCCGGACGGCACTAAGTTCAAATGCCACAGCCGCGCCCGCCCCCATTTATTTTCTATTGGAGGTTATTGGCCTTATAATGTCAGAAAAGGCTGCAGACACCACTTGGCTCTTTTGGCTGTCCGCAGCCTTGTGCATATATGTGTATTTTTAGGTAGTTTTAACTCTTTAATGTGCATGTCTGATCTATGTCCACTAGGTTATTAAATAAACTTGTGATATTTTTTTGTAGATTGAAGCAACTTTCTCTTGTTCCTTTTGGTGTACAGGATTTAGGCCCTGGTTGTTTCACTCCTGTTTTCCAAACTGAATAAACTTAATTTCAGCATTCTTTCAGTGTACACTAGCCCCCCTGTTTCATTTATTAATTGAGTTGACGTCTTTAAATGCGCTTTAGTTCTGATATGTCCTTCTTAAACCATACACAATATTTCATATGGAGCCTGACCAGTGAAACTGGTTAAGACTTTACTGTCTATTCTCAATATCATTATTATATGTATTAAAGACAATAGGAAACAGAACTGACCCCATTGCTAGTAACGGTGGTTTGATATAGTAAAAAATAGGTGTCTTATCAATGCAATATAAGGCAATCATGATCACTATTATTTAAGGCATTGTACCTACCCCATTTTTTATTCACATTTTAATTATTTCTTCCAGCACAGAAATGAATCAATGTCCAAACATTTCCTTAAAAGAATTCTACATTCTGGCATTTCCCACCTCAGGATTTGCAACATTTGCTAAATGTACTGGATTTTTGCTGATGTACTTAATAGGGGTTCTAGGCAATATGCTTATTTTTATGTTGGTCTACAAGGTTCCCCAGCTGCACACACCGATGTACTTCTTCCTGTCTAATCTGTCTATTATAGATGCCACATATGTCTCCGCCATTCTCCCAAACCTGTCGTTAATTTCTTTGAATAAGAGCAAGCATATTTCATTCCAAGGCTGCATCACTCAGTTATACTTCTTCGTATTTTGCGCTGATGCTGAGATTTTAATCCTTGTCTGCATGGCCTATGACCGATACATTGCTGTATGCTCCCCATTGCATTATCTAGTGATCATGAGGAAAAGTGTATGTGTAACAGTGGCTGGTGGCACATTTGTTGTCAGCGCATTCAATTCATTACTGTTAACTCTACACACATCCATGCTGTCATACTGTGACTCTCACAACATTGAGCACTTCTTCTGTGAAATTAGATCACTGATAATACTTTCTTCTAGTGATACAACCAATATAGAAATGCTGCTCTACCTGGAGGACATTTGTTTTGTATTTGTTTCATTTATAGTTATTCTGGCCTCTTATGTGTCCATCATCTACAATGTTTTAAAGATCCATTTGCCCAAAGGCCGGCTCAAGACTTTTTATTGCTGTATGTCCCATCTAATTAGTGTTATACTATTCTACGGACCAATTTTTTGCTTATACCTAAAACCCAAGCCAACTCATTCGTATGGAGAAGAGAAGTTGCTTTCCTTTTTTTATGTCGTACTCGTTCCTACCTTGAATCCCTTTGTATATACTCTGAGAAACAAAGAGGTCACGGGAGCTATTGAAAAAATACTCAAAAAATATCACATCAACTAAAGATATAGAATAAATAAAACAAAATAAAATAATAATAATTATAAATAAAACTAAAAAGAAATTAACTAAATACATAAATAAAAACACCTACACACATATTGTCTGTATACAATGATGCTGTGTAATTCCAAATTGGAAAATTGGAAATGCAGAATTAATAATTCATATTTCCGTTTTAAGTTGCACTGTAGATTAAAACGCCTGTCCAGTCAACCTAAAAAAGATAAACCTCAATTACTTGCTAGCTCGCTAGCTCCCTGCATGTGAGACCAGGCTTGCTCATTGACTTGCAGACACACCATAAGAACTATCATGGACATCCACCTCTGATAAGTGTTATCAGCTTATATGCACCAGACTATCTCAGCCCACAGAATTGTGAGGGATCATGCCTGCAGACTGGAAGGTAAGTGGTGTTTTTGTTTTTATGTTGGCTGGACTGAAACTTTAAGTAGCAAGACGGTGAAAGAAGTGGGCCCTTTTAAGCACATTTACAATCAAATTGAATTATTATTTATTCCAAACATTAAAGCAAACCTATAGTCAAAAAGGCTTAGGCCTCATCAAAAAATCACCCCCAGCTTGGGCTACAGTTCTTAGTATAAGTAGTAATAAGTAACCAAAATTAAGCATGGATTAAATAGCTCCAGCTCTCTGCTTCCTCCGTCTGTCTCCTTAATGAAGAAAATCACTTCCTCATTTAGCTTTCAGTCCCCACCCTATTGACCCGGTCCATCAATCAACCTTCAGACGACCAAGAACAGAAACACCCAACACTCCATGCCCAGATTGTCTGCCTTGCTCTGCAACCGGGATGTCGATTGGGTCTTTGATATCCCGGCATGGATCGTGCCTGCCTGAAAAACTTATGGGAAAAATAGACCCCATCCACAACTTTTCCAAACACTTTACCACAGTAGGAGCAAATAATGTTGCAGGTGGTGAGTATGTCCCCAGCTATGATGCTGAGGCTATATCATTGTAGGGGGAAGAACATGGGCTGGGAATAATTGAATGAGGGGTACAGTAGGGACAGTACAGAGGTGTGGGGTGGACTAGCAAGGCTAGAGGCAGCAGCCCAACCAGTCCAATACCAGTGTGGCCCACCGGGTATTCTCCTGTGTCTCCCTATGACCAGTTCGCCCCTGATACTGACTACAACAGGAGCGTTATGCAATGAATAAAAAAAAAAATGTGATATAGAGCAACTGTGCAAATTCCAAATGAACCTAATAAAAATGCATACAACAAACAACTAAATGTATTTATTTAACTTTACATAGCTGGGTGTTCTTATTTAATTGCATAAAATGCATTGATCCTATAGTCAATATTTATAGTACAGCTTATATGTTGACATATTTAATAATTTATGTACTCTGTCTCATACATTTATTTTAATGCATCATTGAACAGGGAGGAAAAGAATCTCCTTTATAGAACATTTATTATACAGAGACCACCATTTTTGCATGATAAATTTTAACCTCTCCCACATGCTTTGACTAAAAAATAAGCTTGATTTTATATTTATATATAAAAAGTAAAAGGAGAAACAACAGTTCCAGATCTGAACTTGCAATGGATTTACAGTATATATGAATGTGAGTGTGGTGTGGCATGATGGTGGAGGTCCGCCTGGATTTTTACAGTAAGACAACATTGTCTTTTCAGAGGGTGGAAAATTGTGTATTTGGCATTTCTTTAAAGAAGTCTATATAATAAAGCCTTAACCATGCTTACTGTTTGTTGTTGTGTATTATGTACAGAATTAGAGGCCGATTCATTAATAGCGCCAGGTAGCGACAGATGAGCGCCAGTAGCGTTATTTTCACAGCGCACGCTAGTATTCGCTGTGCTTGGCCGTTGTTCGGCTGTTGACAGCGACTCAGTCGGTGTGCGGTAATGTTGAATACGGGGTTAGGAGTCGCTGTTTGACATGTTCCGCGCTGTATGGGAGCGCATGACAGCGAATGGCCATAGCGAACGGCTCCCAGCATATTCATTAACAAATCACACTCAAAAAATTCTCGCGCTGTGAAATGCTTGTTTAAACCCCAGAGCGCTGGCAGCGATGGGTTAAAAGTAGTTTTTTAACCCCCAAACAACCATATTTTTGGGAAAAAAAAAAGAAGTTGTTCAAAACATTTTGTAATATGAATACATTAATATCAGACCTGTAATGTCAATTCTGCACAAATTTTTTTTTTTTTTTTTTTTTAACCTTAAAAAAAATATCTAACATTGCAGAAGTGGTCACAGAATTTTTGCCATTTAAAAAAAAAAAAAAATTAATAACAATTAATTAAGAATATTTAGATTGCTCCATTGAAATGCATTGGAGAACGCCAGGTAGCGAGAGGTCATACCTGTCGCTGTTCAAGGTCGCTCGCTGGCGCTGTGGGGTGAGGCTGGAATAATGATGAATGATTCGCTATCTGGCGCTCTGTCAGTCGCTAAGCAGGATCGGCTTGATAAATGTGTGATTGCGGAGGGGAGCCGGCGTTCTCGTGGCGGTGACCGTCATTACCGTTCGCTCACCATTCGCTACCTGGCGCTATCCCTTGTTAAATAAGGGCCGGGGTGTTGGGTTGATGGTTAGCCTCTAATTTAAAGAGGCAGTGCTTTGAGAACATGCTTTTGGGCTGACAACCGCATTGATCAATTTTATATTTCAGTAGATTTTTATTAAATATTTGTACTGTGTTACATTGTCTTATTACATCAAACAATATATGCATTGGTTGAATTTTATATTTACACTCTGGAGAATAATTGGTAAATAGATAGATATATCATATATCATTAAGAACGGCGCAAGACTTAGGGGTTATTTAAGAAACGATAACGGCAGGTAGTGCCACGTAGCAGCATGTAGCGTCGGGTGAACACTGGGCACTGTATGTGAAAACTAGCGGCGGCTCAGTGTAAAGGGCCGGCGCTCTATGATCAGCAGCGCCATGTAGTACCTGTCGCTCAGTATCGCTCTCCCATACATTTCAATTGTGTTTCATTTGTTTGTGTTTAAATAGCGTGTTGCTAAAGTACACTTTAACATTTTTGGCTCAAATCATTGTGTGTCCTCTCTTTCCCTGCATTTAAAACCTTTTATTGTTTTTTTTTTTTTGTTTTAATTTTTTTTATGCAGAATTGTATGTGCAGGTCTGCCATTGCAGTGTCATTGTCACAGTGTTAAAACAATGTCATTCCTTATGTTTTTGCTCTAGTGCTTCTGGTGCTTAACGCTAGAGTGCCCAGCTTTATATGCAAACTCTATACAGGAAAATAACAATACAAGACAAGACAAGATTAAAAAACATAAAGACAAAGAGCTGTGGGGGACGTTCTAACTAGGGATGAGCAAATCGATCCGGACGAACCCGGATTCGTTCCGAATTTCATGAAAAATTCGATTCTGAACGAATCCGAATTTCCCCGCGATTCGATCGATCGAAGTTTTCCTTTGAACTCCATTTATTTCAGGCATTACAGGCATTGTAAAATGGTGGATGGACATGTCTGGACATGTCTGGACATATCCCCTGGGGCAAGTTATCATGGGAAGGTCACATGCAGCCTATCAGCAGCCAGGAGCCCCGGTGACGTCACAGCGCTATATAAAGCGGCGGCCATCTTGCTTGTGCGCATTTCAGACTTGCATTCGTGAGAGAAAGGTGGCTGCTGCAGCTAGGGAGAGAGAGTTAGCGATAGGTAGGGAGATTTACAGATAGGTAGGGAGATTTACAGATAGGTAAAGAGAGAGACAGATAGTTAGGGAGATTTAGAGTGGTAGACAGAGCTAGGCAAAGATAGTTTTAAAACCGGAACAATCCAGCAGCATACAAGTCACATTGACAGGATGCCTAGTGCTGGCTATGATTCAAATTTCATAATTACTGGGTTACTGTTAATATATTTGGTTTGGTTTAAATACAGCTGAACACTGTGCATGCAATGCACATGCTATTTAACCCTTTCTGCTATTTAGCCCTGAACGCTATTTTAACCCTATCTGTTAAGCAAAAGCATTTATCATACTTGGATTATTGTTACTTTTTGTTCAGCTTGAAGTATACCAGGCCACACGGGCATCCCAAGGCACATGCTAATTAACCCTATATGTTAAGCAAAAGCATTTCTCATACTTGGATTAGTGTCAAAAGTTTCTGTTCAGCTTAAAATATACCAGGCCACACGGGCATCCCAAAGCACATGCTATTTAACCCTATTTGTTAAGCACAAGCATTTCTCATACTTGGATTATTGTTACTTTTTGTTCAGCTTAAAATATACCAGGCCACACGGGCATCCCAAGGCACATGCTATTTAACCCTATCTGTTAAGCAAAAGCATTTCTCATACTTGGATTATTGTTACTTTTTGTTCAGCTTAAAATATACCAGGCCACACGGGCATCCCAAGGCACATGCTATTTAACCCTATCTGTTATGCAAAAGCATTTCTCATACTTGGATTATTGTTACTTTTTGGTCAGCTTAAAATATACCAGGCCACACGGGCATCCCAAGGCACATGCTATTTTAACCCTATCTGTTAAGCAAAAGCATTTCTCATACTTGGATTATTGTTACTTTTTGTTCAGCTTAAAATATACAAGGCCACACGGGCATCCCAAGGCACATGCTATTTTAACCCTATCTGTTATGCAAAAGCATTTCTCATACTTGGATTATTGTTACTTTTTGGTCAGCTTAAAATATACCAGGCCACATGGGCATCCCAAGGCACATGTTATTTTAACCCTATCTGTTATACAGCATAAGCGTTGATCAGCATCAGCTGCTTTATTAAGCTACTTCAGTTTGCACTTGTTTTTGACTGCTTTTAATAAACCAGGCCGCAGGGCACCCCAAAGCTGCACCTTGAACCCTATCTGTTATACAACATAAGCGTTGATCAGCATCAGCTGCTTTATTAAGCTACTTCAGTTTGCACTTGTTTTTGACTGCTTTTAATAAACCAGGCCGCAGGGCACCCCAAAGCTGCTCCTTGAACCCTATCTGTTATATAACATAAGCGTTGATCAGCATCAGCTGCTTTATTAAGCTACTTCAGTTTGCACTTGTTTTTGACTGCTTTTAATAAACCAGGCTGCAGGGCACCCCAAAGCTGTACCTTGAACCCTATCTGTTATACAACATAAGCGTTGATCAGCATCAGCTGCTTTATTAAGCTACTTCAGTTTGCACTTGTTTTTGACTGCTTTTAATAAACCAGGCCGCAGGGCACCCCAAAGCTGCACCTTGAACCCTATCTGTTAAACAACATAAGCGTTGATCAGCATCAGCTGCTTTATTAAGCTACTTCAGTTTGCACTTGTTTTTGACTTCTTTCAATAAACCAGGCCGCAGGGCACCCCAAAGCTGCACCTTGCACCCTATCTGTTATACAACATAAGTGTTGATCAGCATCAGCTGCTTTATTAAGCTACTTCAGTTTGCACTTGTTTTTGACTGCTTTTAATAAACCAGGCCGCAGGGCACCCCAAAGCTGCACCTTGAACTCTATCTGTTATACAACATAAGCGTTGATCAGCATCAGCTGCTTTATTAAGCTACTTCAGTTTGCACTTGTTTTTGACTGCTTTTAATAAACCAGGCCGCAGGGCTCCTGCTTATGCTGCTGCCAACTCCAGGGTGTGCCTTCCAGCTAATGTATGTGCTCCTGCTGCTGCCAACTTCAGGATGCCTTCCAGCCAATTTCTAGGTTCCTGCTGCTGCTGCCAACTCCAGGGTGTGTCAGTCAATTTTTGGGCTCCTGCTGCTGCCAACTCCAGTGTCTCTTTAAAGCAATGTTTGGGCTCCTGCTGCTTGCAACTCCAGGGTGTGATTCATCCAATTTTTGGGCTCCTGCTGCCAACTCCAGCGTCTCTCTCAGCCAATTTTTGGCCTCCTGCTGCTGCTGCTGCCAACTCCAGGGTGTCTTTCAAGCAATGTTTGGGCTCCTGCTTATGCTGCTGCCAACTCCAGGGTGTGCCTTCCAGCTAATGTATGTGCTCCTGCTGCTCACAACTTTAGGGTGCCTTCCAGCTAATTTCTAGGTTCCTGCTGCTGCTGCTGCCAACTCCAGGGTGTGTCAGTCAATTATTGGGCTCCTGCTGCCAACTCCAGTGTCTCTTTCAGCCAATGTTTGGGCTCCTGCTGCTGCTTGCAACTCCAGGGTGTGATTCATCCAATTTTCGGACTCCTGCTGCCAACTCCAGTGTCTCTCTCAGCCAATTTTTGGCCTCCTGCTGCCAACTCCAGGGTGTCTTTCAAGCAATGTTTGGGCTCCTACTTTTGCTGCTGCCAACTCCAGGGTGTGCCTTTCAGCTAATGTATGTGCTCCTGCTGCTGCCAACTTCAGGGTGCCTTCCAGCCAATTTCTAGGTTCCTGCTGCTGCTGCCAGCTCCAGGGTGTGTCAGTCAATTTTTGGGCTCCTGCTGCTGCCAACTCCAGTGTGTCTTTAAAGCAATGTTTGGGCTCCTGCTGCTGCTGCTTGCAACTCCAGGGTGTGATTCATCCAATTTTTGGGCTCCTGAAGCCAACTCCAGTGTGTCTTTCAAGCTATGTTTGGGCTGCTGCTGCTTGCAACTCCAGGGTGTGATTCATCCAATTTTTGGGCTCCTGCTGCCAACTCCAGTGTCTCTTTCAGCCAATGTTTGGGCTCCTGCTGCTGCTTGCAACTCCAGGGTGTGATTCATCCAATGTTTGGGCTCCTGCTGCCAACTCCAGTGTCTCTTTCAGCCAATGTTTGGGCTGCTGCTGCTGCTTGCAACTCCAGGGTGTGATTCATCCAATTTTTGGGCTCCTGCTGCCAACTCCAGTGTCTCTTTCAGCCAATGTTTGGGCTCCTGCTGCTGCTTGCAACTCCAGGGTGTGATGCATCCAATTTTTGGGCTCCTGCTGCCAACTCCAGTGTCTCTTTCAGTCAATGTTTGGGCTCCTGCTGCTGCTGCTTGCAACTCCAGGGTGTGATTCATCCAATTTTTGGGCTCCTGCTGCCAACTCCAGTGTGTCTTTCAAGCTAAGTTTGGGCTGCTGCTGCAGCTGCTTGCGACTCCAGGGAGTGATTCATCCAATTTTTGGGCTCCTGAAGCCAACTCCAGTGTGTCTTTCAAGCTATGTTTGGGCTCCTGCTGCTTGCAACTCCAGGGTGTGATTCATCCAATTTTTGGGCTCCTGAAGCCAACTCCAGTGTGTCTTTCAAGCTATGCTTGGGCTGCTGCTGCTTGCAACTCCAGGGTGTGATTCATCCAATTTTTGGGCTCCTGCTGCCAACTCCAGTGTCTCTTTCAGCCAATGTTTGGGCTCCTGCTGCTGCTTGCAACTCCAGGGTGTGATTCATCCAATTTTTTGGCTCCTGAAGCCAACTCCAGTGTCTCTTTCAGCCAATGTTGGGCTCCTGCTGCTGCCAACTCCAGTGTGTCTTTAGGCCAATTTTTGGGCTCCTGCTGCCAACTCCAGTGTCTCTTTCAAGCAATGTTTGGGCTCCTGCTGCTGCTGTTGCCAACTCCAGGGTGTGTCTTTAGGCCAATTTTTGGGCTCCTGCTGCCAACTCCAGTTTCTCTTTCAAGCAATGTTTGGGCTCCTGCTGCTGCCAACTCCAGTGTGTCTTTAGGCAAATTTTTGGGCTCCTGCTGCCAACTCCAGTGTCTCTTTCAGCCAATGTTTGGGCTCCTGCTGCTGCTGCTGCCAACTCCAGTGTGTCTTTAGGCCAATTTTTGGGCTGCTGCTGCCAACTCCAGTGTCTCTTTCAAGCAATGTTTGGGCTCCTGCTGCTGCTGCCAACTCCAGGGTGTGTCTTTTGGCCAATTTTTGGGCTCCTGCTGCCAAGTCCAGTGTCTCTTTCAAGCAATGTTTGGGCTCCTGCTGCTGCTGCTGCTGCTAACTCCAGGGTGTGTCTTTCAGGCAATATATGGGCTCCTAATGCTGCTGCCAACTCCAATGTGTTTTTCAGGCAATATATGAGCTCCCTATGCTGCTGTCAATTCCTGGGTGTGTCTTTCAGGCTATATATGGGCTGCTAATGCTGCTGCCAACTCCTGGGTGTGTTTTTCAGGCAATATATGTGCTCCCTATGCTGCTGCCAAATTCAGGGTGTGTTTTTTAGGCAATATATGGGCTCCCTATGCTGCTGCCAACTCCACTGTGTGTCTTTCAGGCAATATATGGGCTCATCATGCTGATGCCACCTCAAGGCTCTGCAATTGTGCTGCTCTGCGTCAGCGAATCTAATAGCGACGCCTCTGATCTGCATGTTATACTTCTTTACAATAGTATTTCACTAACCCAGCATGCATCCTATGCATGTTACAGCCAAGCAAAACGTTCTGCAACCCTATGGAGGCTCTTGGACGCCCAGAAATAGCCGTTTTTAATAGCGATTCGTCACGAATAAATTCGGACCGAAACTATTTTTCCCAGAAAATTCGCAGAATCAGCCGAATCGATTTTTTCAAAAGTTCGTTCTAGTTATAAGCTATACAAGTCAAATAATATTTGATAACATTTTATTAAATATTTTACATCTTTACAATGTTTATGATGTCTATCATTTATTGATAATTAAAATACATTTAATGAGTTCACAAATCCACTTATGCACATAAATCCGAGAGAAGCCACAAGGAATTGAAAAATATCTAAAGACTAAAGGAAATTAAGGTAAGCATGAAAATATTGGGACATAGGAAAATATACAGTGTCAAGAGAGTTAAGGTAAGCATTAATAGAGTGGGACAGAGGAAAAAAAACACTCACAAGGGAGTTAAGGTAAGCATGGGAGCAGAAGTGAGTGAGAGAATAGTTGAAACGGGGGACATGAAAGAGTTAATAAGCTGCGTGCATGTGTACATGCGTGCAAAAATAGCAGTTTCTACAACAGAATTACGTTACTATGTATATTTTGAGAAACATGCAAGCTGAATATCGCGGGACACTGAAAATCTACGTTGGAAGGTACGATGAAAAATGGTAGGATACGAGGATTACAAAGCAACATAATCGAAAACCTCGTCCTCTCACGTACACTGTGAGAGCCATAAACAGCCAATCATGATGGCGTATGCAGCTACGAAAAGTCAACGGAACACTCGCGATGGTGGCTCTGCATCATGCATACGCACATAAACATATGGGAAAATAGTGAAAATAACACATTACGAGACAAAAACTAGATGGTTTTGAGAAGGCTATGAATCAGCCCTAAAATCTTGTATGCTATTTATTGTGAGCCAAGTAATAGATTGACTACATTTCTAATTGATAAAGTCTTAACATATGTAATGTTTACATAAATATGAGAAGAAAACTGTGCGCCTGCAATTTATCAAGCTACCGTATTTTTCATCTCATAAGACATACTTATTGTTTCCCAAAAGCTGGAGGAAGCCGACACTTTGCACGCTCAGTGCAGCCGGCTGCACACAATCCATCTGTGACACAGCGGCAGCTTACTTGCTGCTGTGCGCATACCCATCTGCCTGTCCATTCAAGTGGATGGTAGGTGTGCACACAGAGTGGCATAAGCCATCACTGATGTGTCGCATTGATGCCATTGATAGATCATGGCTGAGGTGAGATTTTATTTTTTGTTCTAACTGCCTCAGCGGTGGTTGGGGATTGTGGGGAGGGGGAGTATCTGCCACACTGCCCCTTATAGAGAGGGTGAGTTGGGGGGTATTCTACATGCTGCCTGTTATATGGGGATGTGGAGGGAGTATTCTGCACGCTTCCTGTTATATGGGGATAGAATATTCTGTACACATCATCTGTGTACTCGTCCCTTAATGCCTAGAGAAAATAAGGCAGTGTCCTTACCATTGTAATTGTTCCAGTCCCCACACCTAAAGGGCTACCATCACTCATGCGCGATTCGCAACCTCATTTTGCTTTGGAGGGGGAATGGTGTCTGCAGTCACTTCCGCCATTGCAAGGCCAGTAAGCTCCAATAGGAAATGGATGGGGGCGGGCACAGCTACACCAATGTGTGTGTGACAGACAAGCTTGAGAAGAACAATAGAGGAGAAGGAGGAAAGAAGGAGCGAGGAGACTGGTGACCTTCTTCTCCTCTATTGGCTGTCTTCTCCACTTTGTCTGCCACACACATACACAGAGGTTTTATCTCTTGTCTGCTTATGTGATACTGTGATTGATTCCAGCTTCTCCGGATGGCACTAAGTTCAAATGCCACAGCCGCGCCCGCCCCCATTTATTTTCTATTGGAGGTTATTGGCCTTATAATGTCAGAAAAGGCTGCAGACACCACTTGGCTCTTTTGGCTGTCCGCAGCCTTGTGCATATATGTGTATTTTTAGGTAGTTTTAACTCTTTAATGTGCATGTCTGATCTATGTCCACTAGGTTATTAAATAAACTTGTGATATTTTTTTGTAGATTGAAGCAACTTTCTCTTGTTCCTTTTGGTGTACAGGATTTAGGCCCTGGTTGTTTCACTCCTGTTTTCCAAACTGAATAAACTTAATTTCAGCATTCTTTCAGTGTACACTAGCCCCCCTGTTTCATTTATTAATTGAGTTGACGTCTTTAAATGCGCTTTAGTTCTGATATGTCCTTCTTAAACCATACACAATATTTCATATGGAGCCTGACCAGTGAAACTGGTTAAGACTTTACTGTCTATTCTCAATATCATTATTATATGTATTAAAGACAATAGGAAACAGAACTGACCCCATTGCTAGTAACGGTGGTTTGATATAGTAAAAAATAGGTGTCTTATCAATGCAATATAAGGCAATCATGATCACTATTATTTAAGGCATTGTACCTACCCCATTTTTTATTCACATTTTAATTATTTCTTCCAGCACAGAAATGAATCAATGTCCAAACATTTCCTTAAAAGAATTCTACATTCTGGCATTTCCCACCTCAGGATTTGCAACATTTGCTAAATGTACTGGATTTTTGCTGATGTACTTAATAGGGGTTCTAGGCAATATGCTTATTTTTATGTTGGTCTACAAGGTTCCCCAGCTGCACACACCGATGTACTTCTTCCTGTCTAATCTGTCTATTATAGATGCCACATATGTCTCCGCCATTCTCCCAAACCTGTCGTTAATTTCTTTGAATAAGAGCAAGCATATTTCATTCCAAGGCTGCATCACTCAGTTATACTTCTTCGTATTTTGCGCTGATGCTGAGATTTTAATCCTTGTCTGCATGGCCTATGACCGATACATTGCTGTATGCTCCCCATTGCATTATCTAGTGATCATGAGGAAAAGTGTATGTGTAACAGTGGCTGGTGGCACATTTGTTGTCAGCGCATTCAATTCATTACTGTTAACTCTACACACATCCATGCTGTCATACTGTGACTCTCACAACATTGAGCACTTCTTCTGTGAAATTAGATCACTGATAATACTTTCTTCTAGTGATACAACCAATATAGAAATGCTGCTCTACCTGGAGGACATTTGTTTTGTATTTGTTTCATTTATAGTTATTCTGGCCTCTTATGTGTCCATCATCTACAATGTTTTAAAGATCCATTTGCCCAAAGGCCGGCTCAAGACTTTTTATTGCTGTATGTCCCATCTAATTAGTGTTATACTATTCTACGGACCAATTTTTTGCTTATACCTAAAACCCAAGCCAACTCATTCGTATGGAGAAGAGAAGTTGCTTTCCTTTTTTTATGTCGTACTCGTTCCTACCTTGAATCCCTTTGTATATACTCTGAGAAACAAAGAGGTCACGGGAGCTATTGAAAAAATACTCAAAAAATATCACATCAACTAAAGATATAGAATAAATAAAACAAAATAAAATAATAATAATTATAAATAAAACTAAAAAGAAATTAACTAAATACATAAATAAAAACACCTACACACATATTTTCTGTATACAATGATGCTGTGTAATTCCAAATTGGAAAATTGGAAATGCAGAATTAATAATTCATATTTCCGTTTTAAGTTGCACTGTAGATTAAAACGCCTGTCCAGTCAACCTAAAAAAGATAAACCTCAATTACTTGCTAGCTCGCTAGCTCCCTGCATGTGAGACCAGGCTTGCTCATTGACTTGCAGACACACCATAAGAACTATCATGGACATCCACCTCTGATAAGTGTTATCAGCTTATATGCACCAGACCATCTCAGCCCACAGAATTGTGAGGGATCATGCCTGCAGACTGGAAGGTAAGTGGTGTTTTTGTTTTTATGTTGGCTGGACTGAAACTTTAAGTAGCAAGACGGTGAAAGAAGTGGGCCCTTTTAAGCACATTTACAATCAAATTGAATTATTATTTATTCCAAACATTAAAGCAAACCTATAGTCAAAAAGGCTTAGGCCTCATCAAAAAATCACCCCCAGCTTGGGCTACAGTTCTTAGTATAAGTAGTAATAAGTAACCAAAATTAAGCATGGATTAAATAGCTCCAGCTCTCTGCTTCCTCCGTCTGTCTCCTTAATGAAGAAAATCACTTCCTCATTTAGCTTTCAGTCCCCACCCTATTGACCCGGTCCATCAATCAACCTTCAGACGACCAAGAACAGAAACACCCAACACTCCATGCCCAGATTGTCTGCCTTGCTCTGCAACTCTGAAACATCCTCCTCCTCTATTCTCTCTCCTCTCACACAATTAGTCTCATCACCTGGGAAGACCCGTGAGTAGGGGAAAAACCCGTAGAGAAACCGGGATGTCGATTGGGTCTTTGATATCCCGGCATGGATCGTGCCTGCCTGAAAAACTTATGGGAAAAATAGACCCCATCCACAACTTTTCCAAACACTTTACCACAGTAGGAGCAAATAATGTTGCAGGTGGTGAGTATGTCCCCAGCTATGATGCTGAGGCTATATCATTGTAGGGGGAAGAACATGGGCTGGGAATAATTGAATGAGGGGTACAGTAGGGACAGTACAGGGGTGTGGGGTGGACTAGCAAGGCTAGAGGCAGCAGCCCAACCAGTCCAATACCAGTGTGGCCCACCGGGTATTCTCCTGTGTCTCCCTATGACCAGTTCGCCCCTGATACTGACTACAACAGGAGCGTTATGCAATGAATAAAAAAAAAAATGTGATATAGAGCAACTGTGCAAATTCCAAATGAACCTAATAAAAATGCATACAACAAACAACTAAATGTATTTATTTAACTTTACATAGCTGGGTGTTCTTATTTAATTGCATAAAATGCATTGATCCTATAGTCAATATTTATAGTACAGCTTATATGTTGACATATTTAATAATTTATGTACTCTGTCTCATACATTTATTTTAATGCATCATTGAACAGGGAGGAAAAGAATCTCCTTTATAGAACATTTATTATACAGAGACCACCATTTTTGCATGATAAATTTTAACCTCTCCCACATGCTTTGACTAAAAAATAAGCTTGATTTTATATTTATATATAAAAAGTAAAAGGAGAAACAACAGTTCCAGATCTGAACTTGCAATGGATTTACAGTATATATGAATGTGAGTGTGGTGTGGCATGATGGTGGAGGTCCGCCTGGATTTTTACAGTAAGACAACATTGTCTTTTCAGAGGGTGGAAAATTGTGTATTTGGCATTTCTTTAAAGAAGTCTATATAATAAAGCCTTAACCATGCTTACTGTTTGTTGTTGTGTATTATGTACAGAATTAGAGGCCGATTCATTAATAGCGCCAGGTAGCGACAGATGAGCGCCAGTAGCGTTATTTTCACAGCGCACGCTAGTATTCGCTGTGCTTGGCCGTTGTTCGGCTGTTGACAGCGACTCAGTCGGTGTGCGGTAATGTTGAATACGGGGTTAGGAGTCGCTGTTTGACATGTTCCGCGCTGTATGGGAGCGCATGACAGCGAATGGCCATAGCGAACGGCTCCCAGCATATTCATTAACAAATCACACTCAAAAAATTCTCGCGCTGTGAAATGCTTGTTTAAACCCCAGAGCGCTGGCAGCGATGGGTTAAAAGTAGTTTTTTAACCCCCAAACAACCATATTTTTGGGAAAAAAAAAAGAAGTTGTTCAAAACATTTTGTAATATGAATACATTAATATCAGACCTGTAATGTCAATTCTGCACAAATTTTTTTTTTTTAACTATATCTAATATCTAACATTGCAGAAGTGGTCACAGAATTTTTGCCATTTAAAAAAAAAAAAAAAAATTAATAACAATTAATTAAGAATATTTAGATTGCTCCATTGAAATGCATTGGAGAACGCCAGGTAGCGAGAGGTCATACCTGTCGCTGTTCAAGGTCGCTCGCTGGCGCTGTGGGGTGAGGCTGGAATAATGATGAATGATTCGCTATCTGGCGCTCTGTCAGTCGCTAAGCAGGATCGGCTTGATAAATGTGTGATTGCGGAGGGGAGCCGGCGTTCTCGTGGCGGTGACCGTCATTACCGTTCGCTCACCATTCTCTACCTGGCGCTATCCCTTGTTAAATAAGGGCCGGGGTGTTGGGTTGATGGTTAGCCTCTAATTTAAAGAGGCAGTGCTTTGAGAACATGCTTTTGGGCTGACAACCGCATTGATCAATTTTATATTTCAGTAGATTTTTATTAAATATTTGTACTGTGTTACATTGTCTTATTACATCAAACAATATATGCATTGGTTGAATTTTATATTTACACTCTGGAGAATAATTGGTAAATAGATAGATATATCATATATCATTAAGAACGGCGCAAGACTTAGGGGTTATTTAAGAAACGATAACGGCAGGTAGTGCCACGTAGCAGCATGTAGCGTCGGGTGAACACTGGGCGCTGTATGTGAAAACTAGCGGCGGCTCAGTGTAAAGGGCCGGCGCTCTATGATCAGCAGCGCCATGTAGTACCTGTCGCTCAGTATCGCTCTCCCATACATTTCAATTGTGTTTCATTTGTTTGTGTTTAAATAGCGTGTTGCTAAAGTACACTTTAACATTTTTGGCTCAAATCATTGTGTGTCCTCTCTTTCCCTGCATTTAAAACCTTTGATTGTTTTTTTTTTTTTGTTTTAATTTTTTTTATGCAGAATTGTATGTGCAGGTCTGCCATTGCAGTGTCATTGTCACAGTGTTAAAACAATGTCATTCCTTATGTTTTTGCTCTAGTGCTTCTGGTGCTTAACGCTAGAGTGCCCAGCTTTATATGCAAACTCTATACAGGAAAATAACAATACAAGACAAGACAAGATTAAAAAACATAAAGACATAGAGCTGTGGGGGACGTTATAAATAGGGATGAGCAAATCGATCCGGACGAACCCGGATTCGTTCCGAATTTCATGAAAAATTCGATTCTGAACGAATCCGAATTTCCCCGCGATTCGATCGATCGAAGTTTTCCTTTGAACTCCATTTATTTCAGGCATTACAGGCATTGTAAAATGGTGGATGGACATGTCTGGACATGTCTGGACATATCCCCTGGGGCAAGTTATCATGGGAAGGTCACATGCAGCCTATCAGCAGCCAGGAGCCCCGGTGACGTCACAGCGCTATATAAAGCGGCGGCCATCTTGCTTGTGCGCATTTCAGACTTGCATTCGTGAGAGAAAGGTGGCTGCTGCAGCTAGGGAGAGAGAGTTAGCGATAGGTAGGGAGATTTACAGATAGGTAGGGAGATTTACAGATAGGTAAAGAGAGAGACAGATAGTTAGGGAGATTTAGAGTGGTAGACAGAGCTAGGCAAAGATAGTTTTAAAACCGGAACAATCCAGCAGCATACAAGTCACATTGACAGGATGCCTAGTGCTGGCTATGATTCAAATTTCATAATTACTGGGTTACTGTTAATATATTTGGTTTGGTTTAAATACAGCTGAACACTGTGCATGCAATGCACATGCTATTTAACCCTTTCTGCTATTTAGCCCTGAACGCTATTTTAACCCTATCTGTTAAGCAAAAGCATTTATCATACTTGGATTATTGTTACTTTTTGTTCAGCTTGAAGTATACCAGGCCACACGGGCATCCCAAGGCACATGCTAATTAACCCTATATGTTAAGCAAAAGCATTTCTCATACTTGGATTAGTGTCAAAAGTTTCTGTTCAGCTTAAAATATACCAGGCCACACGGGCATCCCAAAGCACATGCCATTTAACCCTATTTGTTAAGCACAAGCATTTCTCATACTTGGATTATTGTTACTTTTTGTTCAGCTTAAAATATACCAGGCCACACGGGCATCCCAAGGCACATGCTATTTAACCCTATCTGTTAAGCAAAAGCATTTCTCATACTTGGATTATTGTTACTTTTTGTTCAGCTTAAAATATACCAGGCCACACGGGCATCCCAAGGCACATGCTATTTAACCCTATCTGTTATGCAAAAGCATTTCTCATACTTGGATTATTGTTACTTTTTGGTCAGCTTAAAATATACCAGGCCACACGGGCATCCCAAGGCACATGCTATTTTAACCCTATCTGTTAAGCAAAAGCATTTCTCATACTTGGATTATTGTTACTTTTTGTTCAGCTTAAAATATACAAGGCCACACGGGCATCCCAAGGCACATGCTATTTTAACCCTATCTGTTATGCAAAAGCATTTCTCATACTTGGATTATTGTTACTTTTTGGTCAGCTTAAAATATACCAGGCCACATGGGCATCCCAAGGCACATGTTATTTTAACCCTATCTGTTATACAGCATAAGCGTTGATCAGCATCAGCTGCTTTATTAAGCTACTTCAGTTTGCACTTGTTTTTGACTGCTTTTAATAAACCAGGCCGCAGGGCACCCCAAAGCTGCACCTTGAACCCTATCTGTTATACAACATAAGCGTTGATCAGCATCAGCTGCTTTATTAAGCTACTTCAGTTTGCACTTGTTTTTGACTGCTTTTAATAAACCAGGCCGCAGGGCACCCCAAAGCTGCTCCTTGAACCCTATCTGTTATATAACATAAGCGTTGATCAGCATCAGCTGCTTTATTAAGCTACTTCAGTTTGCACTTGTTTTTGACTGCTTTTAATAAACCAGGCTGCAGGGCACCCCAAAGCTGTACCTTGAACCCTATCTGTTATACAACATAAGCGTTGATCAGCATCAGCTGCTTTATTAAGCTACTTCAGTTTGCACTTGTTTTTGACTGCTTTTAATAAACCAGGCCGCAGGGCACCCCAAAGCTGCACCTTGAACCCTATCTGTTAAACAACATAAGCGTTGATCAGCATCAGCTGCTTTATTAAGCTACTTCAGTTTGCACTTGTTTTTGACTTCTTTCAATAAACCAGGCCGCAGGGCACCCCAAAGCTGCACCTTGCACCCTATCTGTTATACAACATAAGTGTTGATCAGCATCAGCTGCTTTATTAAGCTACTTCAGTTTGCACTTGTTTTTGACTGCTTTTAATAAACCAGGCCGCAGGGCACCCCAAAGCTGCACCTTGAACTCTATCTGTTATACAACATAAGCGTTGATCAGCATCAGCTGCTTTATTAAGCTACTTCAGTTTGCACTTGTTTTTGACTGCTTTTAATAAACCAGGCCGCAGGGCTCCTGCTTATGCTGCTGCCAACTCCAGGGTGTGCCTTCCAGCTAATGTATGTGCTCCTGCTGCTGCCAACTTCAGGATGCCTTCCAGCCAATTTCTAGGTTCCTGCTGCTGCTGCCAACTCCAGGGTGTGTCAGTCAATTTTTGGGCTCCTGCTGCTGCCAACTACAGTGTCTCTTTAAAGCAATGTTTGGGCTCCTGCTGCTTGCAACTCCAGGGTGTGATTCATCCAATTTTTGGGCTCCTGCTGCCAACTCCAGCGTCTCTCTCAGCCAATTTTTGGCCTCCTGCTGCTGCTGCTGCCAACTCCAGGGTGTCTTTCAAGCAATGTTTGGGCTCCTGCTTATGCTGCTGCCAACTCCAGGGTGTGCCTTCCAGCTAATGTATGTGCTCCTGCTGCTCACAACTTTAGGGTGCCTTCCAGCTAATTTCTAGGTTCCTGCTGCTGCTGCTGCCAACTCCAGGGTGTGTCAGTCAATTATTGGGCTCCTGCTGCCAACTCCAGTGTCTCTTTCAGCCAATGTTTGGGCTCCTGCTGCTGCTTGCAACTCCAGGGTGTGATTCATCCAATTTTCGGACTCCTGCTGCCAACTCCAGTGTCTCTCTCAGCCAATTTTTGGCCTCCTGCTGCCAACTCCAGGGTGTCTTTCAAGCAATGTTTGGGCTCCTACTTTTGCTGCTGCCAACTCCAGGGTGTGCCTTTCAGCTAATGTATGTGCTCCTGCTGCTGCCAACTTCAGGGTGCCTTCCAGCCAATTTCTAGGTTCCTGCTGCTGCTGCCAGCTCCAGGGTGTGTCAGTCAATTTTTGGGCTCCTGCTGCTGCCAACTCCAGTGTGTCTTTAAAGCAATGTTTGGGCTCCTGCTGCTGCTGCTTGCAACTCCAGGGTGTGATTCATCCAATTTTTGGGCTCCTGAAGCCAACTCCAGTGTGTCTTTCAAGCTATGTTTGGGCTGCTGCTGCTTGCAACTCCAGGGTGTGATTCATCCAATTTTTGGGCTCCTGCTGCCAACTCCAGTGTCTCTTTCAGCCAATGTTTGGGCTCCTGCTGCTGCTTGCAACTCCAGGGTGTGATTCATCCAATGTTTGGGCTCCTGCTGCCAACTCCAGTGTCTCTTTCAGCCAATGTTTGGGCTGCTGCTGCTGCTTGCAACTCCAGGGTGTGATTCATCCAATTTTTGGGCTCCTGCTGCCAACTCCAGTGTCTCTTTCAGCCAATGTTTGGGCTCCTGCTGCTGCTTGCAACTCCAGGGTGTGATGCATCCAATTTTTGGGCTCCTGCTGCCAACTCCAGTGTCTCTTTCAGTCAATGTTTGGGCTCCTGCTGCTGCTGCTTGCAACTCCAGGGTGTGATTCATCCAATTTTTGGGCTCCTGCTGCCAACTCCAGTGTGTCTTTCAAGCTAAGTTTGGGCTGCTGCTGCAGCTGCTTGCGACTCCAGGGAGTGATTCATCCAATTTTTGGGCTCCTGAAGCCAACTCCAGTGTGTCTTTCAAGCTATGTTTGGGCTCCTGCTGCTTGCAACTCCAGGGTGTGATTCATCCAATTTTTGGGCTCCTGAAGCCAACTCCAGTGTGTCTTTCAAGCTATGCTTGGGCTGCTGCTGCTTGCAACTCCAGGGTGTGATTCATCCAATTTTTGGGCTCCTGCTGCCAACTCCAGTGTCTCTTTCAGCCAATGTTTGGGCTCCTGCTGCTGCTTGCAACTCCAGGGTGTGATTCATCCAATTTTTTGGCTCCTGAAGCCAACTCCAGTGTCTCTTTCAGCCAATGTTGGGCTCCTGCTGCTGCTTGCAACTCCAGGGTGTGATTCATCCAATTTTTGGGCTCCTGCTGCCAACTCAAGTGTCTCTTTAAAGCAATGTTTGGGCTGCTGCTGCTGCTTGCGACTCCAGGGTGTGATTCATCCAATTTTTGGGCTCCTGCTGCCAACTCCAGTGTCTCTTTCAAGCTATGTTTGGGCTGCTGCTGCTGCTGCTTGCAACTCCAGGGTGTGATTCATCCAATTTTTGGGCTCCTGCTGCCAACTCCAGTGTCTCTTTTAGCCAATGTTTGGGCTCCTGCTGCTGCTTGCAACTCCAGGGTGTGATTCATCCAATTTTTGGGCTCCTGAAGCCAACTCCAGTGTCTCTTTCAGCCAATGTTGGGCTCCTGCTGCTGCTTGCAACTCCAGGGTGTGATTCATCCAATTTTTGGGCTCCTGCTGCCAACTCCAGTGTCTCTTTAAAGCAATGTTTGGGCTGCTGCTGCTGCTTGCAACTCCAGGGTGTGATTCATCCAATTTTTGGGCTCCTGAAGCCAACTCAAGTGTGTCTTTCAAGCTATGTTGGGGCTGCTGCTGCTGCTGCTTGCAACTCCAGGGTGTGATTCATCCAATTTTTGGGCTCCTGCTGCCAACTCCAGTGTCTCTTTCAGCCAATGTTTGGGCTCCTGATGCTGCTTGCAACTCCAGGGTGGGATTCATCCAATTTTTGGGCTCCTGCTGCCAACTCCAGTGTCTCTTTCAAGCTATGTTTGGGCTGCTGCTGCTTGCAACTCCAGGGTGTGATTCATCCAATTTTTGGGCTCCTGCTGCCAACTCCAGTGTCTCTTTCAGCCAATGTTGGGCTCCTGCTGCTGCTTGCAACTCCAGGGTGTGATTCATCCAATTTTTGGGCTCCTGCTGCCAACTCAAGTGTCTCTTTACAGCAATGTTTGGGCTGCTGCTGCTGCTTGCAACTCCAGGGTGTGATTCATCCAATTTTTGGGCTCCTGCTGCCAACTCCAGTGTCTCTTTCAAGCTATGTTTGGGCTGCTGCTGCTGCTTGCAACTCCAGGGTGTGATTCATCCAATTTTTGGGCTCCTGCTGCCAACTCCAGTGTCTCTTTCAAGCTATGTTTGGGCTGCTGCTGCTTGCCACTCCAGGGTGTGATTTATCCAATTTTTGGGCTCCTGAAGCCAACTCCAGTGTGTCTTTCAAGCTATGTTTGGGCTGCTGCTGCTGCTGCTTGCAACTCCAGGGTGTGATTCATCCAATTTTTGGGCTCCTGCTGCCAACTCCAGTGTCTCTTTCAGCCAATGTTTGGGCTGCTGCTGCTGCTTGCAACTCCAGGGTGTGATTCATCCAATTTTTGGGCTCCTGCTGCCAACTCCAGTGTCTCTTTCAGCCAATGTTTGGGCTCCTGCTGCTGCTTGCAACTCCAGGGTGTGATGCATCCAATTTTTGGGCTCCTGCTGCCAACTCCAGTGTCTCTTTCAGTCAATGTTTGGGCTCCTGCTGCTGCTGCTTGCAACTCCAGGGTGTGATTCATCCAATTTTTGGGCTCCTGCTGCCAACTCCAGTGTCTCTTTCAAGCTATGTTTGGGCTGCTGCTGCTGCTGCTTGCAACTCCAGGGTGTGATTCATCCAATTTTTGGGCTCCTGAAGCCAACTCCAGTGTGTCTTTCAAGCTATGTTGGGGCTGCTGCTGCTGCTGCTTGCAACTCCAGGGTGTGATTCATCCAATTTTTGGGCTCCTGCTGCCAACTCCAGTGTCTCTTTCAGCCAATGTTTGGGCTCCTGATGCTGCTTGCAACTCCAGGGTGTGATTCATCCAATTTTTGGGCTCCTGCTGCCAACTCCAGTGTCTCTTTCAAGCTATGTTTGGGCTGCTGCTGCTTGCAACTCCAGGGTGTGATTCATCCAATTTTTGGGCTCCTGCTGCCAACTCCAGTGTCTCTTTCAGCCAATGTTGGGCTCCTGCTGCTGCTTGCAACTCCAGGGTGTGATTCATCCAATTTTTGGGCTCCTGCTGCCAACTCAAGTGTCTCTTTACAGCAATGTTTGGGCTGCTGCTGCTGCTTGCAACTCCAGGGTGTGATTCATCCAATTTTTGGGCTCCTGCTGCCAACTCCAGTGTCTCTTTCAAGCTATGTTTGGGCTGCTGCTGCTGCTTGCAACTCCAGGGTGTGATTCATCCAATTTTTGGGCTCCTGCTGCCAACTCCAGTGTCTCTTTCAAGCTATGTTTGGGCTGCTGCTGCTTGCCACTCCAGGGTGTGATTTATCCAATTTTTGGGCTCCTGAAGCCAACTCCAGTGTCTCTTTCAAGCTATGTTTGGGCTGCTGCTGCTGCTGCTTGCAACTCCAGGGTGTGATTCATCCAATTTTTGGGCTCCTGCTGCCAACTCCAGTGTCTCTTTCAGCCAATGTTTGGGCTCCTGCTGCTGCTGCTTGCAACTCCAGGGTGTGATTCATCCAATTTTTGGGCTCCTGCTGCCAACTCCAGTGTCTCTTTCAGCCAATGTTTGGGCTCCTGCTGCAGCTGCTTGCAACTCCAGGGAGTGATTCATCCAATTTTTGGGCTCCTGAAGCCAACTCCAGTGTGTCTTTCAAGCTATGTTTGGGCTGCTGCTGCTTGCAACTCCAGGGTGTGATTCATCCAATTTTTGGGCCCCTGCTGCCAACTCCAGTATCTCTTTCAGCCAATGTTTAGGCTCCTG
Organism: Gastrophryne carolinensis; assembly: GCA_027917425.1. Lineage (NCBI taxonomy): Eukaryota > Metazoa > Chordata > Amphibia > Anura > Microhylidae > Gastrophryne > Gastrophryne carolinensis. The sequence goes on from CM051238.1 coordinate 383,099,737, forward strand.
CTGCTGCTTGCAACTCCAGGGTGTGATTCATCCAATTTTTGGGCTCCTGAAGCCAACTCCAGTGTATTTTTCAGCCAATGTTGGGCTCCTGCTGCTGCTTGCAACTCCAGGGTGTGATTCATCCAATTTTTGGGCTCCTGCTGCCAACTCAAGTGTCTCTTTAAAGCAATGTTTGGGCTGCTGCTGCTTGCAACTCCAGGGTGTGATTCATCCAATTTTTGGGCTCCTGCTGCCAACTCCAGTGTCTCTTTCAAGCTATGTTTGGGCTGCTGCTGCTGCTGCTTGCAACTCCAGGGTGTGATTCATCCAATTTTTGGGCTCCTGCTGCCAACTCCAGTGTCTCTTTCAAACTATGTTTGGGCTCCTGCTGCTGCTGCTGCTTGCAACTCCAGGGTGCCATTCAGCCAATTTTTGGGCTCCTGCTGCTCCTGCTGCCAACTCCAATGTCTCTTTGAGCCAAATCCAATGTTTGTGCTCCTGCCGCTGCCAGCTCCAGGGTGTGTTTTTCAGGCAATATAGGGGCCCCTCATAGTGAATGATGCCACCTCAACTCTCTGTAATTGTGCCGCTCTGTGATTCTAATAGCGATGCCTCTGATCTGCATGTCCTAATTATTTACAGTATTATTTCAGTAACTCAGCACACATCCTATGCGTGTTACAGCAAGGCAGAATGGTTTACAACCCTATTGAGGCCCTAGGAAGCTCAGAAATAGCCATTTTTAATAGCGATTCGTCGCGAATAAATTCGAGTCGAAACGATTTTTGTCGGAAAATTCGGCGAATCAGTCGAATCGAATTTTTCAAAAGTTCGCTCATCTCTAGTTCTAACAATTGGCTAATAATTGATGCAATGCAAATAAATGATAATAGCTATGATTGGATGTGGGCAATTTGGTGGAAGAAAAATGTGGAGTAAAGTGCCAGTTTATATGGTCAGAATAAATATCAAAAATTGTGTACAATAAGAAAAAAAAAAGATTTTTAGTGGACACAATAGGCTCGATTCAGAGAGACAAAAAAAACCTTCCGTTTTAGTGCCGATGTCGTATTATTTTCAAATGTTCCCGCTCTCGTATGAGTGTGCGAGCGATTCTATGCATGTCTTGTAAACCTTCTGTAAAGTTTCCGTCCGTTCGTATGCCAGAGTACGAGTACGAGGATGTCATTTTCCATTGTGACTTTTCTGTTTCATTTTCTCAGGTAACAACGTAGGCTTTCGCTTTTGCCCTTTTCCCATCGTCTCCTTCCACGAATCCTTTACGTTTCTCGATAGATTCTGTTTCCCTTTTGCAAAAAATAATCGTCCAGACGGAAATACTTACGATCTTGCGCCTGCACACTAAACACTTAACTCATTAAAGTGCTAGCCTACATATTTGACACCTTCACTTCTACTACAATGTTTAACTAAACCCCTTAGCGCTATCCTCCATCTTCCCTTTTGGACCCTTAAAGCTCACCCCAACCCCTTAGCGCTATCCTCCATCTTCCCTTTTGGACCCTTAAAGCTCACCCCAACCCCTTAGCGCTATCCTCCATCTTCCCTTTTGGACTCTTAAAGCTCACCCCAACCCCTTAGCGCTATCCTCCATCTTCCCTTTTGGACCCTTAAAGCTCACCCCAACCCCTTAGCGCTATCCTCCAGCTTCCCTTTTGGACCCTTACAACTTACCCAAACCACTTCGCGGTTATGTTCTTCTTCCATTTTAGGCCCCTAAAACTTACCCAAACCACTTTGCGGTTATGTTCTTCTTCCATTTTATGTCCCTAAAACTTACCCAAACCACTTCGCGGTTATGTTCTTCTTCCATTTTAGGCCCCTAAAACTTACCCAAACCACTTCCTGTTCCTCTGAATCTTCATCTTGAAATATTTTTAGAAACCTTCGTTTGTTGTTAATGTATTTGTGTAAATAAATGACACACAAATGTTTTTTTTTTTTTTTTTAAGGCAATTTTTTTGTGCCATTTGGCTAATATTTTAGTTTTAAAAATTTAAAAAAATTTAAAAACAAAAATTTTAAAACATGTCAAACTTTATACAATTTTAAACTATTTACATTATGAAAAACAGTGACAGGACCCAGAACACTATTCTTCTTCTGTTGTCCCCAACGAGTCAACCAGCTGCTGCATATCGGCCACCAACTCAAGGACCCTTCGATTCATTTCTTCCACTCTTGCCCGTGTGGTCCCTGTATAAAATTGATACATAAACATTATTTTGCACTAAATACATGTTTCGCACCTGTGGATGGAATGTTTTTTATTTGTCAACCTAAATAAACACGACATATGTCATTCTGCTAAGTCATTACTAGTAAGTGGGCAGAGGTCATTCTGGTAATTACTCAAAGCAAGTGGGCACAGGTCATTCTGCTAATGACATTGACTCTGCCTTTAGGATTCTGGGTGATCATGTCACTTAACACATACTGCAAAGAATGACATTACAACTTACTTGGTTGGTGGCCGACGGATGCCTCGTTGGGGACAACCCTACGTCCTGGGCCCTGCCACTGTTGTGAAGTAGAGGCTGTTGAGACATGGCAAATAGGGTCACTTATAATGTCTTAGTCAACAGTAATCAAATGTCATTTTTAATTTGTGTGTCACATCACTCACCTCCTCCCTGTGCCTCCTAGGCCGAGATCTGCTGCAGCCTGCGCATCTTCACCCACTCCTGAAGCATCTACAAAAACAGTTTGAAGGGAATCAGCTTGGGTGGAAATAGCATGTATATGTGTGTGCGGTTACATGAAGAGTCACATACCAGAGGCTCCCGCATGCATCGCTGGGTACGACTCCCTGCCCACACCGTGCCGCCCCTCCTCTGTGAAAAGGTCCAGGGGCTGGTCTGAGGAACCAACAGAGGAGGGGTAGGACCGTCGCACTGGAGATTCACCACCTTCACTTCCAGCTGCAGATTCATGCAGCACTGGTCGGCCTGTGTGCCTCCGGGTGCGGCGGATTCGGTAATCCATTTCCAGCACTAAAAAAAAAGATGCAATTAGCAATCAATTTACAACAGATGGAGACGGTTCTCCAAAAACACCGCGCTTGCACACTTATATTACACACACCAAGATAAAAATTCAATTATAGATGAATGTCCACGCTGGAGTAGAACAGACTGTGTTGGTTCAGTCTGCAGATAGTTGCCAAATGTTTTTATATATTGGTGTCAAAACACCAAAAAACTCTGCAGGACGCTTTAAATTTGAATTCAATCCAAAGACCTCTACAGACTTTGAAAACTTATCCACCTCATATGTGAGTATCAGATGAATCTATTCGTGCAGGCTCCCGTCACCACATTATAAATGATGTACCAGATAAATGAATGTAACTTGCAGTATGATTTAGATCCTCTTTAAGGTATCAAGACCTCTCCTCTACTTTCACATCAATATAGAATATAGCTGTATGACCATTCATCTGATACTCACATATGAGGTGGATAAGTTTTCAAAGTCTGTAGAGGTCTTTGGATTGAATTCAAATTTAAAGCGTCCTGCGGAGTTTTTTGGTGTTTTGACACCAATATATAAAAACAATTAGAAATCAATGCCTACCTTATGCTTCAGTTACATCTAGCATGCAATCGCTATGTACTTACTAGGGAAATGGATTCCGAAAAAGCACCGCAACCGGGGCATGTGCAGCCGTTTCAGGTCCGACCAATGCTGCATGATCTGCGTGTGGGTGAAGGTGGTGTCCGTCTCATGTTGTATTTTGGCAATGATCTCCAGTGCGACGGTGCGCTTCTCAAAAGAGTTGGGCAGGTAGTCGTACCTGCGCTCCAGCATGGTCTGCAAAACACAAAATCAAGCTAGGTTTTAGTTAAAACTGCATACAAATATCTGTCAACAATCGATCATTTGACTAAATGACATTAACAGACACATTTGGAGTATAATACAATCCTTTAAGCTGGCCTCAGTGTTGGTTCGCATGTGTGGGCCCTCACTTCGGTTGGGCACGGAGTTTGAGACACTTCCTTAAGGGCTAGGCATGCAATTAGATGGCAAAGCAAAGGCAGTAAAAGACACTTACAAGCATGATGATCTCTTCTTGTTGGCGGGTGAAGATTGTGGGTGCCATCTTGTCTGCAGCAGATAAGTAATGCCCCAGCGGTTTCCGGGTTCCGCACGGCCGAACGAACGGCCGAACGAACGGCCGTAAGCACGCGTACGCGAGCGCGTAGGCGTCACAGTCTGCCAATCTTATTTAAAGGTCCCTGGACACACAGCTCATTCTCTTTCAGAGTCCGTGCTAAATGCCTCCCAAAAAGCAAGCAGCGGCAAGCGGCAAAAAGGCACCCAAGTGCCAGGAGGCATCAGAAGGGCCCAAAACTCACTCCCAAATGCCCAAAGCAAAACTGCGGCAAAAAAGCAATGCTCCGGCCAAGCAACCCACCACTACTCCCCAAAAAAAGAGGCACAACCAAAAAACAAGCCACAGGCCACCAAGCCTACCCCAAGGGAGGTGGTCAAACCTGGTAAGAGGGTGCGAAGCCCCAGCCCCCCGGACCAACATCCCCCCCAACTGCCACAAAGGCAGTGTTCCAAGGCCAAAAACACCATGACCAAAGCCCAAGCTGGCGAAGAAGCCCCAGACGAGAAAGAAGCCATAGCAAGGCCAGAAGCTCCAGACAAGAAAAAAGCCACAGCAGGGCCAGAAGCCCCAGACGAGAAAAAAGCCACAGCAGGGCCAAAAGCCCCAGATGAGAAAGAAGGCACAGCAGGGCAAGAAGCCCAAGACGAGAAAGAAGCCACAGCAGGGCAAGAAGCCCAAGACGAGAAAGAAGCCACAGCAGGGCCAGAAGCCCCAGACGGGAAAGAAGGCACAGCAGGGCAAGAAGCCCCAGACGAAAAAGAAGCCACAGCAGGGCCAGAAGCCCAAGACGAAAAAGAAGCCACAGCAGGGCCAGAAGCCCAAGACGAAAAAGAAGCCACAGCAGGGCCAGAAGCCCAAGACGAAAAAGAAGCCACAGCAGGGCCAGAAGCCCCAGACGAAAAAGAAGCCACAGCAGGGGCAGAAGCCCCAGACGAAAAAGAAGCCACAGCAGGGGCAGATGCCCTAAAAGGCAGACAATGCCAAGCTCCCCCTCCCCACCCACATGTGGCTACCAATCGACGGCCAAGAGTGGCCGAACCACCAGCTCTGGGTCACCCCAGCCAAGTACCTCCAAGGGCCATGCTCCTTCCAAGGGCCCACAGAGCCACAGGGCCCCAAGCACCAGTTCCAGCTCCTCCAGAACCTCTCTTCCTCGCCCACATTCCCCACCGGCACAGGTTGGCAGGCAATTACCCTATACCACATCAACCCCTGCAACTTCTGTGGCCACCCAGCCACGAACACCCAGTCCCTTTCCCAGTCCAGTTCGATCAGCAGCCAGCCTCCAGTCCTTGATGTCTCCAACACACACCCAGGCCAGAATGTCACCCCATTTGCCTGCAAACAATGAGTAGCCACAACCAGCACAAACAGGGCGCTCATTGCGCAGAGGCCACTTGAGTGGTCGTTTTGGTGAGTCACAAACTCTGGCATTGGCTAGTGGTCTAACGTTATATTATTATGAGCTATATGGGAGCAAATCCAATTCAACAAGCAAGCAGCGCAAAGCAGAGATTTTGGCAGAACTCACCAGACAAGTCAATGCAGCGGGGGATGAACAGATTCAACGGAAAATATCGGACCTCAAATATGCCACACGGAAGAAAGAGAATAAAAGGCGGGAGTACAGGTACATATCTTATTTTTGGGTTTTTATTCTTCTTGTATAGACATCAGTGAGCTTATTTTTGGATACTATGTTTTTCAGCTTACAAACTGGCGGAGGATTCCCCACTAAATTGAAATTTACCCAGGCTGAGGAGATGGTGCTGGGCCTGCTACATCCTGTTGCGTTAGAGGGACAACAGGACATGGACAACCCGCCAATTTCAGCAGGTTAGTAATGTGTGAATTTCCCTCAAAATGGACCAACCAGTCAAATTAGCCAGCAAGGCATATCTAAACACATGCCCCTAGGGTGTGCCTTGTAGTGGAGTGATCAATTTGACCAGGGTGTGTCATGTGTGTCGACAGGTAATTTGCAAATTTGCAGGCCCATACATGACGTTTATGAACACTTAGGAAGAGTAGTAAAGTATTGAGATTAGCAAAGGACTGCATGCTATGTATTTCTATTCAATCACATGCAACACTTACATCTTTTCCTGTTGGTTACTTGGGTTTGAGCTGTGCTTGGAGCCCAACGGCTTAAGATGGGGTGATTGCAATGTTTTTATAGATACAATGGTAACCACCAGAATCATATTGTAACTGCTATTTGCCAGCTGAGTGTCTTCACTTAATGGCCTATAAGAGATGTTTAAACACACACTAAAGGCAGTACTTGCATGTTTGGTTGGCTTCACGTGACCAATGTGTTTGTACTTGTTTCATAATCCATTTTCAATATAATGGCATTCATAGTGAAGGTCAAGTTGCACCGTTGTGGGAGTGGCCATTCCAGCTTGGCCACGTGTTTAGCATATGTGTTATTAAACATCACCAATGCATAGTTGTGTGTTAATTGTTTGATTTCTTCTAATGCAACCCAACCTCATCCCTCAGCTAGTGTGGAATCCTCTGCCATTTTAACCATGCCGTCTACTTCCATGCTGCCTCGGACCCAGGATCCGATATCTACGGTAAGTGTTTTTTGATCATGTGGCGTATGCATGTGCCTTGCCATGTTTCTTTCGCCTGAATTACATATGTATTCCCCACACTGAACCTTTTTGATTTACATGTCCCAACAGAGCCACACACTGATGAAGGAAATCCAGGAGCTGGAGGAGGATGGAACCTTCCTTGGACCTTATGAAGATCTCCCCCTGGGCCAGAATCTGCAACTGTCCCAAAATGTTTCTCCGACAAATCCTCAGCAGCAGAGGGAAGCTGGCTGCATGCTGCTTGCTGCCTGCACATCGTGGGCAGCATGAAGAGACTGACCCTCCAGTCCCCAGTTTAAGATCTGCTGTTGAGGATTTGCCCAGCATACCTGTGGCTGTTGGGGGTCCTAGAGCAAAATCATCTGCATCTGCCCCCCAACCCGTCACCCAGTTTCCCAGGGGAGGGGCGTGCAGATGATGGAGTCAGCATGGCACCATGAGAGGCGGCTATTTCGGCGCCAAAATCAACAAAACCACGAGAATATTATTGGCCAATTAGATAACCTCAATAATACCTTAAGTGCCATGCTGACTGAATTTAGGACCCATAACAGCCACATGGCCAACTTGACAACAGAATTCAGGTCCAGCATGGCTGAATTGCAAAATAACCAAAGAAACGTTTTGGAACAGTTGCAGATTCTGAATGCCACACAGGCCCAGGTTAGGACCCACCACCAAGGGCCACAACCTGGGTTCTATGGGCATCCCCCATATTAAGGTGTATTTGGCCTGAATCTGTTCTACATCTTTGCTCTACATCCCCACTGTATTGACTAGTCTGGTGAGCCCTACCAATCTAGCATTTTGGTATGGCTTTGCTTTTATATTTTGGATTTGCGCCCATATAGCTCATTAGAGTCCTGAGGTAGGCCACTAGCCAATGCCAGAGGACAAGCCTCACTGAAGCGGCCACTCAAGCTGTTGCGCTGCAGCCTTGCCCATAATTACATTGGTTGTGGCTCCTCCTGTTTGTAGGCATGAATGTGTGACATTCTGGCCTGGCAAACTACTACCTTGGACCCTGGCTGAGATTTTACCGTACTTGGATTGGGACTGGGTGTTCTTGTTTGGGTTGGCCACTGAGTAACAGGTGTAGATGTGGCATACGTATGTCTGCTTTCAACCTGTGCCTGTGGCAAATGTGGCCAAGCAGGAAAGGGTGTGTTTTTGTGCCTCTTTTTACAATGTAACATCTGTGATTTATACCTTTGACAATGCTTGGCACACATATGTTACTATTGCCCTTATTCTTCAAGCGATAGCGCCAGGTAGTGTCTGACGATGCCAGGTAGCGGCAGCTAACGGCGACTACCGACTCAAGTACGCCCGCAGCGGTCACAATGACGCATTTATCAAGCAAAATGAGGCTAGCGACGGCTAGCGCGGCATTCATCATGAAGCCGCCTGGACCGAACAGCGCCGCTGCAAATTCCCTCACAGCGCCAGGTATGAGCTGTCGCTCCCTGGCGATGTCCAATGCATTTCAATGGAGCAATCTATAATTATTCATAATTAATTGGTATTATTTTTTTTTTTTTTATTTTTTTTAATGTCAAAAAATCGGAGAACACTTCTGCAATGTTAGGATTTATTTTTAAGTAAAAAAAAAAATTAAAAAAAATATGTGCAGAATTGATCTAACAGGTCTGAGATTAATGTATTCATATTACAAAATGATTCTAAAAACATGTATAATGTTACATTCAAAAAATATGGTTGTTTAGGGGTTAAAAACTAGTTAATACACATCGCCGCCAGCGCTCTGGGGTTTAAACAAGGAATGGACAGCGACAGCACATTCGGAGCGTGATTTGTTGATGAATATGAAGCTAGCCGTTCGCTCTGGCCATTCGTTGTCAGGCGCTCACATACAACGCTGGACCTGTGAAACAGCGACCCCCCATCCCGTATTCAACATTACCGCACACCGACTGAGTCGCTGTCATCAAGCTAATGCCGGCCAAGCACAGCGAATACTGGCTGGCGCTGAAAAAATCACGCTACAGTCGCTCATCTGTCGCTACCTGGCGCTATTAATGAATCGGCCTCCAAGTTCTTTTGAAGGTTAACTTTGTCCTGGAGTGCCTAACTTTGTAAATCCAGGCTGTGTGCAATTGCTATGTGGCATGTTTTGGCATAAATGTCATGTCCATGTATTACCCATAACTATGTGAGTGACCATCAACTACAGTTATGTTTTAAAATGTATACCTTAAAAAATTAAACCAACGTGTTTAAGTTACTGTCTTTCGGTATTTGGATAATAAATATGACTTAAAGTAGCCCCACAAACAAACACACAAAAATATTCAAAGAAGAGTCTAAATACATTGTTGATGTTTTTGGAAATGAATTCAATACTGTTTTGTTATTACTAAAACACAAAGCAAAAAACAAATGGCACAAAGCAATGACAACAAACAATGTAAAAAAAAAAAAAAATGGAGAAAACAATTAAGCAAAATGTGTTGCTATTAGATTAGCACGGACAACTTGGCCAGACGCACTGTGCTGCCCAACATAGGCGTCCTCTGGCTCATCGGCGGGTGGAGAGGGTGGCAAATCCACATACCGGGGACCCGCTGCAAGATAGTAAAATTATGCAGTGCAGCACAGGCCATGATGTTATCTATGACCTTTTTTGGGTCATACTGAAGGGATCCCCCGGTATGGTCCAAACATCTAAATCGGGTCTTCAATAGGCCAAAGGCCCTCTCCACCACTGCCCTGGTTTTGCGGTGCGCCCTATTATAGGCCTCTTGGGCGGCATTCTGTGGGCGCAGTAAAGGCATCAACAGCCACGGGAGGAGTGGATATCCAGAATCTCCTGGCAAAATTCAAGGAAAACAAAAAAAAAAATCACTGCATACATTACAGCCAAAAAAGGAACAAACTAGCTGAAGAAGAGGCGGGGAGGCCGATTCATTAATAGCGGCAGGTAGCGACAGTTGAGCAACTGTAGCGGCATTTTCAGAGCGCCCGCTAGTAGTCACTGTGCTTGGCCGTTGTTCGGTTGTTGATAGCGACTCAGTCGGTTTGCCGTAATGTTGAATATTGGGCGAGGAGTCGCTATTTGACAGGTTCCGCGCTGTATGGGAGCGCATGATAGCGACTGGCCCTAGCGACCGGCTCCCACCATATTCATTAAAAAACCATGCTCAAAAAATTCTCGCGCTGTAAAATGCATGTTTAAACCCCAGAGCGCTGGTAGTTTTTTAACCCCCAAACAACCATATTTTTGGAAACCAAAAAAAAAGCAAGTTTTTTAAATAATTTTGTAATATGAATACATTAATAACAGACCTGTAATATCAATTCTGTACAATTTTTTAAAAAATTTTTTTACCTTAAAAAAATATCTAAAATGGCAGAAGTTTTCACATTTAAAAAAAAAAAAATATTCATAACAATTAATTATGAATATTTAAAGATTGTTCCACTGAAATGCATTGGAGAGCGCCAGGTAGCGAGAGGTCATACCTGTCGCTGTTCAAGGTCGGACGCTGGCGCTGTGGGCTCAGGCTGGAATAATGATGAATGAGTGGCTATATGGCGCTATCTCAGTCGCTAAGCAGGATTGGCTTGATAAATGTGTGATTGTGGTGGGGAGCCGGCGTTCTCGTGGCGGGGCCCGTCATTACCGGCCGCTCACCAGTCGCTACCTGTCGCTATTCCTTCATAAATAAGGGCCTAGGTGACATTGTCCACAAAAATGAGCATACATATTGCACAGGGCAAATCGCCAAAGAAACATATCTAATAGATGGGGGCCAAAATTAGAGAACCAATAGTGCGGATGCTGGCCAATCAGCCAGACTGTTAAGAGCTATTGGTTTAGGTCTGTGCTGCTCAGCAATCTTGGATGGGTTAAGTTTGCATGACCCATTATCTTCTTTGTCTGAGTACAAAACAGGTCTAAGCCGGACCCTGCACTTTATCCCGCTCTCCTCTACTCAGTAAGTGTATGGCATCTAAGCAAAGATGGCGCACACCCTATGATAAAAAAACAGAATTACAGATAAGTATGGGGAAGACTAATTACTAATTTGTCTCAAATTACTCTTTAGAGTTTTAACAATGCAGGACAAAAATTTGGCCAGCCTTTGTTGTTTTGCTAATGGCATGGCATGGGTACAGTCGTGTTTCACATGTTACCAAGGTGAGGAAAAAGGCATAGTTTAAGAAAGTGGAACCAAACAAAAAACATAGCCAGACCTAGAAAAGAAAATGATGTTATTGGACTCAACTTACCAAGGAGCCATGCACCGGCAAATTCCCCAGACTCAAACCGACGGAACAATCCAGATCTTCTAAGGATGTAGGCGTCATGGGATGAGCCTGGGTAGCCGGCGAGGAAGCTAAGGAACCGCATGTCCTGGGCCACCACTGTTTGCACATTCAGTGAGTGGCCCATTTTGCGGTTCTTGCAACCAAATATAAAATAATTACACAAAGCAAAGGTAACCGACTAAAACAATAACTCCTACAACAAATTAAGATTCAAGTTCAACAATCCAAATATAATTCACAAAGGACATAAGTCTAAAAAAATATAGTAATTATATGGATGTGTGGGGAAATAAATGTTTACATGCTAAAGACTAATTAAGGTCAGCATTAAATGCATCTATAAGGCATACATGAAATGTATTGATTCAGGTATGCATTGCTATACAATTTATGGCCTCGGCCATGCTGATACATGCAATGCCTTGGAGCTAAAGGCGCGCAGACTCCTCCACATAGCCGCAAAACATGTTCAACAATAGCAATCCGAGGCCTCAAAGGTCCCGTAAGTGGATCGGAAATGAAACGGATTTATAGGGTGGTGGTCCGTCGGAAATCAGCTCTCTGAATCAGACAAAAACCCATCCCAACAACGGAAGTTATCTGAACGAACGAAAAATTTCCGATTTTGTTTGGCAAAAGATTCGAACTAACGGAAATGTTCCGATTTGCTTCCGTTCATTGAAAGCGCATATACACATTTTCACGAACGTTTGTACGAATGAAGAATGAACACCCACCAAAACTTTCACAGACAGCTACGGAAGTCCAGACGAATGTGTCTCTGAATTGAGCCTAATATTGGGTCCACAAAGTGCTCATGAAGTATGGAAGTGCTCTAGCATACAGTACAGAATGTATAAGTCAATACAGTAGTAAAGTGGTTGTGTCATTAAAGCGCTACAGTGCTTGCCTATTTCAATCATGAAAACACAAGTAATGAAAAGCATATATTTCACCGATATGTACAGCCTGGGTCCCCCCAGCAGCAGCTACCGATGCGTTGCATTGCTGGGCGCCACTTCGCCAGGGGAAGTGCCACTGTGTCCCCCCTCGCCTCTCTTATACTCACCTGAGAAATCAGCTGTTCAATCGGGCGGACGCGACGTGCTACACTCACATGTGAGCCCCACCCGGCTCTGGGATTGAGCGTCGCATCACGTCTGCCCGGTGAAGCGCATACACCCGGAAGTGCGGCGGCGCACCTTTTATTTAGCCTGCCTTACATTTCTTTATAAGACTTAGTGAACTCCCTCCCTTTTGCTGGGCCTCCTCAGCAGCAGATTATGACTTATCCATGCGTTCTTTAGTGTAACAGTCCCCTCCAAAGTGAATTCATTTTGGGCACTGAGAAAAAGGAGTGAGCAGAAAGGAACAAGTTTATCAGGGAATGTAAAGTATTGGTGAATGGAAGATGCTGCCCCTGCCAGCCCTGTGCAAGCAGAAAGCAGCTAATTTGCTTGAAGTGTCCCTTCAAGTTACTTTTGCCCAACCTGTGATTCAGGGGCCACATGTGGCCCTCACAGTCATCTGATGTAGCACCTGTTATGCTGTGGGAAAAGTGGGAGGGTTAAATAGACCTGCAGTGTAAAAGTAAATAGAGGCTCAGTAAGAATGAGAGGTTGCAGGAAGAGTGATGTGCAACAAAAAAAGCTCTGTATTTTTAGCCTTGGTAGGCATTTAGATGGGTTGAGTATTGGGAATATGGACATGATTCAAGGTAGTTGGGGGGTGGGCTATATATAGTGTTGGGTGAACCCGAACCTCAAAGTTTGGGTCCAGGCCAGAAGTCAGAAGTCCATGCTGTGGTTCGCCGTTCGACCCAACACTAAAGCTGGTTGATGGGCTGCTGAGCAGTTTATGGCCCTCCCCACAGACAATCGGGTCAGCCAATAGGCCAACCATTTCTCTGCCTCTGTCTGTGCCCCCCAACCAATCAGGAAAGGGAGTAGGCGAGGTCGGCCCATTGTGGGGGAGGACCGCAAGCTGGGACAACAGCGTCCAGCCTGGCCAGCAATCACAGTGAGCACAATGATGGAGGTTGCTCTGCCACACAGTCTGCTATGAGGATGATGGGGGTTGTTTTGCCACACAGGCTGCTATGGGATGATGGGGGCTTTGTCACACAATCTGCTATAGGAATGATGGGGGGCTCTGTCCCACAGTCTGCTATGGAGATGGTGGGGATTGTTCTGCAAAACAGTCTGCTGTGGGGATAATGTGGGTTGTCAGGAAGGGGAGTAGACGGGGCCAGGTCACGGCGGGGGCGCGATAATGCCCAGCTTGGCCAGCAAGCACACGGAGCACTCTGCTTGCTATGTGGAATAATGGGGGGCTCTGCCAGAATCTGCTATGGGAATGGTGGTGAGGGGGATTATGTCACACAATTATGAATAATAATAAATAATATATATACATACATTGTTAAACAATTATATCTCCTGGAACCAATATAGCCAACTTTGTAAACAATTATAACAATTATTATTAATAACTAATATACAAATATGTATATATATATATATATATATATATATATATATATATATATATTTATATATATATACCCTGTTTCCCTGAAAATAAGACATCCTCCGAAAATAAGGCCTAGTGCCTGCTTTCGGAGGATATCGTTATATAAGTCATCCCTCGAAAATTGTATTGTAACCACTAGGGGGCGTAATGACGGGGCACGTAAGGGGGGAGCTCCAGGGAGGTGGAGGAGACGCACGCTGTGCCATATTTCCGGGCAAAAATTAATATAAGACAGTGTCTTATTTTCGGGGAAACAGGGTATATATATATATATATATATATTATTATATATATATTATTATATATATATATATTTAACTGGCCATTAGTAATGCAATGGATATATGCTAAAGATTGTAGTTCTTTAGATATCCATTATTTCAAAAAAAACAATGAGACAAATAGTAAATAATGACTTATATTGGGGTACAATAATACAAGGACTTATATTGGGGTACAACAATCAAATCTTACAAAACAAGAAGGTACACCGTGCTTGGATTGAGAGATATGTGTCAGGTATTTGTATACACAGTGGTTAATGCAGACTTAAGAGCATCCAAAGAAGACCTGACAAGCAAACAATATATTTACCCTCCTGACAGGGGAACATATAGGCAGACCTCCAAGCTGGCAGCTTCGGCCTTCTCTCGCTGGCTGTTTCCAGGGCTCTGTCTCTTCCTCCCAAGGCTCCCTTCTCCTAAAACTCTCTTCTCTTAAAGCTCTCCACCCTCCTGGCCTATCACTGGTCAGTTATACTGCCATATTCCTTTGATGTCCAGATCTATCCTACCAGTTTCATGAGCCTGAAACTTGTGGAAAACTGCTTTACAGAAAAATCCTGGGATTTCATAGACACTATAACTTGTTTTGCTTAAAAACTGCGCTGTCTGTACTCCACATATGAGGATATTCCCCAGAATCTGCCCCTAGACTTGATTTGAAAACCTATTTTTAATAGTGTGGTGAAAGGAATGTGGACTGAAGAGCCTCTAGTGAGAGACATCTTAGCCTGTCTGAATGACCTGACCTAAGTATGACTGCTCAAATGCAACTAATTATACATAGCGAGAGAGAGAGAAAAAAAATCAAATAAAAAAAATAAAATAACAAGGCAAGAATAGTATCAAAGGCATGTGACCCACCGGAAATTCTCCCAGGTCTCCTTATGGGCAGTCCGCCTCTCGATATAATCATACAGCATTGTATTTTTCATGCATTTTTTTTTTTTTATTGAAATTGTGTATAGGGCTTTTGGAACATTAGAGAAGCACAAAATATGTGCATTTAAATTTACTGTGGTATATGTAGTACACAAAGCCACTTGCAAGAATAGTAAAAAATATAGTTTGACAATAACATTGCACCCTGGCATAGCCAGTGCAGAGCCTGTTTGAAATGCCCACTTGCTACTTGCTGCTAGTTAGCAGCACTATGCAGGGGGATTTACACTGCTGTGCACCAAAAGCAAACATACTACAAGGTACAGTGCATACTAGAACCCTATGCCATTTGAAATTGGCCAAGTGTGGCTAATTTAGGGCCTTATTTAAGAAGGGATAGCGTCAGGTAGTGACTCTTTAGCGACAGGTAGCGAGAGATATCGGCAATAGAACGCCGGCTCCAGCACGCAATTACACATTTATGAAGCCGATCCTGTTTAGCGACTGGGAGAACGCCATGTAGCGTTAGATTCATCATTATCCCAGCCTCAGCGAACAGTGCCGGCGTTCAGCCTTGCACAGCGCCAGGTATTACCTCTCGCTACCTGTCGCTCCCATACATTTCTATGGCAGAGGCTCAAATCCCATTTTTCTGTTGTTTTTGTTTGTTTGTTTTTTAAACATTCAGACAAGTGTTTATGACATTAGTCCAGATTTCTGAGAATGTTTTCATGTCTTTTTTGATTTCTTACTTTAAACCAATTTTGGTGTCTGACCTGAAACTATAAAAGTCACACTCCTTCAACAATGTCATTCCTGTGTATTGTGTTCGCCTAATGTTATGTCCTCCATCCACACAATTTATACCGACTGTGTTCAGTCGCTGAGATTTTTTGTTGAATACGTTATTGTTCGCAGAGTTTCGGGCACAATGAGCAGTTGCTGTCGTTCGCTGGATGCGCTCCACAGTTGTTAAATTTTGATTTGGCGTGTGTGTCTCTAGCGGCGAACATTGGTATGCGTACGCTTTGCAAACTTTGCGTATCATATCAATATCATTGGTGTGTGTTAGAGTATTTTTAATGCGAGGAGTGTCAGAATTTTTGTTTTCACTTTGTTTTTGCAACTCCCGGTTTCCCACCTACGAGGATCCATGATGAGGCCCAGACGCCCTGCCAGACCTCTCCCCAGCTATTCCTCAGAATCAGACCCCCCTCACCCCTCCCCCCTTCCCCGCTGTCCCCCCTAGCCCTTCAGCATCCCCTGCTCCCCCCCAAGTGGGACAATGTGGGAGTTTACAGGCTCTATGATGCCTACGTCTCAGGTAAGTGTAACATCACTTAATGCTTTGAATTAAGATAATGTATTTTTAGTAAGGGATTTTTGTGTGATGTGTCCTTTTTTTGCTTTTGTTTCCTCTCCACAGATAAGCGTCCTCCCCTGGGGAAACAAGGGAAGTGGTGGACTCGGATGAGTCTGCGGGGGAGGTCCCTCTCATCAGTCCCATCTAGGGGACCCAGGGGAGGAAGGGGATGATGCCCCAGAGGAGCGTGACGCTGTGGTGAGGGCAGTATGGAGCCTCAGCTCCTCACAGTCGGACTCAGCTGAGTCTCAAACCCCTTGTGGCCACTCTCAAGTGGGGAGTCCAAGTGGGGAGTCCAAGTGGGGAGGAGGTCATGGAATGAGAGGGAGGAGGGTGGCCCATCGGGTTTGGGATCTGCTTGGCCGATTGTGAGGAGTAGAGGCTTCACGCCTCCACCTCAGAGCCCTCCCTGGGATACCAGCAGCAGCTCATCCCCTGGTGAGTGCATTTTTTCTTGATGTTTGTATGTTCCATGGTGATTCTGTACTGTATTCAATATACCGTTCCCTCATTAACTGTTTTTCAGGGCATCATAGAGCCGGCACCTCCACCAGCTATGCTGCAGAACTTGCACTCGGGTATAGTCATGGTAAGTGTTTTTGATTATCATTCACATGGTGTATTTAATGACATTTTAAAAGACATACACATGTTTTATGCAACACAGCATTAAATTGTGCCTGATTTTTCAGCCACTTCTGTAACACAACTCCAGTTCACTACAAATTTCAGTACGCACAAATAGGATTAATATTTATTACAGCATGATGCTGCACTGCGAATGTGGTAGTAAATGTGCACCTTGTAGTGCTACCACGTGTGCAAGTCTAAAATATCAATATGTTTATGGATAATTTAATACTGTAATTTGCATTGCACTGGCAATGTCAACCAAAAATGTCTGTAACAACAGGACAATGGTATTGAGTGGTCCATGTGGACTACTTAAATGATACAGCTGAACTCATGAACCAATAAATACCATGCTAATGTCTTCAAAACATTTGTTAAACCTTGTTATAATAATGAACAAAATGTCTGTTTACAAATGTGCCAACAAATTTTTGGCTAATTTAGATCATACAAAAAACAGGTGGATGTGGAATAATAATATTCAGGGACCAACCTTATAAAGTTTTCTGTTGTGTTTTTGTCTACACAGATGTTTCCATGCAGATGGACCCGGTCACCATACACACCCCAGCTCCAGGAACCCCCAGCAGCATGGTTCCTAGCCACAGCTGCGATGGTGAGTACAATGACATGTTTGCCAAACATACATTTAAACCATATGTCTTGAGAGATCACCACGCATAAGGGTTAATGTCATTATGGGGTTAAGTAGGAGACATGCAGATGACATTTGCGCAAGCCGCAGTCATAAATGCACGTATGCATGCTAGATTGATGGCTCCCCTTTGTTTACATTTAAACACATAATACATTCAGCCTGTGAGGGTGTATGGACATGAGTACTTTAGGAAAACAGGAACTACACTCTTCCAAAGCTTACGTAGCCCTTAAATTATGAAATCAGGTAATGTAAACATATAGGGTAGGGAGGGAAATTGCAAATGGAAGCCCACAAACTAAATTAATGTCCAAAAATATTTGAACAAATTAGCTTCATGTAAAATATCGAGACAAATTATGAGAAAAAAAAACACAGAAAAAATTAAAACCTTTCATAGTTTGCATAATTTTTGGTCCATGTACAAACAATAATTACCTTTTTTTCTACCTACAGCTTGCAATAATGAGCATCCCAGACTGTGGCAGTATGTCCGCCGGACAAGATTTATGCTGCTGGGGAAGAAGAAACAGCTGTAGGGTGGGGGTATGGGGTTTGCCACTATGTGGCCTGAACAGTTGCCCATGGTGGCCTATATTTTTTTTTAAAATAAAAATTTATATTTTTCTAATGTAATTTGTGGTCAGAATTTCACACTAAACACACAATTACACAATAAAATTGGCTAAATAATCTTATATTGCCTATGTGAGCATAGACAATATAACATTATTGCAAAAAAAACCATTACAAACCCTTAAAAAGCCCAGACACTATTAGCTTTGGGTGAGCAATTGTACATTGGCTTCATAGCAACTGCAACACAACATATTCACCATTAGAGGCCAGGTTATTATAGCGACTGAGGAGACCTGTAATAGCGACTGACGGCTGATCGGGGAGGCCACTAGCAGTCGCTCATAGTGCCGCTATACAGACGCTCATCTGTCACTACGTGCCGCTAATGATGAATCAGCCTGTTAGTAATTTGGCCTTAATTGAAAATGTTCATCCCCACTTTAGTTTTAAAATATATATGTTTTATAGCTTTTAGAATTTCGTGATTTCTTAGACTGTATACAAGGGGGTTTAACATTGGAACAAATACTATGTACAGCATAGAAAGCAATTTGTCTGGTTCTTGAAAAGATTTTGATTCTGGTTTCATGTTAAGGGTAAGAGAGGTCAGGCAAAATAATACAACAATGATGATATGGGAGGTACAGCTTGAAAAAGCCTTTAGCCTTCCAGAAGATTTATGCACATTTACTATAGTACGTATAATATAGATATAAGACGTGAGAATCAGTATAAAGGGAACAAAACCCAAAGCATAACCATCTATTATAATTAGAGTTACAATGGTTGTGGTGTTATCACAAGAGATGTTAAGTACTGATTTCATTTGACAGAAGAAATGGTTGATTTCAGCACAAATTGGGAATGATAGCCTTGATATTTGCAATACATACATTAGGGAATTAAACACACCCATAATGCAGCAAAATATGATTAGCAAAAGACATGTCCTCCTTTTCATTATCACCATATAGCGTAATGGAATACAAATTGCCACATATCGATCATAGGCCATAGAAGTGAGCAAGAAAAATTCAGTTCCAACAGAGAAGACATAGAAAAATATTTGTGCAAAACATCCTGGGTAAGAGAAACTGGTGTCACCTGTGATCGAGATGACCAAAAGCTTTGGCAATATGATGGAGACATATAAACTATCTAGGATGGTTAGGTTACACAGGAAATAGTACATGGGGATATGCAGTTGAGGTGTTTTGCACACAGTTATTGCTACAAGCAAATTTCCAAAAATACAGATTAAGTACATTATTAACACACTAATATAAATCACTGGCTGAGGTGTTGTGTATTTGGAAAATGCCAACATGTGCAGCTCGCTGTGTACCACATAATTCTCAACAATTCCATTAATATATTGGCAACGAGAATTTACTGAGTTATTTGTACCTTAAAGAAATCAAAAAAAAAAAAAAAAAAAAAATATATATATATATATATATATATATATATATATCATGTATATGAGCTACGTTTGCACAATTTGATACAAAACATACAGGACAAGAAGAGATACAAATAATAATAAAATGTAATTGATTTTTTTTCCTGTATGCTTGTTTCAGACATATAAAAAAGCAATAATGCAGTTTAACTTCTAACTTCACATATACCAACCTAGTGGTGTAGGCTGTGGGGGTCGATTTTGGAACTCCCGAACTAGGTGCTTTTTCTTATTTCCGGTCCCTGTCCCTGTGAAAAGATTTGTAGACGTAATGGCTTCAGAACAAAGACTCCTTTTGATAGAGTCAAAAAGAGCCAACCTTAAACCGGACCTTCAGCGTGATTTAATGAAAAGCCCAAACTCTTAAAAAACGGTTCCCCAGGGGGCGTGGCCTGGCACGCGGATGAAGTGGACGTGAGTCGGTGAGCTCCTGCCCCACCGAGAGATTAATAAGGCACAGGGCATTGCTTTGACCCAAAACCAACCTTAGAAGCGCTCCCTATGAAGGGTAGAAGACGTCGGGAGAAGAGGAGAGTGTCTGCCGCCGGTCAGCGGGCGCGGAGAGCAGTGCTGGAGGAGATCGGGAGGAGCCACGTGGGCGCAGCCATGGCGCCGCAGCCTGTCTCGTCGGAGACCAGCTGCTCGGAAACGGAGCCGAGCCCCGGCCGGAACCGGGAGAGCAGAGTGTCGCTGCGGCTCTCGGCGGGGAGGACCGAGACTGCCAGCCCCGGAGCTTCACTGCAGACACCGGGAGCGGAGCCGGAGGAGGAGGCGCACGTGTCATCGCCGTCACTGCTGAGACCGCAGACAGCGTCTCAGGTCGATCAGGAGCAGCGGCCCGAAGGTAGGAGAGGCGGCGGTGGAGGAGAGCCAGAGACAGCCACCACAGATAGCGCGGCGGGAAGAGCCCCCAGCGGGGAGGGGGGGAGGCGAGGAGACTGCTCTGCTATGGCGACATCAACTCCATATCCACTGGCTCAGGTGATGTGTGTGGCGGGAGACCCTGTGAGAGGGAGGCAGCAGGGGACACCGTCTGGCCAAACACAGACCCCAGTTAAAGCACAGGGTTTAAATGTTTCCCTCTCAACCCAGCACCACCCCGGCGACCCCCATGCCACACACTCTGAGAACACAGAGCTGCAGAGATCCCCCCCCCCGCGAGAGCAGCAGTCAGCGCACAGCCACCACAGCCCCAACCTGTCAACACTCTGTCAAACAGGCTCGCACACCAGCCAGAGAGGCTACAGCAGGAGGGAGGCTAGAAAGCTACGGCTTTGTTGCCACTGACAGGGCAAACAGGGTGCCAACGCTGGGCTCCCATCCTACAGGACTTTCCTCCCCCCCGCCCCCGCCGCCCCGCCCCCTCCCACAGAGGATGCAGCGCTCCAGAAGCACCCCTAGAACGGAGTCTGTCCCGAGGGGAGAGCTTTACCCAGTCCCCGCAACGCCCCATGCAAGCGGCAGCCATAGAGTGGAGGACCCCATCCTGGGCACTCCCTCCCGTCAAGGGCCCTGGTGCAGGGAATTGTCGCCGCTTATGCTACCGGCGGAAATGATGGCTCTTCCCCAGGAACCTGTGTCGCCGCCAGTCATGGGTCCACCGCCCGCTGTGGACCTCCCGTCCCCGATATTGTATCCAGATTCTCCAAGGGACGCAGCACCAGCCGCCAGCAATATCCATCAAGAAACGCTCTCCTTTCTGAAGTCCATCCCCACCAAAGCTGACTTTGAGGCATTGATCAGGAGATATGAGGCAGCATATAAAAAAGATATAGCCGAGGTCAGAGGTCAGATCCAATCGCTGGATGCCAGAGTCTCTTCTAATCATGCGGTTACGGAAGCAGCACTAGCCAACATGGAGGCTAGGATAGAGAGTCAAAATGCGCAAATTTTGCAGCTGCAACTCCAGCATGACGATCTGGAAAACAGACACAGGCGCAATAACCTTCGTATCCGCGGCATTCCTGAGGCCTCCTCGGGGGAAGATGTTAAGCAAATCATTACAGTAATCTTCAATCAGCTACTTGGCAGAGAGCCTAACACCCCGATTGAGATTGATAGAGCGCACAGAGCGTTGGGCCCGCCAAGCACTGATCCATCTCGGCCCAGAGACATTGTTTGTCGTATACATTACTACAACATTAAAGAGGAAATCTCCCGGAGAGCCTGGAGGCACGGCCCGATAGACTTCGACGGAGCGAATGTCACTATATTTCCGGATCTTTCAAGACGCACTCTGCAGATGCGCAGGCTACTGCGACCAGTCCTTGATTTGATCAGATCCGCCAGGGCAACCTATAGATGGGGATACCCCCTCCACTTGATCGTGAGCAGAGATGGCGGCTCCTTTACCCTCCGGACATACCAGGACTTAGAGGGCCTGTTTTCATTTCTCAGTGTCGACCCGATCCCGGTGCCCAACTGGCTGGTGCCCTCTCCCTCTCTTCCACCCCAGAGATTCAGGAGCGCTGTACCCAGGAATCGAAGAGACAACAGATCGCGGAGACCGAGAGGGAGACCGCAGAGGCCCATAGATAACGAGCAGTAGAAGCGGCCTGGTTGCTTTATGATTAACCTCCATCTGCTGCCTCACTCGTTTTATTTACTCCTTCACTGTTTGACGATGTTATCTCTCCCGATACTTTACTACTAGAGTTTTGGTCTTGGTTACTGCACTGTTTTGATGTTGTTTGCTTCTCTCGGTGGGGAGACTGACTCCGTGACTCGCTGCCGGACATAGTCCCCCACCTAGGCCAGTCTCTGACCCTTCCCGTTTGGGGATAGGTCACAGACTTAGCGAGATCGCTAATTAGTTGTCCCTCCCTTGAGGGTCTTGGCCGGTATATCCGGTCTCACTGTTTCTGTACTTACCCCCCCCCTTTTCCTTTCTCTTCCCCCCTTTTTCCCTGCTGTTCCCTACCCTCTTGTTTCTTCCCTAGTGTGTTACTTGTCCGTCCTTTCATCACCTACACCTCCTGTCCCCTCATCCCTATCTTGTCCGAATACCCGCAATGAGTGACATTGAACTGGTTTCTTTCAACGTGAAGGGGCTGAACACGCCGGAGAAAAGAAGGGCGATTCTGAGAAACCTCAGGGCCCTGAAAGCTGGCGTGGCCTTCCTCCAGGAAACGCATTTCAAGGGGGCAAACCCGCCGACCATGAGAGATAGAACGTTCCCGACCTCATACCACAGCTACTCTCCGGACTCCCGGTCAAGAGGGGTAAGCCTGCTGATTTCAAGGTCGGTGCCCTGGGAGGAGGTGGGGGTGCTGGGTGGTGGAGAGGGAAGATGGCTTTTTGTTAAGGGGAAAATCTGCTCGGAACCCTTTACCTTTGTAAACATCTATTGCCCAAACACTAGACAGGTAGACTTCCTAGAGGAGATCCTGACCAGGATGGCTGAGTTTGCAGAGGGTAGGGTGGTGGTTGGTGGGGACTTCAATCTCACGTTGGACCCACTGATTGACACCTCCAGGGGCCACACATACCTCTCCTACACCAAACTTAGGAAACTCAAAAGGCTCTTACACACGCACCAACTGGTGGACCCCTGGCGTATCCTCCACCCTGACGGTAGAGACTACACGTTCTACTCTCCCCCACATAACATGTACTCGAGACTAGACTTCTTTCTTACCCAGCACCATTCCCTGCAGAGAGTTAAGCGGGCAAATATAGGCAATATCGTACTTTCAGACCATGCTCCGATTAGTCTCACGCTGTCCGCACACACCCCGACACCCGGTTCCTGGTCCTGGAAACTCAATTCCTCTCTGATTCAGGACATAGACTTCAGGGACAAGCTAAAACAGGACCTTAGGGAGTACTTCGACAGGAACTCCACCCCAGACTCCGACCCGGCAGTGGTCTGGGAGGCGCACAAATGTGTAACCAGAGGGCTCCTTATTCAGCAAGGGACTAGAGTCAAGAAAGAGAGGGGCAAGATCACCCGTGAGTTAGTGGAGGAAATACAAAAGCTAGAGGCATTACATAAACAATCGTTAGCCTCGGGACATCTGGCGGCTCTGACTGCCCTCAGGGATCGGCTACGTAGAGTCTGTAATGACTCGGTTAAACTTCAACTCATCAAAAGTAGGAAAACCTACTACGAGTCAGGTGATAAGTGTGGTCGCCTGTTGGCTATGGCCCTGAGGGGGGAGAGAGCCAAAACATATGTCCCCAAAATACAGGATAGGACGGGAGGCATGAGGCACGAGGCCTCGGAGATAGCCAGAGTATTCAGACAGTACTACGAGGACCTATATAATTTGCCGTTGGACAGGACAAACACTTGGGCCTCAGACATAGCTGACTACCTCCGTCGCTCTGGGCTCCCTAAACTCCCGCCCGGGGTACTGAGTGAACTGGAAGACCCGATCACGCATGAGGAATTAGTAACAGCATTGAAAGACTCGGCAGCTGGGAAGGCCCCGGGGCCTGATGGGTTTCCCCTACTTTATTACAAAACCTTCACAGAGATACTCTCGCCCAGAATGCTAGCGGTGTTCAACTCCATGGGCTCGGGCAGCACATTCCCGAGGGACAGTCTCTCTGCGCAAATTGCGGTAATATGGAAGGAGGGTAAAGATCCCACCCTTGCTTCCAGCTACAGGCCGATATCCCTCCTGAATGCTGATGTCAAACTTTTTGCAAAAATACTGGCATCACGCCTAGTCCCACACCTCCACCATGTAGTTCACCTAGACCAGGTTGGTTTCATGCCCTTTAGAGAAGCGCGGGATAATACCACTAAGACGCTAAACCTCATAGATCTGGCGCTGCAGAGGAGTTTCCCTACGTTACTCCTCTCGACCGACGCTGAAAAAGCGTTCGATAGAGTGCAGTGGGACTTCATGTTTGGAGTCTTGCGGCACATTGGACTTAGGGATAGCATGCTGGGCTGGATTTCCAGCCTATACCACGGGCCATCTGCAGTGGTGAAAGTCAATGGTATGACTTCTAAATCATTTGACATCGGTAACAGGACGAGACAGGGATGCCCCTTGTCACCTCTGATATTCATACTCACGTTGGAGCCACTCCTCTGCAGCGTCAGAAATAACCAGAGCATACAGGGAGTGCCCTCCCCCTCGGGACACTATAAAATAGCGGCCTACGCGGATGACCTGCTGTTCTTCGTGACTAGTCCGGAGGTCTCTCTCCCAAACCTAGTGAAGGAGCTGGAAATCTATAAAAGCCTCTCCAGCTACAAGATCAATATGCAAAAGTCGGAGGTTCTCAATATCAATCTCTCGGCGACTAGAGTGGCTAATCTTAGTCAATCCTTCCCCTTCAAATGGGCACGCGATCACATTACCTACCTGGGCGTGAAGGTGAGCAGGTCTCCGGGTAGGCTCTTTGATCTCAACTTTCCCCCACTCTTGCAAGCTTTCACTAGAGACATAGGTTTGTGGTCGCATAAAAAACTCTCTTGGTTCGGGAGATGTAACTCCCTAAAGATGAACCTATTGCCCCGCCTCCTGTACTTATTACAAGCCCTCCCAATCGAGATCCCTGGCTCTTTCCTTCGGAGGATTGGGGGGATCTTTTCAAAATTCATCTGGCTGGGAAGGAATCCGAGAATTAGCAGGAGTCTCCTGACGAGGCCCAAAGAGGAGGGGGGACTCGGGGTACCAGACCCGGGATTGTACTATGTAGCTGCCCACCTCACCAGGGTTGTTGATTGGAATAGGCACGCCGCACACAAACAGTGGGTTCGGATCGAGCAGAGGGGCTCTTCATTCCCCCTGGGAGGCTTGCCATGGATAGCAAAGCAGGCCACGAGGCAAGAGCTTACACATCCAACAATAGGGGCCACACTCAAAGTATGCCACAGAGTCTTCCAACGGGAAGGGGTCTCCCCCCCCTCTCCCCGCTTTTCCCGATACTAGGAAACCCAGAATTCTTCCCGGGGATGAGAGGTGGGATAGCGGACCAGTGGATCAAAAAGGGAATCTACCGCGCCAAACAATTTTGCTGTATTAGAAACAACACGTCGCTAGAGAGGCTGGCGGAGACCCATGGACTCCCGATGTGGGACATGTGGCAGAGTAGACAGCTCATTCACTTCCTCCAATCCCTTAGACGCCAATTGAGCCACTTGAGAGAACCCACTGGTTTCGAGAAGATGTGTGAGGACGAGGGACCTGCCAGACACACCCTCTCCCAAACGTACAAAATGATTGTAAGTGCTCGGGACCTGGGTGTCCTCCCCTGTCTCGCTAGGTGGGGAGAGGACCTGGGAGCTGAATTCACACCAAAACAGTGTAAAAAAATCTTAGAGCTGTCACATAGGTCCGCAGTATGTACTAAGTATAAAGAGTGCAACTACAAGGTGCTTATGCGGTGGTACAGAGTCCCGACACTACTAAATAAATGGTTCCCTGGAGTCCCCTCGACGTGCTGGAGGTGTAACTCAGAGCGGGGCGACCTCTTGCACATCTTCTGGTCGTGCTCGGCTCTGCAGCCATTCTGGAGGGAGGTCAGAGAGGTGACGCAGCGAATGACTGAGTGGGTGATACCATGGGACCCGGCCTTCTTCCTTCTCCACCACTCGGCCATACCCACCAAGAGCTATCGGAGATCGGTGGTGTGCCAATTAGTAAGCGCCGCTAAAGCGTGTGTCCCTTCGCGTTGGAAGAGCCCGTCACCTCCAAGCATCGCACAGTGGCTCGCCAGGGTGGGTGAAATAGAGAGATTTGAGGGGATGATTGCGGCCCAGCGCGAGATGGAGGAAAAGCACAGAACGAAATGGGCCCACTGGGTTGATTTTACAATGTCACAAGAATATAGCGACCTGTTGGCGACATAATAGTAGAAAGAACCAAATTGTCTGTTACTCTTTTGGTCTCCCCCCCCCCCTCTTCCCCGTCCGCCTTCCCCTCTTTCTCTCCCGCCTTTCCATTTCCCCCTTGTCCACTTCTGTATCCCCCGGTATGTCCTTACCTGTTATGTTCACTGTAAATTTTATCAAATTGTTTTGTGATGGCTTAGTCTTAGTGGTCCATTAGCATGCAATATCTGTCTTTGGCCTGTCGTGGG
Organism: Gastrophryne carolinensis; assembly: GCA_027917425.1. Classification (NCBI taxonomy): domain Eukaryota; kingdom Metazoa; phylum Chordata; class Amphibia; order Anura; family Microhylidae; genus Gastrophryne; species Gastrophryne carolinensis. The sequence continues at coordinate 383,126,187 of CM051238.1, forward strand.
GGGCTCGGTGGGTGGCCTGAGCGCGGTCCCCCGACCTGTCGCTTGCCCCCCTTGGTGCCGCCTGGCATTGTAGATCGAGATGCGGCAGAGATGGTGAGAGAAGTGGCTGGTGGTGGGCCGAGACTCGCTCCGGGGCACGCCGGGGGACACCGGGCCGCGCACTTGACCCCCTCTGGACACCCTAGACCTGTTGGTTGATGGTACTGCTATGTACTGGCCTATTACTGTGTATTCCATAAGTCATGTTATTGTCCTTCTTACCTGTTTTGAAAACTCGAAAACTAATAAATAAAGAATATATAAAAAAAAAAAAAAAACGGTTCCCCAGCATCTAAAATTAATATATTTTACGTTTTTAGTCACTAACTTATTATTCTTTCCCCCACTGGGCTGCAACTCTGTTCAGGAATTTAGGATACGGGCGCCGCCATCTTGACTCAGAAGCATCACACTTACTGAGGAGAGGAGAGTGGGATAAGATACAGGGGGGTGGGTTATAGCTGTGCTTTGCTCAGACAGAGCAGAGCTGTGGTCAGGTAAAGGTCAGCAGTCCCAGAATGCAGAGCAGCACAGTCAGGAGGCACTTCCTGTTTGCAGGCTGCCTGATAAGATGGCAGCTTCCATAAGCCGCCATCTTGGATGTTTAAAGGCGCATAACATGCAGTAGATGCAGGTAGGATGATTTTTAATGTGGACAATCTGTATGTACAGGGTGTGGGAAACATATAAGATAGACTCTTATTCAGAGTGAAGGTCCGCTTTAAGGACACATCTGGAGACAAGGGCAGTGTTAATGTGCTTGAAATGATGGCCAGCCAGATAAGCAGATCAAAATCCATACAAAATCTTTATTTGGTAAACTGGCAAATCTCACGAAATAAAATTAGCCCCATTGAAGTGTCATTTTGACATTTCATGTTAAAGCCCAGATGCACACAACAAACAATATATAATTTTTCTTGGAAATCCCTTCAAAAATCACAGTTGAATGTGAATAATGCAAAATAGTGAAAAATGGTTTGGCAACAGAGGGTGACAAAATCTCTAGGTAGGCTGACACTTAAATAATTAAATGCTTTTTATTGAGAAAGCTGCAAGAGCGCCTTCATTTCTCACTCAAATAGGTCTGCTGGATGTAATTTCTCGCTTAAATAGAACACAGTGAGAGTGATCTCAATTGACTTTATGACATGCGCTTGCATAGAGTCACAAAGAGCCAACCTTAAGGACACATCTGGAGACAATGGCAGTGTTAATGTGCTTGAAATGATGATGGCCAGCCAGATAAGCAGATCAAAATGCATACAAAATCTTTATTTGGTAAACTGGCAAATCTCACGAAATAAAATTAGCTCCATTGAAGTGTCTAAGCATGTTGGACCCGTGGATCCTTTCTCATGCCGTAAACAAATATATAATGATACCTGTTTAAATAGTACGATAATGGGACCAACATCTTTACCGCTCAAAATCAGCAAATTAAAATGAGCAGCACACACCTGCCACATAACTAAATACAAATCAAGAGCGATGATGCTGCTTACCATGGACTGTAGGACTCAGTGACATCAGGATACCCTCAGAGGCACTGTATAAAGATGGATAATGCACACATTATGGTGACTGGAAAAACTGGAGGGGCACCCGAGAAAGTGCTGTGTGTGGGGTGGTAATTGCGCACAGAATGGAAAACGGGTGGTGACACCAGCGCTGTGTCATCGCGTGTGCCCATCAAACACGCTGCAGTGGCACACAAAGGCTGCCGCAACGCGACACATGCTCCACCCCTGGTCAAGTGGTTAGCCCCTTATGACTGCTGACTTTGTTGTAAGCACGCTGTCTGTTTTAACTTTTCTTATGCTCTCTAGGAATTCTGGCTTAGTTGCTGCTGAGATGCAGGAAGGTCCCCTCTTGAATGAGTTTTGGCATGGCTGCTGGCTGCTGTGTATGTGTTGACATGATTACATGTGCATCATCTGTTTCCCTTCCCTCCTCCCTTCTTGAAAGGGATTCTGCTTTGGCCAGGGGTGAAGTGCACGTCACGTTGCATCTTTCTTTGTGTTTTGCTGTGGCAGTGAACTCTATCCCAGGTCTTGCTGCACATCCTCTGATCAGGGGTGGGGGTGGCCGGACACCGTGGCGTGTTTGGTCGGCAGATATGATGACGTCACCACCTGCTTTTAATTCTTGGAGTGTGTGCATTGTCACATTTTTTAGTGAGTCATACAGTCCATGGTAAGCAGTATTAGCACTCTTGATTTGTTGTCAATAATGCGGCAGGTGTGTGCTGCACAGTTTGATTTGCTGATTGAGAGCGGAAAAATGTTGGTCCCATTATCGTACTTGTACGTATCATTTAAACAGGTATCATTATGTTTTTGTTTATGTCATGAGTAAGGACCCACAGTTCCGAAATGTGTAAACGTTTCAACTGAGCAATTTTTTCTCGTGAGATTTGCCTGCTGATTTCAGTTTTTATGGATATGAAAAAAACAAGATTTTGTATGGATTTTTAACTGCATCTCTGGTTGGACATCCTTTAAAGTATCTGTTCAGAGTGGGAGCACTCTTAGCCATTGACAGAAACTTCTGCTTTAGATCTACCATGGTCTGTATTACATTAGGTACAGCTGACTTTTCACTTTATTAAGTGTTAATATAGCCTGTGGATTCCTTCATTTTCAAGAGTTGGAGAAGATTTCCTGAAAAAAGAGGGGCATCGTGAAAAGGGACCGTGGGGCCAAGATAATTCAAGGTAATATAGAGGCTATTATGCCCATAAATCTATAGATGGCCCTGTGTTAAAAGTGCAGAAGTGATTAGCAGAAGACCCTGTTCTGCGTCTGGCTTCTGCGGCTACTGACACTTGCTCCTGCTGCCGGGAGTGACCTTTTATACCGGCTGAGTGAGATTATGTAATTTAGCTCCTGGTATAAAAGGCCCCTTCTTTGGTGGTTGGCAAACTGTCAGAAGCTGCTGCGTGGGGCAGGGAACTTTTGGGGTTCAGAGGACCTCTGTTGGAAGAGGAGGCCCCCCTGGGGATGAGTAGAGTCCCTGACCTGGATCCCAGAAGGTGGTGAGTTTGTTTTTTTTTGCTAGCGGGGAGGGGGGGGGGGGGGGCTAAAAGATTCCAGCCTTTCTAAATGACTGGGCACAGGAGTGGGCACACCCAGGGTGAGAGCTGGTGATACGGCCAGCCAGTGTTTGCATGTCACCCAGTTTTGAGATCAGCAAAAACTGCGTTCTTAAGAAGTTCCGGGTGGGCATTGCTTTGGCGCAGAGACGGCAGGATCACTCGGCTTCTCAAAGGGAGGGGGGCACTGTTTGAGAGGAGCACCCAGAATTGGGTTTTGCTCCGCTTTAATGGGTGGGGAAGCAAACACATAGATTCTACATACTTAAAATGTAAAGGTTAAAATAGCAATTAGCAATTATACTATTGTGTGAATATTTCAAAGAGAAAAATAAAAATAAACATATAACAGATAACAGAGGTATTAGAGTCATGTTAGGCTTAAAAACTATGCTCATAAAACAACATTTCAGGGATGCCAATATTTACGGCCATGAATGTATGTCAACAAGCTGAAAAATCTCCTAAAGCACTATTTCAGTTTGGGGTGTCTCCCAGAAAGGGGTGTCTACCAATACATATGTGGCAGCGTTGTAACCGGGAGAAATAGGGCATTTACATGAAATATAATTTTAAAATAATTTGATTAAAAATACATAAAAAATGACAACCACGACATTTCATGTTAAAGCCCAGATGCACACAACAGACAATAAATAATTTTTTCTCGGAAATCCCTTCAAAAATCACAGTTGAATGTGAATAATGCAAAATAGTGAAAAATGGTCTGGCAACAGAGGGTGACAAAATCTCTAGGTAGGCTGACACATAAATAGTTAAATGCTTTTTATTGAGAAAGCTGCAAGAGTGCCTTCATTTCTCACTCAAATAGGTCTGCTGGATATAATTTTCTCAACACAGTGAGAGTGATCTCAATCAAATTTATGACATGCGCTTGCACCAGCATAAATATCTTGCATTTGTTCCGCGCATCATGTGAATGAGCGAAAAATCATGTGTGTGAGTTGGCTTTCGTGCAAAGATTTTTCCACACAATGCTGAATTGCCCTATAGACTATAAATAGTTTAGAAACTTTATTCTTAGGTAAAAAAATCAAGATTATTTATAAATGCTACCTAACTAATTAGATGGGAAGTTTTAGCCTAGAAACAAACAGATAAACATTTGAGTTCAACTGAGAATGGCTTAAAGAAGAGGGCCAGTCTTTTTTCACACAACCCTCAACCTGCCTCGCTCCCCTGGTGCTCAGGCAGAAAAGGGGGTTACAACAAAAAAATCTCCTTACCTCACCCGGGATCCAGGTCAGTATAAAAGGTCCTGGAAGTGGTGTAGAAGATCGGGGTATTTAAGTAAAGGACAAAAGAGAAATGTCCTTTTTCTTTATAGGCCCTCTCAGTGAGTATTCCCGCCCTGATTCATTAAAAAAAATGTGCAAAAAATATAGAGGTTGGGGATGGTTTTCATTTTTATTGAGTGTTTATATTGTTGTTGTGGCGATCCTGTGCCCATATGTTAACCCCTTCCTCATTCACCAGAGGGTGACAGAAGTATGACCGATCTGGATTTCCCAGTGGACCTGCACATCAGACCTGAGTGGTTTCTGTTGGCCGGCATATTGACTGCCATACACCATGAATAAAGAAGTGGTGACTTGAGTATAGTGCTGCTTTATTCTTGATCGTCGTTTATTGAATGTTTGTATTGTTGTTAATTATGTTTTATTCTTGATTGCCTTTTATTGAGTGTTGTTATTTTCAAATAAATAATCAATGTGAAATTGCGCAATTACTGCCTTTGTTCACCTTTTCATCCCCAAACAGCTGCAGAAATGATATAGTATAAGAGAGTGTAAACACACTTCTTTAAGGTATTTATTACACACAGTAGGGGAGATTCAGCATCATTTGTAAAAAGTTTACTTTAGATAAAAGAAAAAAGAAGTGCTCTCTTCACACATAGGGCCTGCTTCGCCAACCTTCTCGCATGTGTGTGGACATTTGTGGGTGTTCATTCACATTTGCTGTGTTTATGGAACAAAATCTACCTTGTTCACCCCAGTATGTTCATGTTTGCTGTATTTTCCACTGGATCAGTGTTTGTGAGCAAAGAGTGCTCATTGGAAGCCTGTTCTTCCAAAACTTTCTTTTTAGTTCATTTTTGCAACGATACCAGATATTTCGAACTTGAATGGTATGTGGAGGTTGATTCACTACTAACGCCAGGTAATTCCAGACAAGTGTCTGTATAGCGGCGCTCAGAGCAACTGCTAGTAGATGCTGTATCCCTGATATTTTAGGGATAGAAGTGGAGGACAGAAACCACAAACTGTATTTATTCACTGATGACGTTATGCTATTTATTACGAACCCCCTAATTTCCTTGCCAAATCTAGAAAGAGTTCTAAATCAATTCGCAAGGGTTTCCGGCCTATGTGTCAATACAGCTAAATCCAAAGCCCTGAACATAAGTATTCCCTTAGAGACTTGGCATCAACTACGATCCTCTTATGATTTTCAGTGGGAAGAGAGATCGATTAAATATCTTTGTGTTGCCTTGACTAGTAATTACAGTGCTTTATTTGCTGCCAATTATGTACCACTACGCCAGAAGTTATTTACTCTACTGTGGCAATGGAAGGATTATAGCCTGGCTTGGCTGGCTAGCGGCGGTCAAGATGACTCTATTGCCAAAATTCCTATATCTGGCCAGAACTCTCCCAGTGAAAATCCCACCACACTATTTCAAAGAGCTTCAAGGAAGAGTCCTCTCATTCATTTGGAATGGGAAGAGGCAAAGGATAGTTGGGAAGATTATCTCCAGACCGAAACTGTATGGGGGGTTGGGGGTTCCATGCTTCCGGAAATACTATCAAGCAGTGCAAATTGTGCAGCTACTTTCCTACCATTTGGTCGGGGACATTCCTAGTTGGGTCAAGATTGAATCGACACTTTCTCTCCCGTTGGAAACGAATAATCTCCTATGGATAACCCCAAAATGCAGAAAAACGATAGATAACCCGATTTTGACCCACTACAGGAGTGGGATGACGTCAAATACTCTGGTGGACTCGCCTCTCCGCATCTGCCACTACTATCCTTGTGGGATAACCCGATGTTCCTTCCGGGAGTTATGGATTCCCCCAGATTTTGCAGATGGCGAGAGGCGGGGATCTCCCGCTTGATTGATTGCTGCCAGGGCTCAGATATTGTCTCATTCCAACAGCTTAGGGACAAATATCAGCTGCAGTCAAAGGACCTGTTTGGCTACCTGCAAGTTGCACATTTTATAAGATCCATCTCGAAGGGTTGCTCAAAACTAGACAGCCTTACGTCACTTGAAACTCGTTGTAGGCGAAATCCATGGGATAAAGGCGCAGTTTTGGAAGTGTACAACTTGCTATGTTCAAATGCGGGCTATATAGGCCATTCATACAGAAAGAGATGGGAGCAACAGTTAAATGATGATTTGGAGGAGAATGTTTGGCAGAGGATGTGGCGAGCCTATTTTGGAACCTCTGCATCGTTCATGTCTGTAAAAGCAAAATTAAAAGTGTTCCTGAGGTGGTACCTGGTACCCGAGCAACTGGCACATTATGCCTGGGGGACCCAGGATATCTGCTTCCGGAACTGCCCAAGCTGGGATCATATAGACATATCTGGTGGGACTGTGTCAAAGTTAGAAATTTCTGGAATAGAGTATTTGGCGCTCTCAGCAGAGTATTGGGAAGACATATTGACCTAGACCCCTGGGTAGCGTTATTGAATTACCCGATAAGTAGCAGCACTACAACACAGAAACAGTTGACATATCATATTCTCACAAGCACAAAAATGATGATAGGCTGGAGGTGTTCCAAGAAGTGCGGAATCCCTGGACACAGGAATTTCTACCTGATATTTTTTATCATAATCTTCTAATCATATGAGTGATAGACAATAATAATCCCTTAACTGTATGAGGGGCAGGCGATAATAATCCCCTAATTATTGAGGGTTAGATTTTTTTATTTTTTTATTTTATTTCTTCCCCTTCTTCGTTTCTTCTTCCCTATTTTTTCATCAAAGTTACTGGGAGGGCATACCTCCTGATATATAGTTCATTTGTGAGTGCAGCCCAAGGAATCTGTTTTTTTTTCTACGGTTCTATGAATCATCACCTGTTATGTTTGTTTGGTTGTAATTCTACAATATGTATAAGACATAGAGTGACCGGTTAATACTTAATTATAAGCTGTCTGTCAGCTATTTGTCAATGATAGTCGCTGTCCTGTCAAACCTATGTCTTCACCCTCTTTTTATACCCTAATAAAAATGATTGAATGAGAAGTCTATCAGGTTGGAATACAGATCAGTCTGCGGCCTCACTGGGTACCACCTGGAAAACATCTTGAGTAGGCCAGTGGCACCTTTACCACTGGTTAGGAACCCCTTCACTATGCCATGACTGCCCACTAAGTATAGTACTGATGTAAAAAATGTAAAAAATTCATCCAAAAACTATTGTTTGTTTTTATGTTTTAAAATAAAGACAGCAGAATAAGTGTACCAATTATTTAAAGTTCTAATACACTGTTCACAAGGAGCCACACAAATATTCCTTTCTCTCAGATAATAATACTGTATTTTCAATAATGTGCAGTGTAAATTGGAATCTCATGTGCAGCGCATTTTGTACGTAAGAGTTACCTGCAAATATGTATGTTGTCATGTTTAAATAATTAGAAATAACAGAGGTATATAAAGAGTTCAAACCATATGAAAGACATCTTGGGAACTAAAGATTATTTTCCCAGTAGATAGGAGGATGAGTAATACACAGGGAATTGCTGATTCTAACTCGTGCATATTAAATAGAAAAATAAGCAATTTACCCAGACTGCAAATGTTATGGAATAATTCTGTGCCTCCAGGAGGCCAAAACCCCTTGAATCTTGTTGACAGTCTGTATCACTTTGTTTCCAAACAAAGTTACCCCCAGCTTTCCATTTAATTCAGATAAAGAAACTGTCCGATGATCCATGTTCCTGATTAACGGGAGACAGACATTATTGCTGCCCTGTTATTGGAGAGGAATTTTCCACATGAAATAGATTGTTTGAGAGACATTTTGCGGCTTTAAACTAGGATATATAAGAGTTTCTGCATAATTGATGAAAGGAACTTCCTAAATTGTTACTACAGTATATAAAACACAGGTGTAAAAAAAATATTAACCCTGTAATAGACTTTTAACATAGCTCTGTGGAAAGTCTTTTTGGGACTTTGTGTATCTGTTTTACATCCAGCATTATCTACTACTACTATCATTGAAAATAGAGAACATAATTATTACACAGTCCACCACCTTTGCTGGATCCACTGAACACTGAAGCTTTATAGAGGGCCAAAACAAAATACTAGCTAGCCATTTTAGCCATGCTGGGCATTTCGGCACTAAGGTCAACAAGGAGAGTAGGCACTTTTGGAAATGGTGGAACTCAAAGAACCCTTGAGCTCAGGGTCCCGCTGGGGAATATTTTTTGGTAAATAGTTTAAACACAACCTAAATGACACAGCCGGGGGGGGGGGGGGGGGGGTTGGATAGATGGCCGCCCCTTCTGTACCTGGGGGCATACAGCGGACCAGTGATCTTAAACAGGCGGAACACCTGCCTGGTATGTAATCAGGGCGCCTTTTGTTATCCCTTTTTAGGTGTTATCTGAACAACCAAAAACATCCCAATAAGAGCCAAAAAATTCACCCAGGGCAGGTTTGGCCCCAACGTATGTATAGACCCTATATCCCAAATGTATGAGCAATTAACAATTAGGGTAAGTGCTAAGAGAACAGCACTAACCATTACACATCCCATTGAATCCTTGTTTCTTAGGCTCATATTTGCCTTTGTTAATTAACTTTCAGAATTAATAACTGCTTGCAATTTCCCGAAGGACAGGCTGCCACTGAATTGTATTTCCTAGACTTCTTGCACCTGGATTAAGTGAGTGTTTTAAATGTCCCAGCAGTAGTACTCACGGGTTAACTCAATTGCAATCCAACACAGGGTCAACTCTCCTAAGCAAAGTCACAGCACAAAGGTATGTTAGCCGAGGGCAAGGGTTATTAGGACCGCAGCATGGGGAGCTGACAAGATGGTATATCAGCAGAGAGAGACACTCAATGGCAAGCAGGATCGGTGAAAGCATCAGCTTGTTTTATTAGTGCAGGGTCATGAAAAGAATGTTTAATGCTTTAATCCACATCACTGTCAAAAATACAGCTCACAATCCATAGGCCAAATACACTTGCATCACTTGCAGGACATTTCAGTGAATGGGTTAAATAGACTTGTGTCCTTTGCTTGTTGTAATGTTTCATAGGGTTAACATAGGGTTAACTAGGCCTGTGCCTCAGGAATAGAACACAGGTAATCTTACTTGTCAGCACATTTCAGCATAGGGTTAAGTATTTCCCATTACATGTAGGCCTTTTTCCAGAGGGAAATTCACCACCTCACTTTGAGCTGAGCACCCCCTTTGTAGTGGAGCCCCTACTGCCCCCCAACATGTGGGATTCTCCCTCACACAACTGTCACTACAGGGCAGAATTCACAGAAAGGGACAGCCACCTTACTGGAGTCTCAGGCATATTGGCTTCTCCCTTTGTATCATCTCTACTCCTAAGGGACGCCTCCTCTCTCACATCCACATCAGGAGTCCACTGGGTTTACTCCTGCATGGACCTCAACTCTCTCTGCGTAGACCTGGGCTCTGTCTCTCTCTCTGCAACTTAGTGCGGCCCTTCATCAATACAGTCACGTCTTCTTACTCGCTTCAAACTGCACTAGGGCCTTGACTCTGTAGTAGCTAAATCAGGCCCACAATTCATACAGAAAAGATTTTGTATTTAAGCAAGACATTAAAAAGGGCTCTGGAGGTGTTGTGCAAGAGATTTCTCACTTTATTGCCTTGGGATCCCACCACCAATCAATTTTGCTACATTCCTACAGGACCTTGTTGATACCTCTATTTGCCAGTGCACTCCTACTATATCACTTTAATTGCAATCTCATGTTCTTACTGAGCCTCTATTTAAAGTGGACCAAAAGTCATAAAATCTTGTTTGCCCTTTTAAAAAGTTTCCGTACAGACATCCTGTTTTGGGATGCCCCACTATGGCAAACCCCCTGGTGTCTTTATAAACTCAATTCTTGATCACATAGCTGCGGCTAAGTTTAGCCACACTTCAAAGAAAACCACAGTATCCCCACCCTGTAGCCCTGCCAGCAGACTTTCACTTTTGTGCTGTGGAGTGGTTAGTATACAGGGAAACCAGGGGGTTGCGTGGAATCCCAAACCATGATGCCTCTATGGGAAGGCTTTAACTGGGATTAAAACAATGATGGTTGAAGCACACCTAAAGAGTATATCGTGAAGCAGATAAGGAAGTAAATAAACAGTGTTCAGTCTTCTTAACCTGTGTGTGAGGACAATACAATATTAAACAAATTAAAGAAAGGCGAACTACCAAAGTTTGAATTGCAAAAAGGTAAAGGGATTTTAATTGAGGAAAAGGATCACAAGTGCTGTACAAATGGGCATGGCAATATTTCAAAGCAGTATACAGATATAATGCAGAGTGGGATTGCAGCCCCTTTAAAATGACCGCTAGGTGGCGCTCCTGTACAAATAGATTAACGATCAATATATTACTATATACAATACAGAATAAAGAAATCAGTTTTAAGCCATATGGTTTGCATGAGGGAGCAATATACCGTGTTTCCCCGAAAGTAAGACAGTGTCTTACTTTCTTTTTATCCCCAAAAGCCCCACTACGTCTTACTTTCGGGGTATGTCTTATATTATCTGCCCCCCGCAGCAGCGCTCACCTCGGAGTCGGACTCTCAGCTGCAACGAAATGAGCTCCGGCAAACACAGCCGTAGAGCGCAACGCCGGCTGTCGCGAGCTCCCCGAACGAGGGCGACGCAGCGAGTCACGTGATCGAGAGCCCCCGGCCGCCATCATTGTTGACGGCAAGTGGGGAAATGGCAGACGCGGCGACGTATGGAGAGGGGAACGGTGCGGACGTGGGCAGGAGGCGGCGCGCAGCTACGGTAGATGAGAGGGAGGCGGCAATACCCAGTGAGCGAGCAGCTTCCAGCTTGTGAGACGTGGGCAGGAGGCGGCGCACAGCTACGGTAGATGAGAGGGAGGCGGCAATACCCAGTGAGCGAGCAGCTTCCAGCTTGTGAGGGACAAGTGGCGGGCAGACCATGTAAGTAACTTTTCCTCTGCAGGACTTGTACCGTGTTTCCCCGAAAGTAAGACATATGTCTTACTTTCGGGGTACGACTTATATTAGCCGACCCCTCTGAAACTCCCGATACATCTTACAATCGGGGGTGTCATACTTTCGGGGAAACACGGTATGTCCAGTGGAAGTTAAGGAATGCCACTGCTCCCCAATTTCCCAAAAACTTTTCATATGGTCAAAACAAACAACCAATCAGTAATAATGCAGATAATCAGAAAAAAATCTTACAGGCAGGCGCAGGTGGAGGTAAAAACCCTCGACGTTTCGACCGTTCTGGCCTTTCTCAAGAGGGAGCAGTACCAGTTAAACAGAAACACGTTCTATAAATACCTCTAAAAGGTCTCCAAAGGGCGGGATGCTGCAGGCAGGGGCGCACGTATCGGCGCACGATGATTGCGTCATCCGCGGCGCCGGAGGTCCGTCCCGGCCAGTGGGCCATTGGTTTGCAAAACGTACCAATCAGGCACTGGTGCATGAGGCGGGTCCCGGTGTCGCTGGGCCAGTAGAAAATAAATAACCCAAAAAATGGCGGTGGTGTAAGCAGGCAACAAAAAAGGCATAAAAGATGGCTGCCAGTGAGTGGCAGCGTCCATAGCCAATAGTCACAGTCCGCAAGTGGTAGTGTAGAATGACGTAGCAGTGGGAGGTCGCAAGTGATGGGTGTTGTCCTCGATAGTATGGCGATTTTCACTGATGATGCCCCAGTGGGCGTGGTCCTGGAGATCGTGCTGGCAAAGCGGCTTTCCTATTGGGTAGAGCGGACCGGTTTATGCAGCAAAGGAAGGTAGCAGAAAATAGGATGGAGGCCCATAATAACGCCCAATGGAGAGTATTAACCCTTGGAGACCGTTTGTGATAAATAATAGACTGAGCGGCAGCGAGGCTAGATTTGCCTATAGAAAAATAAAAGAGTGATTAAACTGGTTAAAAAGACTGAGTCCATCACAATTGGGATGGAGTCAGTCTAATCCATAATAGCACAGTATTCAAGAAAATGGGAGATCAAAGAGGGATAAATCATGTCCCTATTATTAGTCATAGGGACAATGTAATAATTTGTGAGGAACAGACAACAATTCTAGCTACCTTTAATGTTAGAGTGTCAGAACGCTGGCTGGAAAAACAGCGACCGCTGGGTGATCCCTGTTGTTAATCATGGGGCTAATAGGCAAAAGAAGACAAATAGAGACGCAAATGGCAAAGTTGTCATTCTGCAAAAAATTGCTATATAAGTATAAATGGTCCCTATTGATAAACATAGGGACAACAACACGATCGAGGAATAATGATTGATTGCATAACCTGGCTAAGAAAAGCCCCTTGCTGGGGTGATAATAAATGGGGGTAGCGAGCAGATACTCCCTCTTTCTAAGGAAGGGGGGGAGGGAGGGAAAGAAAGAAGTGTCTGGATGGATATGAGTGTCAGAAAAAAGGAGAGTAGTCAACTTCTTCATTCAGACCAAACGGGCTATTAGTTTGAAGTTGGTGTACCCAAAAGACTTCTCGTTGTAGTAATTTCTGATTGAAGTTACCACCGCGGATAGAGTGATTGACAACTTCAATAACAGTGCATCTCAATTGTGTCATGTGATGTAGTTCCTCAAGGAAATGTCTTGCAATAGGAGAATCCAATCTATGGTTTCTAATGTCTGATCGGTGTTCACTGACCCTTTGCTGAAGTGTTCTCTTGGTTTTGCCAACATATCCCTTCCCACAGGGGCATTTAAGTAAGTAAATGACTCCAGTACTGGTGCAGTTGGCATATGATCTGAGGGAATAGCTCTTACCGGTCAAGGGGTGGGTGAAAGAGGTACCTTTGGACATGTAGCTACATTGCGTACAGTGTCCACACGGGAACATGCCTGGTGGTGTTTGAAGTTTGGAGAGCCAATCGGAAGAAGTGGTATTTTGGGTGGAAATGTAGTTGGCCTTCACCAAAGAGTCCCTGAGGCTAGCTGCCCTTTTATATGCTGTCATTGGAGGATCCCTGAAGGTCGTAACTAATCTCACATCACTGTGGAGTATGTGCCAGTGTTTTCTAATAATGCGCTAAGCCTTCTGGGATAAATGTGAGTATATAAGGACTAGGGAAACCCTATTGTTGGCCTCTTTACCTTTGAATTTCCATAGATTCCCTCTATCAAGAGCCATGGCCTTGGCTTGAGCGATTTTCAGTTGTTCCATATCATAGTTCCGTGCTATCAGATTGGTGATTAATTCGTCAGATCTCTGCAGGTACAATTCATCAGTAGAGGTGATTCTGCGAATCCTGACAAATTGGCTATACGGGAGTGCCTTAATCAAGGAAGGAGGGTGAAAGCTATTAGCATGTAAAATTGTATTGCGGTCAGTAGGTTTTTAAATAGGTCAGTAGTCAATGCACCTTCCTGGAGAGTAACAGCAACATCTAGAAGGACTGGAAGACTGAGTCTGTTCCGGCTACTATGGGTCTGCCGGGTGGATTAGCAAGTCTTTTATGAATCTTGGGAATACAGTAAAACAGAGGAATGAGTGGGAAGTCAGTGGTGAGAAATTTGGCCAGTTTGTCATTAATGACGTGATTGTTAAGGGCGGTTTGTATAACTCTGTCTATGGAATCCTTAATCTCAGTGGTTGGGTTAGTCCGGATAGGTGTATACACTCGTGTGTTGTGAAGTTGTGTGAGTATTTCATGAACATAGTCAGTGGTATTCATTACCACGATGGCACCACCTTTATCAGCTGGTTTAACCGTAATACGGGAATTCTTTTCAAGTTTGTCAAGGGCCCTTTTCTCACTCCAGTGTAAATTGTAATGCAACTTTCTGGAAGATTTGCCAATTGTGTTAATTTCTTTCTGAACCAAGCTGATAAATGTTTCTAAAGCATGTGAAGTCGGAGGGGGGGTTCTACTGGCTCTTAGGTTTACACATTGTGAGGTCAACCCCTTGAGCCAGTGGAGCCGTAGGACTCTCCGAGGAAGGATGGTAGGTAAAGAAAATTTTATTCGACAGTTCGACAGAAGTGTTCGACAGAATTTCTGAAGTTGAATATCTAAATCAAAATTATTGCCCTTGTATGTAGGGACAAAGGACAGACCCTTGGAAAGTACCTTAGATTCCTCTGGTGTAAGAACGTGGTCTGAGATATGTATTACTGTTGGGCAGTCCTGCTGCGGGTGTTGTATTGACTCTGCGTGACCGGACGTTGCCAATGATCTCGATGCGGTCTTCTTGTTGCCCCTCCTTGTTTTTTTGTATTTTTTCTCGGTTGGCCCTGGGCCTGACCTTGATCTAAAAAAGTATTATCTGAAGAGCCTGAGCTTGTGTCAGTGTCAGATGCTGGGTGTGAAGTCTGTGTTGGTCTAGGTCTCTTATAGTCCCTCCAGGTGTATACTCGACCCTCCTGGTAGTCGAGTGCGTCCCTTCGGTATTTGTTCAGTTTGAACTGAATTGTATCAGTTCTGTACTGCTCTAAGGTCGCTTTACAGGTGTCCAAATAGGATGTGAACGACTCACTGGGAATATTGGACTCTAACTGGGCTCTGAGTGCTTGTACAGTTTCATTTATACCAGTCAATTCTGACTGTATGCCTTTAATTGTTAGGGCAATTAGTCAAGGCTACACTTGTTTAATATTTTTTGCCAATCAGATACAAAGTCTTTGTTCCGTTGGCAACATGTAGGCCTTGCTTGCAGTCTTAGTCCCCTAGGGATTTGTTTGGATTTCAAGTATTCTATTAAAGTATCAGAGTGGAGCTGATACTGAATAGATTTTTTAGAAAGGCTCTCAAACTGCTTTTAAGTAGCAGAGTGGTCTGTGACCAAAGGGCTATCAGCCCGTGAGTACTGTTCTATTAGGTGTTCCACCTCTTGTTGGCTGAATGCCAACGTGTCTGCCTGATTTTGAGTAAGTGTGTTGATGTCATCAAAGGACATGGTATGGACAGAAAAGAATGCTGGGGGTGCTTGACAACCTATTTGGCAGAAAGCAAATACAATTAAAGCAATGATGGTTGAAGCACACCTAAAGAGTATATCGTGAAGCAGATGAGGAAGTAAATAAACGGTGTTCAGCCTTCTTAACCTGTGTGCTACCCACAGGGGACAATACAATATTAAACAAATTAAAAAAAGGCAAACTACCAAAGTTTGAATTGCAAAAAGGTAAAG
The DNA here is from genome assembly GCA_027917425.1 of Gastrophryne carolinensis. Lineage (NCBI taxonomy): Eukaryota > Metazoa > Chordata > Amphibia > Anura > Microhylidae > Gastrophryne > Gastrophryne carolinensis. Next base: position 383,141,728 of record CM051238.1, read on the forward strand.
GGATTTTAATTGCAATTTTTTGCAGAATGACAACTTTGCCATTTGCGTCTCTATTTGTCTTCTTTTGCCTATTAGCCCCATGATTAACAACAGGAATCACCCAGCGGTTGCTGTTTTTCCAGCCAGCGTTCTGACACTGTAACATTAAAGGTAGCTAGAGTTGTCTGTTTCTCACAAATTATTACATTGTCCCTATGACTAATAATAGGGACATGATTTATCCCTCTTTGATCTCCCATTTCCTTGAATACTGTGCTATTATGGATTAGACTGACTCCGTCCCAATTGTGATGGACTCAGTCTATTTTAACCAGTTTAATCACTCTTTTATTTTTCTATAGGCAGATCTAACCTCGCTGTCGCTCAGTCTATTATTTATCACAAACGGTCTCCAAGGGTTAATACTCTCCATTGGGCGTTATTATGGGCCTCCATCCTATTTCCTGCTACCTTCCTTTGCTGCATAAACCGGTCCGCTCTACCCAATAGGAAAGCCGCTTTGCCAGCACGATCTCCAGGACCACGCCCACTGGGGCGTCATCAGTGAACCTCGCCATACTATCGAGGACAACACCCATCATTTGCGACCTCCCACTGCTACGTCATTCTACACTCCCACTTGCGGACTGTGACTATTGGCTACGGGCGCTGCCACTCACTGGCAGCCATCTTTTATGCCTTTTTTGTCGCCTGCTTACACCACCGCCATTTTTTGGGTTATTTATTTTCTACTGGCCCAGCGACACCGGGACCCGCCCCATGCGCCAGTGCCTGATTGGTACGTTTTGCAAACCAAAGGGCCACTGGCCGGGACGGACCTCCAGGGACGTGGAAGACGCAATCATTGTGCGCCGATATGTGCGCCCCTGCCTGCAGCATCCCGCCCTTTGGAGACCTTTTAGAGGTATTTATAGAACGTGTTTCTGTTTAACTGGTACCGCTCCCTCTTGAGAAAGGCCAGAACGGTCGAAACGTCGAGGCGCCTGCGCCTGCCTGTAAGGTTTTTTTCTGATTATCTGCATTATTACTGATTGGTTGTTTGTTTTGACCATATGAAAAGTTTTTGGGAAATTGGGGAGCAGTGGCATTCCTTAACTTCCACTGGACATATATTGCCCCCTTATGCAAACCATATGGCTTAAAACTGATTTCTTTATTCTGTATTGTATATAGTAGTAATATACTGACCGTTAATCTATTTGTACAGGAGCGCCATCTAGCGGTCATTTTAAAGGGGCTGCAATCCCACTCTGCATTATATCTGTATACTGCTTTGAAATATTGCTATGCACATTTGTACAGCACTTGTGATCCTTTTCCTCAATTAAAATCCCTTTACCTTTTTGCAGTTCAAACTTTGGTAGTTCGCCTTTCTTTAAAAGGATTTAACTGGGACAAGAGTCTCCTAATTTGGGTTTTGTTTCACTTAAAGTTGAAGTTCAGTGACCACAAAACTCCCACGTCATGCCACCCACCCTGGTACAAGGAGTTTACAATAAAAATAAACTAATTACTTCACTCAGGACCCTTCATTATTCACAGAGCGATCCCAGGGCATCTTAGATCTTCTGCACCAATTGGCTTTGATCGCTTTTCCCGCCATCCATCAATTCAAGTGTCATGGTACGTGCCAGAAAAACAAAGGACTTTGCTAAATCTAAGGTAAGGTAAAGAGTTTATTGTAACCCCCAGCCATGCCACCCTCCATTGAAACTGAGGCAGGACAGGGGGTTACCTGAACACTGGAATTCCACTAGTGGGCCACATTAGATGACTCTGGGCCAGAGGTTGAGTATGCCTGCTTTACATAAAGTTAATACATGTTTTTTTACGACACATTAAAGGGATTGACCAGCTTGAAACAATAAAACAATATGAAGAATCCTTGCCATTACTGTGGTTCCACCGGGGCACTCCTGAGCAGCTTGCTCAGTATGCCCACTTCATTTCTCTCAAAGCTCTTCCTTCTGCATCCGAATTGGCTGATATCTTTATATGGGAAGTGCTATGTCTCCATGGGTTCCTGAAGAAATAGGTCTTGCCAAATTCCTCTTCCTCTAGTGGGTCTGGCAAGAGGTCCACTGGGTCAGCTGTTTAATTCTGATTATCATAGAGCGCCAAAAGATTCCTTGGATTCATCTTGCTGTGCCGACTTTCTGTGTTCCAAAAGCTCTCATGGATTAACCCTTGCTTACTCATCTGACCCTGCTCTTGGATTAACCCTCAAATTCCTGTGCATTACCCAGTTTACTCATCTGACCTTGCTTTCAGATTAACCCTTGGAGTCCTTTGCATGACCTGTCTTACCCATTGGCCTCAGCTGTTGGATTAACCCTTGAACTGTCTCACGTGTACGGCCTTGACTCCACTTCTTTTTCTGCACCTGCGCTTCTGACCCTCAACTTGTTATCCCATCTGCCTCCTCACCCTGCCCAGCAACCACTGCTGTCTGCCCAGACCCTTGTCTCCATGGGGAGTGACCTGGTACCACCCAAGCAGCAAATCTGACCCTCCTTGTGAGGGGCTCTAGGAAATTCTAGTCTTGCAGGGTCAAGCTTGGGTTCTTGGCATTAGTCCAGGTAGGAAGCCGGGCTTGTCTTGTCAATAGTGCTCAACAACTGGCCCGTGACAAATATGCAGTATAAAATCAATACACTTTATTACTTTAGAACATATTTAGAACATGCAAAAAGCAAGTAGATGGCAGTATGGTTCCATAAAGTCTAGATAATGGCAACCATAAATCACTCAACATAAACTGTATTCAACATAAACTCTAAGAAACATTTTCTGTCTGGGAGGACAAAAACACTGAATTTAAGAAAGGTCAACTTCCCCAAATAGGAGTGCTTTAAATCAATTGTAAGTACAAAAATTGCAAAATTAATTCCTTTGGGTAACAATTACAAATTAAAAAATACAATGCTGAGCTCTCAGCAGTAACCCTTGAAAAGTATAAACCAGGTAATAAAGCATGTAAGAAATAAATAAAGTTGTCAAAAGCTCAAAATGAAAAAGATGTGGCCAAAGAAGGCAAAATCAACCCTAAACATTTCTTTAAATATATAAATTCAAAGAAAACTAAATCGGTAGATTCCCTAACTAATAGTAATGGGGAATAAGTCACTGGGGATGAAGAGAAGTCCAAACTTTTAAACTGGTTCTTTTAGCTCCGAGGAGCAAGGAATTAATATAGGAAATGCCACTGATAGCAATACTGCAAGCATAATTCTCAACAGACTAAGCATGGATATCATCCATGAAACACTAACTAGTTTAAAAGTGAATAAGACTGCAAGACTGCAGAACTGGATGGACTTCATGCAAGAGTTCTTAAACAGCTCTAAAAAGTTTGGTTATCTCATCACTCCTCTTCTTAATCTTTAAAGACTAACAATGGTATAGTGCCAAGTGATTGATGCAAAGCAAATGAGGTGCCCATTTAAAAAAAAGGGCTCTAGGTCCTCTCTGGGCAATAGCAGACCTGTAAATTTACCATCCATTGTGTGAAAATAGCTGGAGGGCATCTTAAGGGACTAAATACACGAATATGTAACTATCCATAATATTATAAGTGACAACCAGCACCAAGGACAGAAGCTGCCAGACTAACCTGATTGGCTTCTATGAAGTGGTGAGTAAAAGCCTGGGCAGAGGGGTGGCCATAGATATAGTTTACCTGGATTTTGTAAAAGCTTTTTACGCTACCCCTCATAGATGCTTACTGGGGAAATTAAGGTCTTCAGAGTTATAAAGTATAGTTTGTAACTGGATTGAAAACTGGCTAATGGACCATGTGCAGAGATCTGTGGTTAATGATTGCTACTCTGAATGGTCCCCAGTTTAAGCGGTGTACCCAAAGGCTCAGTGCTGGGCTCAATATTATTTACTTGTTTATAAATTATATAGAAGAATTTTTGCAGATGACACCGAGATATGCAGCACCGTGCAGTCTTTTGAAGATGTTCACAAGCTTCAAGCTGACTTGGACAGTCTGAGTATCTGGGCATCCACTTGGCAAATGAAGTTCAATGTGGATAAATGTAAAGTCATCCACTTGGGGTCTAATAATCTGCAGGTCACATATGTCCTGGGGGGTAAAACTGGGAGAGTGTTGTGTTGAAAATGATCTGGGGTACTAAATAACAGTATGCAATGTCAAGCAACTGCTTCTAAGGCTACAGCGGCTTTCCGCTGTCAAAATGTCCGCGACCGGGGCTTCGGAAAAATGTCTGCCCCCATGAGTGAGGACACTTTACAATGTAAGCTGCTGCAAGTGTCCTCACTCATGGGGTAGCAATATTTGTGCAGCCACTGAAGTGGACATTTTGACAACAGTATGCCGACTGACCGCTGATGGGACCGCAGGGCTTAGGTAAGTTATACAGTAGCTTCCTACTGTTGCACCTTTAAGGTAAAGCTGGCTGATGTGCAAATGCCGAGCTCAAACATGGTCTTCTGGCTAAAGTCTTATGGCTAAAGTCCGTGTTCAGGTTTGGGAACCCGAACTCACAAAGTTCAGTATGAACCCGAACTTTGCAGTTCAGGTTTGCCCAACACTATTCATAGTATGTAGACATAAAAAATAAATTCCATATAGCCTTTTTTATATTCTTATTTCTGAGGCTATAAATTAAAGGATTTAGTGTTGGAGTCACTGTTAGATAAAGCAAGGAGAAAATCTGATCCAGTTGCTCTGAGTTGTCTGATGCCGGTCTCATGTACATACAAAGCAAAGTCCCATAGAACAGTATCAAGATGATAAGGTGGGACGTGCAAGTGGAGAATGCTTTCCTTCTTTGTCCGATAGATTGCATTTCTAGAACACTCAATATAATTTTAGTGTAGGAGATTAAAATGAGAACAAAAGGACAAAATCCCATGAATAATGCTTCCACGAGGTTAATCGTCTGAAATTCTGTCTTATCACCACAAGAAATCTTTGTGAGTGTTTTAATATCACAAAATAACTGATTGAGGTTTGTCGATCCACAGAAGTGTAGATAAGATGCAAATATAGTAACAAACAGGGAATTAAAAACCCCAGAGGTCCAGGAACCTCCAACAAGTAATCCACACATTCTGCTATCCATGATTACTATATAGTGTAATGGTTTGCATATTGCAATATATCTATCATATGACATTGCGGTCAACAAGCAAATTTCAGTGCATGCCAAGGATGTGAAGAAATACATTTGAGTAAAACAAGCTATGAACGGCATCTTGTTGTTTCCTGTGACAATGATGTCTAAAAGTTTAGGGATTACAACAGAGATATAAAATATGTCCACAAAAGACAGATTGCATAAGAAAAAATACATCGGCTTTTGCAGGTGAGAATGTAAAAATATAACCAAAAAGATGACCATGTTCCAAAGGATACAGACAAGATAGGAAAGTAAAAATGCAGCAAATAACAAAATCAAAGGTTTACTGATTTCAGAAAAAGCTATAATGTAGAAATCTCCCTGAAAAGTTGTATTCTCCATCAACTTAAGGAATGGGAAAGCCATAGTAAGTTATTTGCCAATGAGGTGAAGATATTTTTTATAGATTGGAAATTATGTTTCCCTATGAGTTATGCAAAAAATGTGTAGATTTCTTTCTGCATACCCCATATGGTAAGGACAGACACTTTTATGACTGAATAAGGACTATGTTTGATACCCCATATGGTGATGTTATTTCTAAATGCTCAAACAAAAATTCATTACTATACTGAAAAAATCCTGAACTCCATCCGTAAAAATGACCCATTGCACATGCAGGTGATTTTTGGGGAAAAACTGGAACGAAAATTGCAAAGCACATCCAAAGTGCACCTTGCTTTACCCAATAATTACAATGATCCCCTCTGTCTTTGTAAAATCCTTATGAATTCAGCTAAAACCATTTTGGATTTTAGTAGCAACAGTTCTCTATATTAGGGGTGCTTAACATTTTGAGGAGCACAGGCAATTTAAATTATATGGAACTTCATTTGGGCCACAATTGATTTTTTTTTTAATTTGGAATTGTATCATGAAGATTTTCTAAAACAATCAGGATACTCACTGTCTCCACAAACTCTTCTCGTCTGTCATTTCACCACACCCCTACATTCATATGTAACAATCCCCACATGCTAGCAATGCACATGCTGATTGGTCTACCTCTCTGAATATATGGCTCCCTTATTTATAGCCCTCCCCCATTAGTCCCACATGTTGGGCCCATTTGCTCTATATAAACAGTTTTCATACACTGAAGACAAACAGATTCATAATATCTAAAAAAAAACTTGGTTTGTTAACATCTACAGGAAAATATGTAAACTGTACCAACACCCGTGTGGGTGCGGGTGTTGGCCCCCGCCACAATAAGACAGAATGCTGGATTCCCCCGCCCAAAACATAAACTTCTACATTTCTCAATGTTCTTAACTTAGCCCTGATCATTGCCAGGAATACAGAACCACAATTGTTCTCTCAATGCACATGTTTTGGCTCCTGGAAAGCCCCATCCAACTGAGCACCAGTGGCCAATCGCTGCACAGTATTCCCGGAGAGGATTGGGCTAGGTAAGAATATAAGGCGTTCTGCTGGGTTTTGTGGGAGGGGGGGAAGCACTCTGGATAACCCCCCAGACTGTCTAATTGCAGCAGGGACCAGCGCCCACAAGGTTGTTGGTCCACTTTAAGCTGTTAGTGTAATAGTAAGGGTGAGTTCATGGCATCCAAGAGACTGCAATTTAAAGGTATACAATGACACACAACTGCAGTAATAATATAAATATTTAAAATTCATACACAGTAACAAAATGTAATTGTCCAGGCTCGGGGTAAAATCCTTAACTCCTGTGCAGCTGATTAACCCTGGTGTGTTTCTAAACAAAGTTGCTGGAGCTGGAATCTTGCTCTATATCTGTAGCCAAGTACCTGCCTTTCCTCTCAGGTCAAACATTTCTTTCCTCACCAGGGATTAGAAGTCCAGCATCATGCTGTGTGGGACACATCATTTCCTGAAGTTGCTTCTTTCTCTGCTTGTTTGTTTCACTGAAAATGACACTGACAGTAAAAAAAATTATAAAATAGTAAGTAAAAATAAATAAATACGTTTGTTGTGCTGATGAGAGTGAGAATAATGCACAGATACACATAAATGCAGAGAGAAAATTCCCAGTCTCACTGTTTATTGTGTATTTAAATGGCGTATATTGATTTAATATGACCCTTACATTGAACTGACTATTTGGATGAGTGGCAGGAAATCAAGCAGAATATCATCAATTAATGCTTTTCTAAAATGGGCATGGAGGAGAGGGTCCACCTGACGGTGGTGACATCTGGCGCCCAACCCGTGGCTGGCTGCTGTGTGCGATCCCCGCGAAGCTCCTGTGACCGCGTGATAACGTGCCATTCCTGGCTGCCTCAACACTCTAGACAGGACTGATCACCCTGCATGGAGGTAAGACCCTTTTTGTCTATACCCCGGTCTCTTGTGTCCTGTCTGCCTGGTCTCGTCTCTTTCAGTCACTCTGGCTTCTGTCCCTTGTGAATGCGGTAAGATCCACCCAGCCATTTTATACCCATGCCTAATTACAATGTGGCTCTTCTTCATGTCTGCTTTTTGTTTTATTGCTTGATACTTAATGTTTTGCTAAGGTTTATGTTGAATTGTATTGGTCTCTAGATTTCTTGAGAGATTGTTGGCGATTGGTGCCCACGGTTTTTAGTTCTGTATGTTTTAATACAGGGGCTGTTTGTCTGATAGTTTATAGATTGTCTTATTTCTTACTGTGTTGAGAATGGGTAATCAATTGCCCAAGTGCTTCCCTCGCGACAAACTGTTAGACAGGGAAAGTTTTGCTATTGAGATTGTTGAAAGTTTCTGGCTTGCCTAATTATGGTAAATTGAATTTTGTAGAATGGCAGACTGCTCTGAAGGAAACACAAGGAAAATTGAAACATGAAAAGTTGTTAGCCGATGCTGCTTCATTGTCTCGAGTGTCTAAGTACATTAGAGATGAGAATCTGGTTGAAGGAAAAATTTTGCCTGCTGGTGCTTTTTATGTGTATGTGTAAGTGTTGTGAGCAACAGCGACTGCCTCTTACAAAGGAACATGTGTGGAGCTGCACTGTATGTTCTGAAATGAACCAAGATACAGATATGAAGTGCGAGGCATGTGGGAGGGCGCAGCCAGGAAACAGCCCAGCCTTTTCCAGGTCATCAGAACCTCCCATCACCACTCCAATCATGCCTCCACCTCCCATCCACGCTCCCATCATGCCTCCACCTCCCATCCCCACTCCCATCATGCCTCCACCTCTCATCCCCACTCCCATCATGCCTTTGTCTGACGACCAGGCAGGCCCACTTCTGCAAAAGGCCATTCCACACAAGACTAGCAACGGTGGTGCATCGGCCCCACCAGTAGCCGAATGCCCCTATATGTCTCCTGATACACACAATGCTTTGCCTCCTTATGGTTCTCTGTACTCACTGCTAAACCCAGATGGCACATTCCATGAGCCTTCCTCTAATAATCCCTTTTGTAATATACTGCCACTTGGGGCAGGGGATACCATTGAAGCTAGATTTACCCGGTCCATGTCCACCCTAGCATCCGCCGATGCCAGGGGTAGACAGCCTACAAATGCTGCCCCTGACTTTTCAGCCTTAAACCCGGGTAGGGCACGAGCATCCCCCCGGGTTCAATCTCTGTCGTCTTCACCGCCCAATCTTGACCCAGCAGAAAGGGACTCTCTTGAACATAATGAATCTGACGAACATGAGCGGGATCCCCCAAACTTAGGCTGTCCTCCCAATCTTGTGAGGGAGGTACGGCTCTCGGCAGGAAGGAGGACGGCCATGTCAGGGCCTAGGAACGGGAAGTGTTCCCCCTCCCCTGGAATTGGCGATTATGATGATGTACCCGACTTGGATTTCTCAGATTCGTGTGTAGATCTGTTAGCTGGGCCAGATCATGTGACTTTCCAAGCTTCTCCTTCTCACCACAAGAGTTCAAGGCTGGGTGCTCACCAGGAACGGTTTATTGATAAGACCAATAAGGAGCGGGACCGTGCCAAGCCTCCTGTAATGCCAGCGCCCCCTTCACCAGACCTTAAATATGTTAGATTCACCCCCAGCCAATTTACCATTGTTCTGGGGATGTTGCCCGACTCTGTGATCAACCCTATGTCATTTTATTGTAGGCTGAAGCAAATTCAGCGTACCTACTCGGGTACCTGGAAGATCCTCATAGACATAGTTGAAATCAAAGCAGGAGAGAGCCTTTTTCCTTCCATAAAGAAATATATACAGCCCGTCTACACTGATGACCTAAGCCATGAATCAGGGTTACTCCTTTTAAATAGGATACATGCATGGGCAAAAGATAAACTCGCTGAACAGTCTGAAGGTATGCAAGAAATGTTTCAAGAGAAAGGTGAGTCAGTAGAGAAGTGGGGAGGCCGACTTACCCAGGCTTTCCAGGACATGGGGTTAAGTATGGAGGATTCATTCCATTACAGAATGCTTGCCACGGTCTATGTCCAGGGTCTCAAAGACTCAATTTGCAGACCCCTCATAGTGGCGCACTCTCAACATCAGTGTCCTCAAACAGTTTGCAAAAGGTTTGGAGACTAACTTAGGGCAAAAAGGGAAGCCCACCAACGTCATGATTGCAGGGATTCCGGATGAGGAAAATACTGCACCCCTTGCACCCCTACAACAACCAGCTGCTCCCCTCTGTCAGCCTGTCACTGTCCCCTCCCCTTCTAAGCCACAACCACAGCTGCCAGTGGCCGCCCTGGTCCCACAACCCACTCCAATTCCCCAATACTTCAAAATCCCCTACCCCTTTTCACCCTCCATGGCCTATGGTCCCATCCCCCAAGGGCTCCCTCAAAAATGGGATGTTTCTAAAGTCCGTTGTTTCAACTGTGGAAAGATGGGACATTACCAGAACAAATGTAACGCCCCTCGCCACACCCCTGGGGGTTGGGGAACCAGGACCCAGTTAGTTCCGGAAGTATACTCCCAGATCCCCCTACCATCAACCCTACAACCCTCCGTGGGGTCCGCAATAGGACAGGAGCAAGCCAGAACCACCACCATCTTTTCTTGTCACTGTAAAGACTCCTATGGGCCCAGTACCACGACTCACATTTAATCTTTAGGGGACTCCTATCGAGTTCCTGGTGGATTCTGGTGCGGATATAAAGACGAAAATGGGGATTTATTGGGCCTCCCCTACCGGGTCCCATTCGGGATCAGGGACTCTACCAACATCTAACCACGGCCAAAGGATCACCAATGCATATTATAAAAACATATTCAATTTTATTACTCACATATGTAATTAAAAATAATTGATATGGACACCTAAACTTAGTTAACCATACATATGACACCTGTTAAATACAGTGTACGATTCAAAATGATTGCTTATACAGACTGTTAAGTTGCTTGTGCTTGAAATTTTGGTCTTATCTGAAACCAAGTATGTTGGTAATTTAGTCTTTATAATGGATTCTAGTGCAGCTAGAAGTGTTTTACAATATATGGATACTTGTATCGCGGGACACAGACTACTGTGTGAGGGTTGTTGGCAAGCTCCAACCCTTTCCTCTTACAAAACCCCTACATTTGTGGACTTCTCCCAGTCACAGCCTATTGTCGCAATTTCAAAAACTTGCCCTATGAATTTACTAGGAGCTGACTTGCTCCAGAAGTTGAATGCCATCCTACAGTTCCAGGAAGATTGGACATTCTCCTTGACTACCCCACTGTGCCCAGAGAAGGCCTTATATGCCCATTACCGGCCGCACCTCTCTGTTTGGCCCTTCCTGATCATGTGTTGGATAAAGTCCCTGTCTCACTGTGGTCCACAGGTCCCCAGGATGTGGGCAGACTCCAGGTCGAACACACTAGAGTTCGCCTGAAGCCAGGGGCCATGCCTCCCAGGAAACATCAATAACCCTCAACGCTTAACAGACAGCTGCAGTTACAGAGATGGTGCAGGCCTACCACAAAGCTGGTGTCCTCGTACCCTGTGTTTCACCTGCTAACACTCAATTTTTCTCTGTCAAAAGAAATCAAAACGAAATCAAATGATGGCACTGTAAAGTATAGGATGGTTCAATATCTGAGGGCAGTAAATGAGGCCACTATACTTGAGACTCCCATTGTACCCAACCCAACACTCTGCTATCCAATGTCCCACCCACTGCCCAGATATTCATAGTTGTGGATATCAGCAATGCCTTTTTAGTGTACTCTTACACCTTGATGACCAGTACCTTTTTGCCTTCACACACCAGGGGTCCCAATGGACATGGACTATCTTGGCACAAGGGGCACAAATGCCTTTTCCCAGTTTAGCAGAGCCATGAGCCAGGCCCTGGGCCCTTGGATTGATGCCCACCCAGAAGTCTCTCATTTGCAGTATGCTGATGACCTCCTTTTGTCTGGGGACGATTACCCCCTGGTGGAGTAATCTAGCATCTCCCTGTTACAGTTTTTGGCTGGGATAGGTTGCAAGGTGTCCAAAGATAAAGTCCAATGATGTCAGACTCATTTCATTTTCTTGGGGCACTGCATCTCCCATAAGGCTAAACATCATGACAGATGACAGAAAACTTGCCATTACCCGAATAAAGCCACCTACAACACCCAAGGCCTTATAGGCATTTCTAGGCCTTGTCTCCTATTGAAGGGCATAGATTCCTAATGGCTCCATTCACATGCAAGACCTATGTGACTGAACCCTTCTCTGCTAAACACTTCTCCCTTACAGAAGAGGCCCTTGACTCCTTTGAGATCCTTAAAGAGTATATACTCACTGCTCCGGCCCTCGGACTCCCAGACTATTCAAAGCCATTCAAACTCTTTGTGATAGAAAGGGAAGGCCACGCTACAGGGGTCCTTACCCAAGCGCATGGTGATCGTCAACACCATCTAGGCTATTAATCTGCCAGGCTAGACACATGGCACCACTTTCTGCATGAGAGCAGTTTTTGCTGCTCACAAGTTGCTTGATAAGACTGCAGACATTGTTCTGGGCCACCCCCTAGAGGTTTTAGCCCCACATGACATTTTAGCCATCCTCCAGCAAACCCAGCCCAAGCACCTAAGCCAGGCTCACCGTTTGAGGCTTCAAGCCTCCATCCTGTTGCCTGAGAATGTCACTCTGACTAGATGCTGGGTTTTGAACCCCACCACTCTTCTCCCACTTTGAAGGAGGATGTATGACATTGATGATGATGAATTCTTTGTGCAGTCCAGCACTCCTCTTACCTCTTTGGGCTCCACACCGTATGACTGTTTTAAAATGGTGGCTGAGGAAACTTCGGGCATCCCATCAGTTACAGACAAACCTTTGCCTGATGCGGACATGACCCTTTTTGTAGATGGCAGCAGGTACACTTGCCAATACGGGAAGTTCCACACAAGTAGTGCAGTCACTACACAGGCAGACATTTTATGGCAGGCAGCGCTAGACCCTAGCCTGTCAGCCCAGGAAGCAGAAAACTATATAGTTTTGGGGTTGCGCATGATTATGCGCCCCTTTGGGCTGCTAGAAAATTTGTCACTGCCTATGGAAGCATGGTAGAACACCATGAGTTAATAAAAGCCCTTTTAGACACCCTTACCCTGCCAACGGAAGTGGCCATACTAAAGGTCATAGCTCATGGAAAACTGGATATGCCTGAAGCCCGTGGCAATCACCTGGTAGATCAGGCAGTGAAGGATGCTGCACTGGGACAGGTGAAAGTGGGAGAAGAGGGCCATGTGAGCGTGATGGTAGGAGCAGTTTTACCTGAGCGAGATCCTGTTGAGGAAACACGAGCCCAACCATCAGGACATAGCCCCTCACCCAGTTAGACCCCCCCTCCCTAAGTCACGACCTGAAAAAGACTCAAAATATGGCTACCTCGGACGACCTCAAATTATGGAAACACAAACAGGCTACCGCAGACTCAGACGGAATCTGGCCTGGACCACCGGTTGAAAATGCAGATGAACAATCTCATCGAGACCTATTGGTTTGCACCCGGCATCACAGTTCTGACTCCCAGATGTATCGACAGTTGCCTCATCTGTGGACAATGTAACCCTGGGTCTACCACAAAGACCCCTCAGAAACACTTTGCTAAACCCCTATATTACTTCCAGAGGATTCAAATTTATTACATACAGATGCCCCTGTGTTCTGGGTTTGAGTACGTGTTGGTGGTAGTTGACATGTTTTCAGGCTGGCCAGAGGCTTACCCCACCAGAAACCAATCCGCTAAGACCACTGCAAAAAAGCTGCTGAATGAGGTAATCTCTCGATTTGCGATTCCAGAGGTGATAGAAAGTGATCAGGGCTGCCTTCACTGCTAATTTGACCAAGGAAATCTGGGCGCGGTAGGCTTCCACTTGGCGCTGCACACGCCCTATCCACCCAAAGAGTAGCGGTAAGGTGGAAAGACTAAATGGAACTATAAAAAACAGAATTATGAAAGCTGCTCGTGAGAAAGGAAAGACCTGGGTAGAGGTACTGCCCCTGGCTCTGTTTAGCATAAGACACACTGCGAGAGGGCCAGAGAAGCTCTCTCCATACGAGATCCTGTTTGGAACTAGCCCGAGGCTGGGGCTATTCCTCAGCAGTTGAGCATAAAATATGACACATTGTCTAGCTTTGTTGTTGCACTTACAAAGCACTTGTCTGATGTACATTCTAGAGTTTTCTCATCCATTCCAGATCCCAACCAGAAGGACAGCACACATAGCATACAGCCTGGCAAATGGGTGTTTGTAAAGTTTGTGAGAAAAACCCTAGAGCCAAATATTTGAAGAACCTTTCCAAGTACTACTGACTACACCAACTTCTGTTGAATTGGAAGGAAAGACCTTGTGGATCCATGCCTCTCACTGTAAAAAGACCTCTGTTGAAAAATCATGATTAAGTATCTATGGTTGTTACTGTGTGCATTGGACAACTTGCAGGTGATAAAAGTGGAAGATGCAACAGTGACAAGAGATAATGATGAGAAGTCCCTTTTTGGTCTAATACCTCAGATCATGCAGTAACATACACTTTTGATTTCTGTGATATTTACAAATGCAGGCCTAACACTGACCTGTACCCGACAGCTGTGGGTCCCCACTATATATGTGTAGTAGATGAATACTGGGGGAATGAGTGCAATAATTGGGGAGCAGTTGGGTGGAATACCCAGTCGGTGCAGGCCACCTTCACCTTCATCATTGGAGGTGACTGGGGGGTAGAACCAGGTGTCCCTGTAAGAAATGGAGAGTGGGGATATCGCCCCCAGTCAGCTCAGAATAAATAACACAAGAATGGAAAGAGCTTGTTAAATAGGTTGTCTATAACAAGGACAGGAAGGGAAACTACTGCCCAATGCATGACACTGACCATAACTATAAAGAATCCCACCGCAGTAGATGAAGGCACTTATTGGCTATTTGCCTATTGTGATGGGTGCAAGGATTGGGGAAATAAATTCCATCTAAAGGATATAGCCAAAGAAACCACAGAAAACCAGGACGCTCTGAAGGCCACCGGCAATCCCCTGGGTGGGTAGTGAAAATGTAAAATAACTTTTGCAGGACGTTAAAGTTATGGCCAACCCTACACCTGAGGACACTTTTGTGTTTTGACATTAATACTAACTTATAGGTTAAATGGGCACATTGTAAGGCCCAGAGCCAGAATACGTCCAACTGTTATGTCTGTGCCTCTGCCAGGTCCCACCAAGGCATGGTCCCTTTACACCTTCCTGAAGATCAGGAAGCCTGTTTTATTAGCTTGTACACAAATACTACTGAGGACCCTAAATGTGAGCATTGGAAGCAGAACTACCCCATGCTTAAAAACACTGTGCTCCCTGGTCCAGGTATATATCTACCCTGGAAACTACACCTGTTATACATAGGCCCATGGCCAAGTGGATGTGGGGACTTTTGACAGCGTTTTTTGTAAAACTAATGGCAGCGTCAGTGTCACGGATAATCTGCTAGTGAATCATCCCAGAATATAGGAGATGTCCTGTGGTTGTGTGGTGAAGGGAAATTGAGACACAAGTTGACTAGGAGCTGGAAAGGACGGTGTGCCCTAGTCAAGGTAATAATGCCTTTCCCAATCACTCCCGAAGTGGGCCCTACTTCAACTATGACTTTCCAAAATAGAATGGCTTTGGACATGATATTGGCGGAGAAGGGAGAAATCTGCAAGTTGATAAAGGAAACTTGTTGCACTTACATTCCAATTTAAGGCCGAATGGGAAGACATAGACATACAAAGATTAGACTCCCTGGCAGTAGAAATGAAGAAAAATTCAGGGATAGATGACCCATGGGAAGTGAAGTTGGGATGGAAGGGAATCCTGACCCATATCGCTATGGTGATCCTTGTGGTTTTTTTCTGATTTGTTTTTGTTGTATTCTCCCATGCATCCTGGAAATGAGAAATCTATTCATGCAGCAGTACCTAACCCAGCCATAGTAATGGCAGTAACTGGCAGGGATCCTGCAGAACATGATAAAGAAGCATACACCTCATTGCTTACGAATGAGGAACAACTTCAGAGAGATGTTGAGAGAAATTTTAAGGAATGGAAAGCCAGAACAAGATTATACAACCCCATTGTGATCAGTCCACTCTTTGAACAATTAGAAGTAGCATCTGACAGCCAAACACTGAAATGTAACCGCTAGGGTTGGGGTTTAGTCAGGCTTACAAAAGAGTTCCTGAACTCATTTGGCCAGATGGTAGTGACAGGAGTCTACACGTGACTAGGGAGGCAGGTAATGTTCAAAGGGGGAACTGTGATGGATGGAGGTCATAAATGATAATAAATAAATAAATACATGATAAATTTAACATATGATGGTGAACATTCCCTCCTTCCATTTGTTCCACTTTATCTTCTTTTCTATTTCTATCTCTCTCTATCTTTCTTTCTTATTTTTCTCTCTGCATTGTATGCTTAGTGGCTAATAAAGGTGAAATAAACCCTCAGACAGCCACTTCACTCTGCGCTATTTCTCTTTTGCTTGACAATAATGCTTAGGATTATGAAGATAATAGAATATGCTGCCACTAATTTATTACTGTGAAAAAGATGGCATCAGGAAGCTGGACAATGCCTTTGAGTGTCCTGCCATTAGGTGTAGCTAACATTCCAGTGTGCTCTTTAGGTAGGAACAGACCAATTACTGAGCTAGATATTTGTTGTTTTACTAATATGATATGTACCTGTAGATGACGTATGTAAGTTTTCCATTGATAATATATATCTGATGGATAGCCGTTCTTGCCAGTTTGAGGGTTTTTCAATGGAGATAGTGACAGATAGCAGCGGTGGCGCTGTGCTGCTCCATGCCATATCACCACAGCACCCACGCTGGCGCTCTGAAACCATGGCTTTCAGACATACAGTGCCACATGCAATGACAAAAAGTCTTTTTAAAAAGGATGGCACAGTGACTAAGCCAAAACCAATGGAAAGACATCAGGGATGCACAAATGACATGACACATGATTGGTGGGTGAAAGCACAAGTTTGCCGTGGATAACCTATGTACAATAAATCAATAAAAGTGAAAAACACAGAGCACAAAAATATAAATACAAATTCCAACTTGCACTTAGTAAAACATGAATAGATCAACCAAAAAAAAGTCCAAAACATAGAAAGAATGAAAAAAAGTTGAAAAAAAAAGTTGGGTATCCCACGGTGCATGCACTTCACATGTACATGTGCACCTGTACATGTTCACCTTGGACACCTTACATCCCGCTGGTCTGAACCTAGATTTTGATCTAAATTGTTTTATTGCATCCTAATTTTAGTAATTTTATTCATTCTAAACAATTTAGGACTGTGTCTGATAATTTGCATTTGTGGATTTACTGTTTATACAATTTTTGTCTGTTTGTTGATTTGATGTATTTTTAATGGATTTCTCTGGCGCTGGAACCAGACGCTCACTTATATGGGAAAAAAATATTTTTTATTGTTTTTATATATTTTAGACTTTTACTGATTTCATCTTCTACATGCCATTTCCTATCTTAAAGCTCCGCTAGTAGCCCTTTTATCTTTTTAATTTTTGTTGCTTTGCTGCCTTAATTCTCTGCACAGCACTTATAGTCAGTCGCTTTTTTCATAAGCTCTGACTGACCCTGCATCTAATTTGTGCTGGGAGGGGTTTGCTAGCGTTTTAAGGAGATTAGGAGTTAATAAATAAAGCCTTTGATTTGGCTGAGGTTTTTTATGCAACGCTGTGTATACGGCGCTCCGCTCATAGTGTGTATGTTAAGAATTTTAGATGGCTTGTTTAAATTTAAGTGCCATTTCCCGCTTTTCAACTTCCCTAACCTAATGGATTATGTTATAATGTGTTTCAGCCTATGGTTTGGATAGCTAGTTATATGATCCTGCTGGCGGTCTTTGCTGCCATGCATAAGTGTAGTTAGTAAGAAATAGTTAGATCTTTTGACGTGACTGAATTGTTGTGTAGAATCACGTACTGACAGCTTCATCTCTGTTTTGGTTATGTGGCCAGTTAGCTGCTGACAGCCTCGTGCGGCCAGCGCGTAAGTGATCGCTGATAAGCTGGAGATTGTGCGGCAGCCTGTTGCTAAGCAACTGGCCAAGCTGCCTTCCTATTGGTGATTTTTCTATTGGCTGCTGTATACACGTGCTAGGCCTCGCAGGGAGATGGCGTAGGTCCTAGATGTAAGCTCCGTTATTAAGTGTTGGAAACGACATCGCCCTTATATCATGGTGTAGGTGAGAAATCCTTTTGACACTTTGTTTGATTTTTAGATATTTGCCATCTCCGTTTGTAGTTACTGCATTTAGCTATGCCACATGTGATTAGACGGCTATAGGACCTTGATCACGTGACCGGACATCTTTGTGTATTTAAGTCCCACCGCTCTGCCGCGCCACCAGCCTAGTTAAAGTTGCCTTACGGCAACGAAACGCGTCGGCGGTGGCGAGCGGTGGACTCTGGATTATCCTTATTTTATCTACCATTTGGAACAGCATTGCCCGGCATATGGGACGTAGTGAGTGACTGTCGGTTTCCAGCGTCGGTGAGATCGTTACTATGTTTTATGCTCATTTTCATTCTTTTATCATGTGAGTGTATTTCCTGAGTTTTATTAAAGGAGAGAAATTTTGCAGTATTACACTATATTCCTCTCTCTTTGTTTTTTACATCAATGAAATGAATTGGTATTATCTGAGCCAAGTTTGATTACTATTGAGACCGCAGTTCCTTTGAAGCGGTTCTTTTGTGTCTATACCGATTGGAATCATCAAGTTTGAGCATCGTTTGATTTTTCAACCCACATTGAAGCCCGTTGGGGATAGCGGTGCTGAATAGTACCATTTGAAGGCTTTCTTTTTGCTGCGGAGTCGGTAAGAGTTTGCACGTTTGGTGGAGGTTCTTTTTGCACATGTACATGTGAAGTGCATGCACCGTGGGATACCCAACTTTTTTTTTCAACTTTTTTTCATTCTTTCTATGTTTTGGACTTTTTTTTGGTTGATCTATTCATGTTTTACTAAGTGCAAGTTGGAATTTGTATTTATATTTTTGTGCTCTGTGTTTTTCACTTTTATTGATTACATTGGGTCTTTTTTGAGATAAGGACTTTATCACGTTGAGCAATTCTTTGTAATTTTCTAGGGTTAGTTTTTTAGCGCGGTTCTAGGTCACTGGTTTAACCACTGATATCAATTTTATGTACAATAAATGAAGAAAAAAACATTATGAACAGGCCAGGGATCCCGTGTCAGCTAAATGGGCACAAAAAAAATGTAAAACGCTAATCAGAAGTCACCAAAAATAACCTAGCTAGAATGGAGCATTAAAGTCTATGGAAGAACGAAACTGAGAGCCTGATGTGGTACACAGCGCCAGTGCTCACAAAACACCTGGTGCTCTTGATACATGGAATGCGACATGGCACTACGAGTGCCTCTAAACATTTTTTGCGTCATACGTGGTGCTAGCAGTTCCTTAAATAAGGCCAAAAATCCTTCACAATATCATGCGATATGTTAATTACAGATACATCATACTTAATATGCCAAATGTAAATGCTCATTTTTAAAGTAGAGGTGCAAAAGTTTAAAGTACAGGGGAGAAGACTCCCCTATGACTCCCCTATGAAGAACCATCTGTGCGACATGTGTCAGGAACAAAATGAGCTTTTTTCGCAGACATAAAGTCTGTGGCCAGGCATATACTAACTTCTACATACTTTATCCCTCTCGAGGAAATCATAAAAAAGGCAATTTTAAGGAATTTCTAAATCTCTGACTATATTTGGTTTTGGGGAGGGAAGGGTGTATGGGGTTACCAGGAAGACAAATGTTGATGTCAGTGGGAGGTTGGGCGGGTTTAGAAGTCAATGGTGGAGGGGGGGTTTGGGGATGTTCCCTATGTCTTGGGGGTGTGTGCATGATCCTCTTTCAGGGTCAGAGAGATCCTCTCCCTGAGAGTTTTTTTTTATTAGTCCACTCTAGGTGAGTTAAAACTGATTTACCGTACTTCATAAAAAAAAACATACATTTATTAATTACAGCACACAGAGTGTACATTGTGGTGATTCAAATAAAGTGTACCATGCTCCTGTATTATGCACAGGTGTTGGTTTCTCTTATGCAAGGTTTTTGGCTAGTGGGTTATCCCTACTGTAGCAAGCTTTTGGGTATTGAGTCCTTAGTTTGTAGCAAGGTTGGTACCCTGTTTGTAGCAAGTGTCCATGTACAGGTTTGTAACAACGTTGGTACCCTGTTTGTAGCAAATGTCCATGTACAAACGCATTTCACCTGTCCAACTCCTTCAGTGTACTAAGTATTAGTTAGTCTTCTAATTTCCCTTGCGTGCCTGAAGCCTAGGGTATCCTCCCAGTATTTGTGTTACTGTATAGCGGTTTACTGTGGATCAGTGTTGGTGTAGGTGATCACAAACTTGCCACCCATGCACACTCGTAGCTGCCTATTCAGTTTACGATGGTCCAAAACCTGGGATTTTCACTATACTGGCCGTTGGTCCATACCCATGTAATGCCCCCTTTTGTGAAACTCCTGCCCTCCTGCCAGTCGCCTGATACACATACATCCCCTGTGTTTCCTTGGCACGAATATGCCTCTGCTCCAGTCAGTTTTTTTGCCCATGCATATAAATAAGAAACGTAATGGTAGCGATCGGCACCAGACTCCCTCTGTGCTCCTCTATGGCTTTGCATCGCTTTGCCAGCTATTCAGTTACAGCAAGCACAGCTGCACAAAGACCTAAAAGGAGAGATGTTGGCCATGCCTGAGCTGTGGGTTCGCCAGCAAGGTAAGAATAATGGGCCACTCACACGGTTTCACACAGCAGGGAATTCTAAATCAGGATGCCCCATGGGTGGTTATATAGCTGTGAAATGAAGTGTGATCTAACTCTATACATTTGCTCCCCTTATAAAGACAGACTAGCAATGTAGGTGAGAGATACAGTAAACAAAGTGGGAATAAGGGCCAGGTAAGTGGGTCATCTTGTGACTGTTTGTGTGTTGTGACATCTAGTCTATGGTCTGTGGGGTAAATTCACAAAGGTGGACTTTCCCTTTAAAGAGACAGTTCAGTCTAAGTAACATTTGTGGTTCATGAGAGCAGCCATGATGGGATTACTGTGACTGCCGCCACATTGACTTCTATTGAGTGGAGAAGGGAGGGGGAGTGCTTTGTCTCATACATATCAATAGAAGACGATGGGGCCGCAGCGGAAACAAATTAGTAATTTGAATGTGAAATATCTGCTTTGTCATTTGGTCATAATTAGCGATGGGCGAACCCGAACACGGTTCCCGACCATGAACACACACTTCAGTCAGAAGTCCGTGCCGGGGTACGGTGTTTGGCCCAACACTGAGGCTGATTGATGGGCTGCTGATGGATATATGAGGAAGAGGAATCCCTTCTGAGATAGAGATAAGTCATCCACTTGGCTATTTTGAAAATATTCGATAGGGAAACGGCCATTGATATGGAGAGGCGCTTTTTTGCCATTGGCTATCTGGTACGTGCGGAGTGTGATAGGTGGTGGATACACTTGCAAGTAATTAGATTGAAATTCACGTGGTGATTTGATATACAAAGAAGCACTTTATTGATGAAATGAAAAATACTTGAATTGAGAACTGTCCCGCGGAGATGCACATATTCTAGTGCGCCTGTTTATATGTATATGTGTTATGCAGATATTAGATTGCAATTGTATAACAGCTTTTAGGTATTAATTTAAGGCACCTGTACCACAAAAAATGCAATAGACCAAACAATTATATATGACAATAATCATTTTTATTTTAATGATAATTTTAAAATGCATATATAAGGATGCTATTTTAGTTTACCATTTCATAATGATTATGGGTGTGTGTTAGGGATTAGAAACTAGTAGAAAAAAGGCATGTAGATACAATTCTTTCTGCACCTAAGGCTCGATTCAGAGAGACAAAAAAATACTTCAGTTTTAGTGCCGATCTGTTTTTTTTTTGGAAATGTTTCCGTTCTCGTATGAGTGTGCGAGCGATTCTATGCATGCATTGCAATCCTTCTGTAAAGTTTCCGTCCGTCCGTACGGCAGATTACGAATGCGAGGATGTCATTTTCCAGCGTGACTTTTCAGTTTCATTTTCACATGTTACAACGTAAGCTTTCGTTTTTGCCCTTTTCCCATCGTATCCTCCCACGAATCCTTTACGTTTCTCGTTAGTTTCTGTTTCCCTTTTTCAATAAATAATCGGCCAGACGGAAATCCTTACGATCTTGAGCCTGCGCACTACAAACTTAACTCATTAAAGTGCTTGCCTACATATTTGCCACCCTCACTTCTACTACAATGTTTAGCTAAATCACTTAGCACTATCCTCCATCTTCCCTTTTGGACCCTTAAAGCTCACCCAAACCACTTCGCGGTTAGGTTCTTCTTCCATTTTAGCCCCCTAAAACTTACCCAAATCACTTCTCGGTCATGTGAATATTCATCTTTAAATATTTCTGGGTCCATTAGTTTTGTGTTAATGTATTTTGTAAATGAAATGACACTGAAACTTTTTTTTTTTTTATTCCATCATAAAATATAAAATCTTAAAAAATTTTGAAAATGTCAAAGTTTTACAACTATAAAAAACAAAATACATAGCAATGGCAGGCCACAGAACATTATTCTTCATCTGTGGTCCCCAACGAGTCGCGCAGCTCCTGCATCTCGCCCACCAACTGAAGGACCCTGACACTCAGTTGTGCCACTCTGGCACGTGTGGTCCCTGTTAAAAAACGTAAATTAAAATATTGGTATAACCTTGTTGGGGTCATACTGCAGTGCCCCCCCCCCCCCCCATATGGTCCAAACACTTAAATCTGGACTTCAAAAGCCACAGGGCCCTCGCCACCACGGCCCGGGTTTTGCATAGGGCCCGATTAGAGAACCCCTGGCCCGCATTCGGCAGGCAAAGAACGAGCATCAGGAGCAAGGGCAGGAGTGGATATCCAGAATCCCCTGAAAGAAATTAAAAATACTAACATAAAATACACATTCTAAGCTATAATATTTATTAACATGTCATCAAGGGCTAAAAACAGCAATAGGTTAAGACATGAGTCATCAACTATATTCATTGCCATACAGTGAAAATGGATTGATGGATTGTGAGCAAACTTACCCAGGAGCCATCCACCAGATAATTCTCCTGACTCAAACTGATGAAATAAGCCGGAGCTCTGCAATATATAAGCATCATGGGACAACCCTGGATGCCCTGCAAGAACACTGAGGAATCGCATAGCTGGACCAAACACTGCTTGTATGTTGTGCGAGTGGCACATCTTGCGGTCCCTGCAACCAAATATAAAATAATTAAACAAAGCAAAGGTAACCAACTAAAACAATAACTCCTACAACAAATTAAGATTCAAGTTCAACAATCCAATTATAATTCACAAAGGACATAAGTCTAAAAAAATATAGCAATTATATGGATGTGTGGGAAAATAAAGGTTTACATGTTAAGGACTAATTAAGATCAGCACTAAAATGCTTCGATAAGGCATACATGAAATGTATTGATTCAGGTATGCATTGCTATACAATTTATGGCCTCGCCCATGCTGATACATGCAATGCCTTGGTGCTAAAGGCGCGCAGACTCCTCCACATAGCCGCAAAACATGTTCAACAATAGCAATCCGAGCCCTCAAAGGTCCCGTAAGTGGATCGGAAATGAAACGGATTTATAGGGTGGTGGTCCGTCGGAAATCAGCTCTCTGAATCAGACGCAACCCCATCCCAACAACGTAAGTTATCTGAACGAACGAAAAATATCAGATTTTGTTTGGAAAATGATCCGAACTAACGGAAATTATCCGATTTGCTTCCGTTCATCGAAAGCGCATATACGCATTTTCCCGAATGTTCGTACGAATGCAAAATGAACGAAAAAAAAAAAAAAATTACAAACACCCACTAAAACTTTCACAGACAGCTACGGAAGTCCAGACGAATGTGTCTCTGAATCGAGCCTCTGGTGCCGAATCACTCATCAGATCTAGCACCAGGTACAAAAAGCATGCATATATATATATATATATATATATATATATATATATATATATATATATATTTTTTTTTTTTTTTTTTAAATACCATTCACTTTAATTGTCTGCCTAAAGTTCTCTTTTTACACCAAAATGGACCTTTTCCATCTGGTGCTGAATCAACCCCATTGTTGTGAAATGCTCACAACACTCATTTCACTGCATGTCTTGCCATGATAAATAGTAAGGCATGACATATCCATAAGTGACAAAAACTCTTCATGTTTAATAAAGGGTTAAAATATACTTGGTTTGAAAAAATGTAAGCCTATAGAGCAGAGATGCACACGTTGCAGCCCTCAATGCCGTCAGCTGTGGTCGCCCAGCCTCTCTACCTACCTCATCTCACCTCTTACTGCCTCATCTTCTCCCTCCTGCCCCCGCCCCCACCTCATCTCTTCCTACCTCTCCTCTGCCCAACTCAAATCTTTTAACCTCACCTCACTCAACCTCACCTCTGCTCACCTCACTTCTTGCCATATCACCTCTACCCACTTCATCTCTGTCCACCTCTACCTGCCTCTTCTTACCTCATCTTTTTCCACTTCACCCCTGCCCACTTCTTCACCACCTCACCTCTGCTAACATCACTTCTACCCATCTCTGCCTACCTCTACCCAGCTCTGCTCACATCTCCTTGTACATAAAAGCATATACAATGGTTTAAAGTTAAAGCTTGACTGTAGTAAACTGTTACCATTTTCTTCACTTATATTTTATTGCGGCCCCTTGAAGTGGAACAGTAAGCCAATGCGGCCCTTGGGCCCAAAAAGGTTGTACACTCTTGCTATAGAGATACCAAGAGAAAAGTAGATATTAGTAGACAATATTGTTTTCATAAGCTGACATGTACACAAAACACAAAATTCAAAAGAAACACTCCCTATTCAGTTATGAAAAGAGAAAAATTATGTTAAAATTGTTTTATCATATTCAAGATCTCAAGGTAATTGATCTCAAGACCACTTGAACCATAACAAAATATTAAAGGAGGTAAATAATATTTGTAATAATATTTGTAAAGTATCTGCCGTGACAACAAAGGAATAGTCATCCTATATACAATGCAGCCCATTCAACCTGAGTGCTGGTGCAAAATATATAGAGGGTCATGCTAATTATTATAGCATTAGTATTGAATAGTATTGAATTGCAACCTGCATCTTGGTGAGCCTTTTAATTTTAGACCACAAGAAAGTGCAATACAATGTTTTTGTGCCATTTTTTCCTAAAATATTACTTGCATGTGTAACACCTTGTGGGCTAAGCATGACCCTGAAGGATTTCTATATATCAAAATATCAAAATAGTAGAATCACCAACAGTAGTTCAATTTAACCCTGTGGTCGAATATCCCATGAAAATAAGGGAAAATCCATGGTTTATCTAATCCGCCGGCTCTGATTGGATGAGAGCATGCGCAAGCTAGCGGCCAGCTCTGGAATCTTTTAGATTTCAGGCTGGCCACTGGTGGGTTTTGTTCCACTTTAAAACATCTGATAACATTCACTTCAGGGGAAAATAAAATTACATTGACTGTGAAAATGAAAATGTTACTTTAAAATGAAAACCAATACTTTGTCACATTGCTCTAGTAAAGGTTTTAGATGCAAGCCATGCACTAACTTCCTCCCTTTACCGAATCACGCATTATTTTTACTCATGCTCCATTTTTATATTGTAAGGCAAGTTTAATGACTCAAGGCCTGTATATATGTTTCATCAAGAACAAATCACCCTTACCTGGTAGCTGAAAGAGTGTGCGTACTGTACACTCAGGATCTGTATTTATTTATTTTTTTAACTTTATTCTTCAGGGTGTTTAAATCCTCTTGGGATTTTTTTTTTTATGAACTTGTTTATTGTATTAATTCCCAGTTGCATAATGTAATGGCGTACTGAAACGAATCCTTACTGAATTAATTGGTTCACTTATTGTAATTTATATTTTTACAGCCAATATTATGACTCTTTTAACCTCTACACCCCATTCACACTAGGGCGATTTACTGTGATAGGGGGTGATGCTGATCGCCCGCAATCAACATCAAAACTCTGCCCATAGTTACCTAAAGGCTAATCTATACATGTTTGGAGATAGCAGATCAATAAAAAAAGTTGTGCATGTAGCATTTTGGGAGTGAGCGCAATCACTCAGTAGCAAATAGTGATAATAATAATCCCTGTAAGCCATGTCAGTAGAGGTCTGAGCTCAGAGCGGCAAGACAATCTGAACAGAGCCAGTGCTGCTGGATGCATCCCTGCCCGTCTTCATCACTGGATGGCTCGTGCCACTTATGCAGAAATGTCTTCCATTGGTTTGCACCACATATAGATATAGTGGAGATGCACCATGACCCCGCGATGCAATGTGGATCATACAGCGGAGCAATCCATTTTGTGGTGCCCCAAAAAGAGGGACAACACCCTCCTAAATTCAACACACCCCCGTCTTTGCCCTGCTTTCCATCCTCACCCTGTTCCTCGCTGCACTTCCATTTCTGCCCTGCTCCCCATCTTTTCCCTGTTCCCTGCTGCACCCCCATCTCTGCTCTGTTTTCTATTTTTACCCTGTAGCCGGCCAAATTAACCCCTTTCCAGATTAAACCCGGGTATAGTTTGTTGTAGGCCAGAGTATTCCCTGGGGGATTAACTGTCCTAGTCCAAAATCTACTCCTCCAGCCCAGAATATACCCATCTAACGTGGAACCTGGGTATAGTCTGGCCCAGGCCACAGTGTACTCCAGAGGAAAAACTCAATACCTATGGATGTAAATTAACTCAAGACAGGCTATATCCCTCCAAGCCATAATGCTATCACTTCACTTGTTTTCTCACCCTGTCTCTAATTTGTTAAAAAGTGAGCAAATCTTTCTTATCATACTCAGACACACAGCTGCTTCCTATTGATGTAAATTACAGTGCAATGTTCACAATGAACTGACATTTGATGGTGCAGCCCCATCAGTGCATAGTTAAAGTTGTACTAAAGGTAAGGTCAATTCTTGTCCTATTATCTTGGGCTACACGTTGCACTGTACCAAACTTCTATCAGTTTATAGAAAGACCCAGTAGTTCCTAAGTTATCTTTAAAAGCATTAGAGAATAGGAAATTCATAGAAAAAATTAAGAGAAACAGTGGGTGTGGCAACAGCGATGTGATGTAAGTACACTGTGTGCTTAGCATATTCATAATGGACCATGCTTGGATAAGTGTGCTGAGAGTCACAGCTTGTACATAAAGGATCATGGAGGGACATGCTGCAGGCAGAGAGATTGTTTGCACCCTGCAACTAATGTGCATGGATAAAAGTGTAGGGGGGGGGGTTTACTGGTGTCTGGCCTGTGGCAAGGCTGGCAAACAGAGGAAAATGCTGAAATACATGGTGGCAGGCTGTTGATTGCTGGCAGCCTGATCAAAGACTGGAGCCAAATGTCCGAATGCTGAGAACAGAGAAAGGAGAGAGGATGGCGGGGTTTCAGAGCTGCAGAGAAAGGCTGCTAATCAGGACATCTGGGGTGGAAGTGGAGGGTGTTTCCATTTTCTGTCCCTTGAAGATTGATTAAAGGACCAGGTCAGTCGGCTGGTGATTGAAATCGGAATGAGGAAGTGATTTCCTTGCTAACGAGACAGACAGTAGAGGAAAGTCAACGCTGCACTGACTTAATGTAAGGAAAGCTACTGATATTTATTTTTTAATTTTTGATTTGCCAAACACTTTATTGTTATCTATTGTAATTCGAAATGTCAATTACTCTCTAAGACACCAAATGTTTTCCAATTTTGACAACAATGGAAGACCAACTGTATGACCAGCTTTTGAGATTCTACACTGCAACACAATAAAAGTACCCCCAGAGGATCTACAATCTATCTCCAGTGAAACGTGTAAATGCCAAGTCCCATTTCAGACAAACAGCTAAGCCATATCGAACAGATGGGGGTATTCTTTACCATGCGGAAAAGGAGGTTCTCTAGATTGACAAATTTCATGAAGGCATGTCATAATAACCAATTTTGGCAGAGACAAAACATTAGCCATTTTGTCAGAGATCAAACATTAGCAAAAATCTTTGGCCATTATTATCGGATGGAATGTAGAACCATGATCACCAACATGACAAACCAATTTCACTCAAACACATTGTAAAAGATGCTGTACAGTACATGGGACCTATAAATTCACAGGGTGCCGAAAGCATAAATATATTTAGACCAGTAGAACAACAGAACTACCAAATCAGACTTCAATTACTCCCAAACATTTTTTTTTATTGTGAAACAGTGGACGCAATATATGTGTTAACCTGTCTGTGTAGAAGGTACTTTATAGTAAACAGTAACTTGAAAAACGGGTGTATGAACACCAATATGAAAACACCTGTATGCAGGCATTTTGCCCAATACCATAACAAAAACCCATCACGGTTGACAGTACAAGGATTTGATAGGATGCACTACAGTCACAGAGGAGGGGACATTGACAAACTTTAATGATAGAAACCAGGTAAAAATGTGTGTCTTTATGAAAATCTCTCTTCTCCCCATCCCTTTTAATTTTTTTACCCATATAGAGTAAGAACATACATAGTGACGACAAATTAGTTGTTCCTTATATGGGAAAAAATGTTTGATATCATTGACAACATATTGTCAATGATAACCTGTAACCCTCGGGGAATACCTAGAGATGTCAATTGTGAGTACCAACATTGCAAAATGTATTCCTATGGGTAACAAATATAAGCAGCTAAAATTAAACCTCTTATGTTGTTGTAATAGTAGATCTTAGTTTAATTAACTTTAATTAAATTGTTTTGTTTTGACTCATTTGTTCTATACTAACTTATTTATAGTGGTGTAGATTCTGAATATGTTTCTGCTATTTTATTTATTTTATTACTAGTTTGCTCCGTTGGGTTTGCTAAGAATACTGCACAAATGCTTAGGATGATGCCCCTTCCCGGGGTGTGATTACGTGGCCGATTTCTTACCTCCTCCGCCCAGTGTGGTGGCTGCTTTGTCGTCTGCCAACATGAACATATGTTTTTCAACTGAGGTGGGCGTCGACTTTGGCATCTCACTCTGGCTTGAAAGGGGCAGGTCTTCCACTGTGCCTCCCACCCTACTGTTGACTTTGGTATATTACATTTCTAGGTGAGCTGAAATGCCGCCTATTCTGGAGTCTCTTCCTCTTCTCCTTCCTCAAGATTGGTTGAAGTGGCATGGAGATGGATAGCAATGGGCTCAGGCATTTTATTTATTATATATGATAACCTTATACAATTATATATCTTAACAGACCTTATTAGTCTGTACATCTCAGTGCTTCCATCGTGGTTACTAACAAGTACCTATTTCATGTTTAGTACTCTTGATATGCTCACACTATACTATATTTTCCATCTTGGATGTGGGCAGATGGGATTGTGGATGATGTAATAGCTAGCTCACAGTGGAGACACTGATTGTGGAACTAAGAGCTCCAGCATGCCTCACATATGGTGATTACAATAATCAGCAGCACAGGAAGTGGGAGGGTTAAGTTCAGCCATCTTTTTAGTATTTTAGTGTGTCATTTGAATTGTATTTTGTCATGATTAACTGCTAGATCTGCCAGAAATGTGTGGACATTTCTAATCTTATCATGGACATTGCGGTTTTATAGTGATAGGCATTTCTTGTTATGGATGAGGCAAGGACATATTAAAAGTGAAGGTTTCAATATTTTCTCGCTGGACATTCCTTTCTTCTTTATATATTTCCTCTCAAATCAATCTTCTACATTATTTTTCTGGACCCGATCCATTATCAGACACTATGCACCACAGCCTTTGTCCCCAGGAGCACTAAATCAACTTTTGGCTGGCCCATACAGATTGTATATACTCTAATTTTTATGGCTGGACAATGGCACAAAGCATTTGTTACCTTTTGTGTCACCCCCATTCTCCTCCCCTCTGTCACTCACAGACTAACCTAATCTTCTGTCACTGGCAGCATCGTGACACATGGCCACCAGTGCCTGTAGCATGCCCTCTCTGTCTGTTACAGCAGTGGAGGCATTTCAAGCCTCATCACACTCCCTCCATTGCAGTGAATGAAGGGGGCAGGCAGGGGTGAAGCTAGCCTCTCTGTTGCCTGAGGCAAATTATAGAAAGCCCTCCCCACTCAGGTGCAAGGCACCAAAAGAGTAGGGGGCAAAGTGCTCTGCGCTCTGCCCTGCTGAATAGCAGGGATGTTGAAAGTAGATGGGAGGCAGCCAGCTGATAGTTACTGGTGTCTCTCTCTCTCACATCAGCTGCCAGCCCAGCACAGTGAGCAGCCCCACCTGTCTGCCCCTGGTGGTGCCCCATTCCGGCTGCACACTGAATGCCCCCTCCTGCACTGTACTCAGTCGCTAGAAGCTGAGCGATATTGCCTATGTGCTGAGTGCCCAACAGCTGGGGGGTGCCAGGCAGAAGAGGATGACTGAACAGGCTAGAAGTGGTGCTGGGCATCATTTAAAAAGGAAAGGTTTGGCTGGGACCACATCATTTTTGCAGGAGGCGGTAGAAAAGCAGGAGCGCCGATTTGCAACCCCCTGCTTTCCACAAAATTGTGCCACCCAAGTCACCCACTTCAACTGGCACTGCAGTACTGGAGGCATGCCACATTGACTGCTGGCAGGCGTGGTTGTTCATTGCAAAGCCCACCTAGTGACAGGAGATCTGATGATCTGGTGAGTCTGTGAGTGCCAGACTATCACCAGTCAGCTTTGGGGTAAAACGATGAATAACCCTTTTGTTTGCTTTACATGTCTGGAATTTTATTTTTAATGTATTTACTGAAGCATGCACCATCAGTGCCCATATTAATAGAACATGTAGTCCATGTATAACAAAGTGTTAGAGAAATAATAATATTAACAGCGTGTTTATTTTGCCTATGTATGCCTGTACATACATAGGAGTTTGTGAGGTATATCAATTATGAGGGGTATAGTAACCAGTGGTTGTACTGCAGCTCCTAGTTAGTATTAAAAACATTAAGATTGATCCTTTAGGAAAAACTACAGAGGTGAGAAGTTAGTCTATGCACATCTCAAAGAGTAATCTGCGAGACTACCCACTGAGTACCTTTATTTAACAGCCAAGTGATAATATATTATAGCATAGCTATTATACTGTAAGAGCAATTTAGCATTTAAGTTATGAGCATTTAAATATTAACATTTCAGAAATAACAAGTTTGTTTAAGTTTCAAAGCTTTACACCTTTTTTACAGCATTCCTAATTTCAATATTCCTTAAACTGTATATGAGTGGATTTAGGGCT
Source organism: Gastrophryne carolinensis (assembly GCA_027917425.1). NCBI lineage: Eukaryota > Metazoa > Chordata > Amphibia > Anura > Microhylidae > Gastrophryne > Gastrophryne carolinensis. Next base: position 383,172,701 of record CM051238.1, read on the forward strand.
GGAATGACCACTAGACAGAGTCCAGAAAAAATATGATAAACATTCATTAAATCTGATGAGGGTGGCATCATGCACACAAAAAAGAGTGTTCCATAGAAAATTACTATAATGGTAAGGTGAGAGGTGCATGCGGAAAATGCCTTGCTTCTCTCTCCTTTTGTGTGCATGGCCACGATATTAACATTAATCTTGATATAAAAGAGTGTAATACAAAGGAAAGGATATAATCCCATTAGAAAGGTTTAAGCTATAGCACAGCTTGGAAGAAGGTGATGTCCCCACCAGCTATTTTCTGCTTTGGTTTAATGTTACAGTACAATTGGTTTATGGCTCTTAGGTCACAAAATGGTATTTTAGAGGACACTATTGTTACAGAAAATGAGGTACTATACCCTGAGGCCTAGCTTCCCGGCACAAGTATGTTACAGCATCTCTTCCTCATAAGTAGAGGATAATGTAAGCAATATAATGATCATAGGCCATAGCAGTAAGCAGAGTTATTTCGGTGTCGGTGAAAGACATTAGGGTCGATTCAAAGAAACATGTAACAGCTTGGATTTGGGTGCCGATCATCCTATTTTTCACGTCCGCTCGTGCGTTCGTAGGAACTTGCGAGTGATTCTATAAGCAAATACGTTTCTATCCTAAAATATACGTCCGTTCGTATGTTATCTCCCGAACTTGCCTCAGTCAGTTGTCAATCGTAAAAAACACGTTGATGTGATCACTTGTTGCGGCGGCAGCCTGTTTTTTCGTCCGCTTCCATCGTCCACCTCTTCCAATTACTTGCGTTTGCCTCTGGTTTTCAATGGTTTTTGGCCTCTTATATTCGTTCGTTCGTATGTATCTAGGGTCTTGCGCATGCGCGATCCAAGCTACACTCTACAAACCAATATGTGTGCCCTATCTGACACTACCAATCTCACCACTACTGCCTCGCGCCAGGCTAACACTTACCTTTAGGAACCATAAAACTTACCCAAACCCCTTAGCGCTTGCATCCTTCTTCATGTTGACGACCCTAAAACTTACCCAAACCCATTAGCGCTTGCATCCTTCTTCATTTCTCGGACCCTAAAACTTACCCAAACCCCTTAGCGCTTGCATCCTTCTTCATTTCTCGGACCCTAAAACTTACCCAAACCCCTTAGCGCTTGCATCCTTCTTCATTTCTCGGACCCTAAAACTTACCCAAACCCCTTAGCGCTTGCATCCTTCTTCATTTGGCCGACCCTAAAACTTACCCAAACCCCTTAGCGCTTGCATCCTTCTTCATTTCTCGGACCCTAAAACTTACCCAAACCCCTTAGCGCTTGCATCCTTCTTCATGTTGACGACCCTAAAACTTACCCAAACCCCTTAGCGCTTGCATCCTTCTTCATTTCTCGGACCCTAAAACTTACCCAAACCCCTTAGCGCTTGCATCCTTCTTCATGTTGACGACCCTAAAACTTACCCAAACCCCTTAGCGCTTGCATCCTTCTTCATTTCTCGGACCCTAAAACTTACCAAAACCCCTTAGCGCTTGCATCCTTCTTCATTTCTCGGACCCTAAAACTTACCCAAACCCCTTAGCGCTTGCATCCTTCTTCATTTCTCGGACCCTAAAACTTACCAAAACCCCTTAGCGCTTGCATCCTTCTTCATTTCTCGGACCCTAAAACTTACCCAAACCCCTTAGCGCTTGCATCCTTCTTCATGTTGACGACCCTAAAACTTACCCAAACCCCTTAGCGCTTGCATCCTTCTTCATTTGGACGACCCTAAAACTTACCCAAACCCCTTAGCGCTTGCATCCTTCTTCATTTCTCGGACCCTAAAACTTACCCAAACCCCTTAGCGCTTGCATCCTTCTTCATTTGGACGACCCTAAAACTTACCCAAACCCCTTAGCGCTTGCATCCTTCTTCATGTTGACGACCCTAAAACTTACCCAAACCCCTTAGCGCTTGCATCCTTCTTCATTTCTCGGACCCTAAAACTTACCCAAACCCCTTAGCGCTTGCATCCTTCTTCATTTGGACGACCCTAAAACTTACCCAAACCCCTTAGCGCTTGCATCCTTCTTCATTTGGACGACCCTAAAACTTACCCAAACCCCTTAGCGCTTGCATCCTTCTTCATTTCTCGGACCCTAAAACTTACCCAAACCCCTTAGCGCTTGCATCCTTCTTCATTTCTCGGACCCTAAAACTTACCAAAACCCCTTAGCGCTTGCATCCTTCTTCATTTCTCGGACCCTAAAACTTACCCAAACCCCTTAGCGCTTGCATCCTTCTTCATGTTGACGACCCTAAAACTTACCCAAACCCCTTAGCGCTTGCATCCTTCTTCATTTGGACGACCCTAAAACTTACCCAAACCACATAATGTACATATGTCTATATGTTTCGAAGCATGTATTTTCGTGTTTGTGTAAATGTCTTTTTGGGCGCATATTAGAAATGACACATTTATGAAGGATTAAAATCTTATTTATTATATTTTTTTTTTTTGGGGTGGTTTTTTTTTTTGTTAAAAACCTAGTAAAATGTTAAAAAATTTTTTTTTTAAATATAACATTAGGTTCAATAAAACCAAGTTTAAAACTATTTTACAAAATTAGCCAGGACCAAGGGCACTAATCCTCCTCCTCTTCTTCTGTTGGCCCCAACGTCGCCTGTATGGCCAGCAGCTCGGCCACCAACTCCTTTATTCTTTTTTTTTCCCCTCCAATGTTTTGGGGATCATCCCTGTAACCAATAGAGAAATAAACATAAATAGGAGTACCAGACCGGTTTGTATGCTGGGAATAGATTTTGGGTTAATCAAATACATGTAAATGCATGACATATGTCATTCTTCTAAGGGATAAAGTCAATGCATTTCCCACTGGTAAGTATTGAAACTCCTTAAACCGGACCTTCAACATTATTTAATGAAAATCAATAACTATTCCCAAATGATTCTGCACCAGATAAAAGTACATTTTGGTGCATTTTTTATTACTGCGCCGCCATCTGGACTCAGAAGCATAACACTTAATGAGGAGAGGAGAGTGGGATAAAGTACAGGGGAGTAGGTTACAGTTGTGCTTTGGTAATACAGAGCATAGCTGGGTTCAGGGAAAGGTCAGCAGTCCCACAATGCATGGCAGCACCTTACTTTTTAAAATCTGTATGCCATGCTGCCTGTAAATATTGCGCATTCCATATGCCGCCATCTTGGATGTTTAAAGGCTCCTAACATGCAGTAGATGCCGGTAGCCTGTTTTGGAATGTTCGCAATCTGTATGTACAGTGTGTGGGATAATTATTAGCTAGGCTCTTAATACGAGTTAGGGTCCGCTTTAAGCTAACGAAGTGCCCACATGAAAGTGTTAACTATACATTGGCTACGCCTTTAGTTATGTGTGTGTTATTAGCTAAAAACACATAAATATGAATAATGGCATGGCTACTTACTTTGTTGGTGGCCGACAGATGGCAGGTTGGGGCCAACAGGATGCCCTTGGTCCTGGCTATGCTGTGAAGAAGTCCCTGGAGAAACATGTGACATTTGGTTAGTAGTTGTATCGAGTCACTATTCCCAACATATCTGGCTCCCAGTCTGGCTGACATCACTCACCTTCGCCCGGATCAACTTCCAGCATCTCTGCTGCCTCCTCCTCCACTATCTCCCCCGCTCCAGAAGCTTCTACAAATACATAATAAAGGAGCACTTAGTTTTTGGCCTGGCATGTATATCTTTGTGCATATACATGAAGAGTGACATACCAGAGCCTTCCCCATGCCTGGCCGGGTATGACTCCACGCCCACGCGGTTTGTCCCCTCCTCTGTGGTAAGGTCCAGGGGCTGGTCTGAGGAGGCCACAGAGGAGGGGTAGGTCCGTCGCCCGGGAGATCCACCACCTTCACTCACAGATGCAGAATCATGCAGCACTGGTCGGCCTGTGCGCCTCCGGGTGCGGCGAATTCTGAAATCCATTTCCAACACTAACAAAGAAAAGTCATTATAAATAAAGGCATAACTTATACATTTGGAACATATACCATGCAATTGCTTTGTACTTACTTGGGAAATGGATTCCAAAAAACCTCCGCACCCGGGGCATGTGCAGACGTTTCAGGTCCGACCAATGCTGCATTATCTGGGTGTGAGTGAAGGTGGTGCTGGTGACACGGTGGATTTCCGCGATGATCTCCCGGGCGATGTCCCTTTTTTCGCACACATTGGGCGCGAAGTCATACCGGCGCTGAAGCATGATCTGAAAAACATAATGGACACAGAGCTTTTACTTTTACACACAGAGCCATATGTGTTGCATCACAAGTAGCGAATGTCATGTCATTAACACACACATTTAGAGTGCCAGCCATTTTTGGGGAGTGCCTTAAAGCGGACGTTCACTCTGATTCAGAGTCTGGTCTTATGTTATATGTTTCACACACCCTGTACATACAGATAGCCAACATTACAAATCAGGCCACCTGCCTGGCATGTTATGATGGTTTGAACCTCCAAGATGTCGGCTTATGTAAAATGCCTTCTTTGCAGGCAGCCTGCAAACAGGAAGTTCATGCAAACTGTAAGTGTGTGTGCTGCTCGCCATTCTTGGACTGATGACCTTCCCATGACCACAGCTCTGCTGTGTCTGAACAAAGCACAGCTATAACCCACCCCCCTGTACCTTATCCCACTCACCTCTCCTCAGTAAGTGTGATGCTTCTGAGTACAGATGGCTGCGCGCATCTCTTAAATTCTTGAGCAGAGTTTCAGGCCAGTGGAGGCAAGACTAATAAGTTATTGCCTTCAAATGGACCATTTGGAAATGTCATAGGCTGTGTACTGGTTTTTTAGGTTTTATTGCTTTTTAGTCAATCAGGCTGAAGGCCCGGTTTCTGTCTTTTTGGCCGCGTGTGTGGCTTGCCGTTGTTTTTTGATGTCTTAGGCAAACAGTGGTCCTCAAACATCCGCATCAAGGTCCGAGACAGGCCAGGTTTGACAGCTAGCCACGCTACTCCACAGGTTAATTAACTGTTGCTAAGCCAGAGCAATTGCCCTAATTAGGACATCAGCATAGAGAGGTGAAAACGTGGCCTGTCTCGGCCCTTGAGGATGAAGTGTGAGGAGCCTGTTCTAAAACATTAAGATCCCCAAAACTAGTTCCAACCGCATCATTTACATTTAGTACATCAGTCAGTATTAGCTTAAAAGGCAGAGCAAGGCACTTACCAGCATGAGGATCTCTTCCTGTTGACGGGTGAAGATAGTGGGCGCCATCTTTATGCTTCTTCAAGGCAGCAGATAAGTGAAACCCCAGCGGTTTCCTGGTTCCGCACGAACGTACGTCCGTACGAGCGCGTAGTCGTGCGCATAGGCGTCAGACGCTGGGCGCATGATTTAAAGGTCCCTGCACCCAAAGCTCATTCTCTTTGAGCTTTTGGACAAAATTGCACCAAAAAAGGCAGCTGCTAAACGCGCCCAGCCAAGGCAGACCTCTGAGGGCCCAACCACCAGGTCCCAGCAACGACCGAAGAAGCTAAGGGCCCAGAAGGCAAGTACCACCTCGGCCCCACCAAGGGACACTGGACCCTCCCTTTCCCAAAAAAGGGCCCGAAAGGCACGTGCCCCTGCGGCCAAAAAACAGGCCACAGCAGCCACCACCACCTCTGCCCCCAGAAGAGGCCGCCCAAGGGAGCCCACACCACCCATGCTTTCAAGCCGGGCACTTAGCCAACCCAGGCCCCGCAGCAGGGCCCAAAGCCCATCCAGCCCGCACAGAAGGGCCCGAAGCCCATCCAGCCCGCACAGCAGGGCACAAAGACCATCCAGGCCCCACAGCAGGGCCCGAAGCCCATCCAGCCCGCACAGCAGGGCCCGAAGCCCATCCAGCCCGCACAGAAGGGCCCGAAGCCCATCCAGCCTGCGCAGAAGGGCCCAAAGACCATCAAGCCCGCACAGCAGGGCCCGAAGCCCATCCAGCCCGCGCAGAAGGGCCCGAAGCCCATCCAGCCCGCGCAGAAGGGCCCGAAGCCCATCCAGCCCACACGGCAGGGCCCAAAGACCATCAAGCCCGCACAGAAGGGCCCGAAGCCCATCCAGCCCGCGCAGAAGGGCCCGAAGCCCATCCAGCCCGCGCAGAAGGGCCCGAAGCCCATCCAGCCCGCGCAGAAGGGCCCGAAGCCCATCCAGCCCGCGCAGAAGGGCCCGAAGCCCATCCAGCCCGCACAGCAGGGCCCAAAGACCATCCAGCCCGCACAGCAGGGCCCAAAGACCATCCAGCCCGCACAGAAGGGCCCGAAGCCCATCCAGGCCGCACAGAAGGGCCCGAAGCCCATCCAGCCCGCGCAGAAGGGCCCGAAGCCCATCCAGCCCCCGCAGAAGGGCCCGAAGCCCCCGACCTGGCACCAGTCGGGAACATAGCCCCCGACCTGGCACCAGCCGGGAACATAGCCCCCGACCTGGCACCAGCCGGGAACAGAGCCCCCCAAGAGGCCAAAGAATGGACACCCGGACCACATCTACACCTGGAAGTTCGGTGGCCAGCCACGCAAGAACACCCAGTCCCTTGGCCAGTCCAGTCCAGTCATTGGGAAGCCAGCAATCCTTCCATTCCCCTACCCAGCCCCAGGCCATAATGTCACCACATGTGTCTGCACACATGGAGGAGCACCCAAGCCAACCATCTGTCCGCACATTGCGGCGCGGACATTTGAGTGGGAGATTCTCCCATGACCAAAATATGGCATTGGCTAGTGGCCTTACATTATACTATGACGAGCTCTATGGGAGCAAATCAAAACACACCACTAAGCAGCGCAAGATGGAATTGTTTGAAACCATCCTACGACAAGTAAATGCAGCGGGGGAAGAGAGAAAAGATGTTGGACAAATCCAGAAGAAAATTTCGGATCTCAAATATGCTGTACGTCAAAAAGAAATTAAAAGGCATAATTACAGGTAAATAAATGATGTCTCCAAATGTAATGATTAGGATGTACTGTATGCACCTTTTCTGGGTACCAAACTATTTTTTCATTTCAGCATGAAAACTGGAGGTGGCTTTCCAACCAAACTGGAGTTTACACCTGCTGAGGAGATTGTGCTGGGCATTCTCCATCCTGTGGCGGTCGGTGGCCATGCGGGTCTAAGGGACACAGACTCACCGACCCATACACAAGGTGAGTACTCTTAATCTGCATGTTTGCCTGTTTGCCCAGAAAATTAAAGTTCACTAGTACCAAGATGACGGTATGGCCCTATGGTGTGGCTTGCTTGGCCTCGCACTACTGTGCCTGTTTGTGTCCTGTTTTGGTCCCTGTGAATCAGGCATTTTGGAACACAGACATTATGTAAAAGAACAATTAACACTAATTATGTGTGAAGGAAGGAAGTTTATGAAGAAAAGTGATATATTTTGACTCAATCACAAAACACACATCATTAGGGATGTGTTGGCTATTTGTTGTGTGAGTTGTGTTTGAGGTAACAATTTAATTCAACACCCCCAAACATATCTGACCTAGAGCAGCGAGACTCAACTGGCGTGCCGGGGTCCCAATGCGGACCTTGCCACCAGATTCCCAGACCCCAGCCCAGACAGCCCCGCACTCAATTACTTCTGTGTTGACGTGCTCAGAGCTGCCCCCTTGATCGACGATGTAGTGGTTGGTCTCCTGGCCAATGTCATGGCTCCATGAAACCTAGCATTGCAATATGAAGTACTGCACAGGAAGTGGCATTGCAAGGTACACACTAACTTGGTGCATCATTATCTTTGTCCAATCCTGTCCCGCTGCCCCAGCTCTGCCCCATCTGCCCCTGTCCCACCATCTGCCCCCCCCCCACATCAGCCCCATCCATTCCTAACAGATTTGCTCCATCCATCCCATCACCATCCATTCCTGTCCTCCCAGCTTTATCCATCCAATCCATGTCCCCTCAGTTCTGCCCCATCTGCCCCTGTCCCACCATCTGCCCCCCCCCCACATCAGCCCCATCCATTCCTAACAGATTTGCTCCATCCATCCCATCACCATCCATTCCTGTCCTCCCAGCTTTATCCATCCAATCCATGTCCCCTCAGCTCTGCCCCATCTGCCCCTGTCCCACCATCTGCCCCCCCCCACATCAGCCCCATCCATTCCTAACAGATTTGCTCCATCCATCCCATCACCATCCATTCATGTCCTCCCAGCTTTATCCATCCAATCCATGTCCCCTCAGCTCTGCCCCATCTGCCCCTGTCCCACCATCTGCCCCCCCCCACATCAGCCCCATCCATTCCTAACAGATTTGCTCCATCCATCCCATCACCATCCATTCCTGTCCTCCCAGCTTTATCCATCCAATCCATGTCCCCTCAGCTCTGCCCCATCTGCCCCTGTCCCACCATCTGCCCCCCCCCCACATCAGCCCCATCCATTCCTAACAGATTTGCTCCATCCATCCCATCACCATCCATTCATGTCCTCCCAGCTTTATCCATCCAATCCATGTCCCCTCAGCTCTGCCCCATCTGCCCCTGTCCCACCATCTGCCCCCCCCCCACATCAGCCCCATCCATTCCTAACAGATTTGCTCCATCCATCCCATCACCATCCATTCATGTCCTCCCAGCTTTATCCATCCAATCCATGTCCCCTCAGCTCTGCCCCATCCAGCCCAGCAAGGGCAAGCAGCCTTTATTAGTTTGCACTTGGCAATCTCTAGCCCCTCCCCCAGTGTGCTGATTTCTAACTAGACACCCCCTGCGCCAGCCCCATGGCCGGACCTTCACCTCTCACCGGATACCTTTAAATGGACCTTTACAAGAAGTGGTTGAGTACCCCTGACCTAGAGAATGGTAGTCAAACTCTAAATAGTTGCTCTGCAAGTTGTATGCTGACTGGGTACACTTCCTGACTTAAAACTGAGGTCAGTTAGCAGTTTACTCGATCCATTGCACATATGTTAAATTGAGTGTATTTTACCAATTGGACCCATTGCTGTAGAGTTGCTTAATATTAGAAATAGTGGCTTGTTTTAGTACGTACCCAAACAATGCTTATGTGTGTGTTTACCTTGTTTTGTTTTCTCTTCTTCAGCCCAGCATGACCCCTCAGCAAGTGTAAACTCACCCCCCAGTTTGATTATGCCTACCAGGTCCGTACAGCATAGGAGCCCAGATCCGAGTTTTCCGGTAAGTTTATTTAGTACCCAAAATACTAACAAGTGCTTAAGCATGTGTTAAACTGATGTAATCCTAATTTGGGACGCAAACTTAACCTTTTTTTTTCTATGTCCCTACAGACCCACACACTCATGGAAGAGATCCAGGAGATGGAGGAAGATGATGGATCCCTGCTGGCCACGTCAGATGACCTCCCCCTGGGTCCCAATCTGCAACTGCTCCCTAATGTTTCTCTGGCCAATCCTCAGCAGCAGAGTGAATCTGCATCAATTGTGCATGCACATGGGGAGACTGACACAACAGTCCCCAGTGTTCACTCTGCTGCTGAGGATTTGCCAAGCATGCCTGTTGCTGTTGAGGGGACGACACAACGCGGCAGGGCACGCCCAAGAGCCAGGGTAATTGTGCGGCGGACTCCATTACGCCGCCGCACAATTCCCCAGGGGAGGCACAGTGCCCTGCTTGATTTATGGAACCAAGAGAGGGACTCTTTTGAGGCACAGCTCGTAACTGAGCGGGAGGAAAGGCATGCCGATATGGTGAACCTAACTACCACCTTACAGGGCATCCTCGCGGAGTTTCGCACCCTCAACAGCAACATGGTCACTGCAAGTAATGGCATCCAGTCAGCCATGGCTGAGATGACCAATATGCAGAGAAACATTATGGAGCAGTTGCAAATTCACAATGCAACCATGGCCCAGGTTAGGTCCCATCCCCACGGACCTCCACCTGGGTTTTATGGGCAGCCACCCTATTAATCCATGATTGTGTGGGACATCTTTTCTCTTCCCCCCCACTGTATTTACTTGTCCTTTGAGGTTTCAAACAATCCATTTTGTGTTTCACATGAAGGTTGTGTTTTGTATTTGCTCCCATAGAGCTCCTTAGAGTAATGATTAAGGCCACTAGCCAATGCCATAGGTCTATGTGCAGTCTAGGTGGCAACTATCATGTGCCAATTATGGCTTTTGACATTTGTTTGGTTTGTGCTCCTCCTGTTTGCAGACATGTTTGTGTGACATTATGGCCATGCCCTAATATCCCTTGCCACAGGCAATATTAATGACTGGACTAGGCTGGCCTTTGGACTGGGTGTCCTTGTTTGGTTGTGCCACTCTCTTCCAGGTGTAGATGTGGTAGATTTAATGTTACTACCTTATTTTTTTGGGAGACCTTGCAGATCAGCAAGGGAATGACTTATTTGCATTTTTTCTTCCTTCAAAGTTTATTCAATTGTATATGAGCCCTGGTACTAGTGCAATCATTGCCAATCGCATAGTCTTCACATACATAGTACCTCAGGGTCTCTCGCCATGTTTGTATATAAATATGTATATAGTTTGACTATTTCTGTGTGCCCTACCAGAATTGTGGGTTGGATGACTTTAGTTATTGTACATAAATAAATTGTGACTTCACTTTTTGCATCTTGAAAAACCACAGTTGTCAGGTGTGCATTCATATTTGTTCTTTATTATTGGGGAGACTTCATTGTCTCAGGATCTATGAAAATTGCACCCACTACAAAGTAACTTTAACTATTACAAGTGTGCTTACCAGTTCTCTTTAATCTTATTTTTTTGGGAGCCACAGTTGTATGTGGATTTTTATTTGTTATGCACCACCAATCAAAGTGCAAAAAGTAAACAAAATTCAAACTTACTATACTTGTTGCGTTTTGAGTTGAAACACATTTAACATCACCTTGGGCTAAAGCAGATACATTTTTGGTTAAGAGGTGTAAAAATGCAATGATCAATCTAAGTAAACACCAGGAAAAACATTAGGCAACAATTAAGGTAAATTGTGTATTTATTTAAGGTAATGCCACATTACGGCCAAACAAATATTTGAAAATAAAGGCAAATACACACACACAGACTGGGAAACAAAAAAAAGGCTTTAACTAAAATGCTGCAAGATCAAATTTGATCGCACTGATTGGCCAGACTCACTGGGTGGGGCAACATAATTGTCACCATCATCTTCTCGGGCTGTAGAGGGCAGAACATCAACATAACGGGGGACACGTTCTTGAATGGCAAAATTATGCAGAACAGCACATGCCATTATGATGTCTATCACTTTGTCAGGAGCATATTGCAGGGCGCCCCCGGTATGGTCCAAACAACGAAAACGTGTCTTCAACAGTCCAAATGCCCTCTCAACAACAGCCCTGGTCTTGCGGTGCGCACGATTATAGGCTTCCTGAGAGGCATCCTGGGGCCGCAGCACAGGCGTCATGAGCCAGGGGAGAAGTGGGTAACCGGAATCACCTTAACCAGACAATTAAATAACAAAAATTAACACATTGCAAGACAACAAACACAAACAATTTGCCATATATCAAAATGAGGTAAGCTAAAGGGCCAAAAAAGACACCCAGGGTACATTAGAAAAAACACTATTGGGCCAAATGTAGTACATAACTAAAAATGCAGCTTAAATAAAGTCAAAAATTAAAAAACATCTGCACGGACAAGGCTGTTTAGAAATATGTTTTAGATTCTGGCTTCGCAAATGTTACAATTAGGATGCTGCTGAGGGGCCCACACCATTTAGATAAAGAATGCACTGTAGGCAGTTTAAGTCCACTTTGGCGTTGCAAGACCAATACTACAAAAGGACCAAAAAATAGCAGATACTTCGGGACAATCTGCTAGCCAATATATTTTGGGACATGGAAGTTACAGACATCCTAACCAAAGTTATCAAAAAAACAGAAGCACAAAGGGAGCAAAGCGTTTGGTTGAAAACCAAAATACAATCCACAAAAGCCCCCCCCTAAAAATGCTGGTTCGTTTTCCTGACAAGAATTATCAAGCTAAAATAGGCAAACAATACAGATTCCTTGGAAATATCGGTAACAAAAAATAGGACACACTTACCAAGCAGCCATGCACCCGAAAATTCCCCAGACTCAAATCTCCTAAACAAACCAGATCGTCTCAGGATATAGGAGTCGTGCGACGATCCAGGGTAGCCGGCAAGGACACTCAGGAAACGCATGTCCGGCCCCACCACGGCCTGGACATTAAGGGAGTGTCCCATTTTTCGATTCCTTAAGGCAAAAACAAAAAAAAAGGGTAAGTGATAAGGGCCCAAAAATTAGGGAAAAAAACAGGTCTACACACAAAATCAAACAACAAATGAGAAGCCTAAATAAAGCATGTACACAAAAGTCCAAACAAAAATATGCTGCCGCCAAGGAAAATAGGTTACATTACACGTTGGGCCCCATAATAACCCAAACCCCAAATATATACCTATATATATATTCGTCGGATGCCCTAGGTACGAGTGCCACATGTGTGCAGTCAACAGCACCAATGACGTTGGGCATGTCGGCCACATTATAAAAACCAAGCTTAATGGCGTTTCTGGCTGCCATATCATCCGGGAAAAAAAAAAAGTTATGGCAGCCATGCCTTCCAAAAATTTAGAGAGTGCGCGGCTCAGCGTAGGCTGGGACATCCCCACGGAGAGGGCACCCAGCCTCTGGAACGAGCCGTTCGCCAAAAATTGCAGGCAGCCAAGCATCTTGGTCATACCTGAAATTGCATGCCCCTTCCTTGTGGTGCGGGCTAACCATGGCCGCAGCTCACTATATAATTTATGGAGGGAAGCGCGATTAAGCCTGGTCAGCTCAAACAGCTCAACATCATTCATGCTATCGATGTTCATGCGACGACGCAGGGGCAATCTGCTCTCAGACATCCGGATCAAATCGATGCCAAAAAGCATAAGCCCTTGATGTGCCAGAAACTCGCTCCTCTCCATCCTACTCCCGAGGCCAAATAGCTGCCGGCAAACATTTCGGGAAGCAGCTCTTTAATGGGCTTCAAAACAATTAGCAATCACCTCTCTGAATTGGTCGCAAGCCCATGTGAAGCACGTAAAAAATAGGATCGGACCTAAAAAATACGATTTTGACGGGAAAAACACACGAACTAACGCAAAATATACGATTGCCGTCCGGAAAGCGTATGTTCATATACGTCTATGCGCGAACGTTCGTGCGAATACGAAATGGCCAAAAAAAAAGGAAAAAATGACAAACACCCACCCAAACTTACGATTCTCGATACGAAATCAATTAACTTTTGCTCTTTGAATCGAGGGGATTCTGTCATTTCCTGTGAAGAAAACATTCAATAACTCTGGAACAGTGACTGAAGTATAGGAAATGTCCACAAGAGACAGATTGCAAAAAAAAAAAAAAAAAAAAAGAACATCAGGCTTTAGCGAGATGAATCAAAGTAAACTAAAACAATGATAATATAATTCTAAATAAGTCAAATTACATACATTTACAAAAATATCATGAATTTAAAAACATTTTTTTTACCCTTAATGCAGAATGGAAAAATGTTAAAGTCTGTGTTGTTTGTCTGGTCTTCATTCTTTTCCTTAGAACTGTATTCGTTGCAGTGAATGGTTTTGGATTATTAAAGCAGCACTATACTCAAGTCATCATTTCCTCATGGTGTATGGCACCAAATATCAGTTGATCAAGTGACCAACAGAAACCATTCAGGTTTAATGTGCAAGCCCACAGGGAAATCCAGATTGGTTACTGGCAGTCATGTTATTGTCAGTAACTTGTGAATGATGAAGCGGTAAGCATATGGGTATAAGATTGCTTTAAACAAAATATAATATTAAACCAAAGGTATTTCAAAACATATCATAGTTTTCATTTCTGAAAAGATCCACTTCTGGGAACAACTTAAAAAACTTCAACCTTAGTCTGGATATCTTTTAGCTGGACACTTTTCTGTCTCTCCCTCAGGGATGATCACATTTATTTGGGAGTGCAGCATCAAAAAAAAGCATGGAACTGATGTTTAAGGAACTAAGTTTAGATTTCCAATTTCTCCAAGAAATTCAGATAGTCCCAAAATACCACATCTTTTGAACTGTTCTAAAAAAGTAAAAAAACTTAACTAACCTTTTTTCAGTGCCAGGCAATGCCCTCATTGTTCAACAAGCCTCTGGCTTTTTCTTGCAGAATGGAGGGTACATACCCTCCACCCTGCAGGGGGCTCCTGACAGCTTACCTACGCTGCAGAAAAGGGATTTTTATAGTGCGAGAAGTGCGCTGGTGGGAAAGCGCTTCTGGCCCGTTGTCAATCTGATATCACTGTGAGCAATGCAGGGCTTGATGGGCTTTCCTGGCAGCTCACACACCGGAGTGAAAAAAGCGCCTCCCTGTGGTGGGGAGTGCTAGAAGGCAAGCTGACAGGGCAGAGGATATGTGTTCCCAGCCTGGTTGAAGGATAGCACGGGAGGAGGAGAATTTTTTGGTGTTTATATTTAACTATTTCTTGAAAACATCTACAAGAATCTCAGAAAATGTGGCTTCGTATCAAATTAATTTTCCCTGAGCAGATTCCAATTTGTTCGAATCACTTTACTGATCTCTAGCCACCAGCATAAAACAGGCAAAGTATAGTATAGACAACACTGCTAGGGAATACATAGGGGATTATTTAGGAAGGGATAGCGCCAGGTAGTGCCTTGTAGCGGCAGGCAGCGTCTGTTGAAGGCCGGCGCTGTCACGAGGGTCACGACTTTCTCACCCGACCTTCGGTCCTGCGTCGGCTGCGGTCGATCAGCCGGAGCACGGGCGGGGCGGCGTCCTCGGCGGGCGGCTGTTCGGCGGCTTCCGTCCCTGACCGCTGCTCGGTTGTCTCCGTCGCGAGCGGCCGCTCGGCTGTTTCCGCCGCGTGCGGCGGCTTGGGCAGGTCCGCCGCGAGCGGCGCCTGGAGCGGCCGCCTCCCCGGCATCGAGAAGATTAAGAACTCATGTGAACTCTACTTCCGCCTACGGCCCCACTCATCTGGGTCAGAAACTCAACGAGTGGGCCTAGTTATCTCACTTCTCCAGGGTGACCCTCAGACCTGGGCATTTGGACTGGCATCTACGGATGAAGCCTTACAGTCAGTCTCTGCCTTCTTTGCTGCCATGGAACTGTTGTATGCAGACCCAGACCGGGCTTCAACGGCAGACTCTAAACTACGGAGTCTTAGACAAGCGAAACGGTCGGCTGAAGAGTATAGCGCAGAGTTCCGTCGATGGTCCATTGACTCCAAGTGGAATGACCCAGCCTTGTGCAGCCAATTTAGAATTGGACTCTCAGAAAATATTAAAGATGCTCTAGTGAATTATCCGCTACCCAAAAGCCTTGATGAATATATGCAACTGGCAATTAGAGTGGATAGAAGTCTCAGAGAAAGACGCCAAGAAAAAGTCAAGGATCAACCTTGGGGATCCCCTTGCCAAGAGTTAAGTCCTAGGGGTGTTGCCGCCTCATCTCCTATGACATCTGAAGAGCCCATGCAGCTGGGCATGACTCATCTTTCTCAGGCAGAGAAAGTTCGACGCAGATCGCAAGGTCTTTGTCTGTACTGCGGGAATCCTGGCCACTTCGCCAAGAATTCCCCTAACAAGGCCCCGGTGGCGGGAAACTACAGCGCCTAGATCCAGTTGAGGGACTTCATCTAGGCGGTCAGGTATCATTCCCTCATGTTAATCGGTTACACCTACCAGTTATGGTCTCTTGGGGCCTTTCCAAGACTTCGGTCTCCGCCTTCATAGACAGTGGAACGGCTGGCAATTTCTTGGATAGGTCACTTGCCTCCACCCTTAATATTCCATTGATTCCGTTAGAAAATTCACTTCGGGTCCTGGCCGTCAATAATGAACCCATCATGGGAGGATTGGTTTCCTTTAAGACCCCCTTGGTGAATTTAATTGTGGGATCAGCCCATTCAGAGGAATTAGAATTTTTTATTATTGAGAGTCCTGTATCTTCAATTGTGTTAGGATTCCCATGGTTAAAAACCCATTATCCGGTTATTAATTGGGAATCTGGGGATCTTGTTAAATGGAGTCCATTCTGTTATGAGCATTGTTTCTCTACAGCCCTTAGGTCCTCACAGGTCATTCTAGATGGTTTACCACCAGCCTACGCGGATTGGGTGGATGTTTTTTCCGAAAAATCCGCTGACACTCTCCCTCCGCATAGGGCCTATGACTGTCCCATCGATTTGCTTCCAGGTACTATGCCCCCTAGGGGGAAGATATACAATCTCACACGATCTGAAGAGCTGGCCATGAAAAATTATATTACGGAGAATCTCAAGAAGGGATTCATCCGTCCTTCCACCTCTCCTGCTGGTGCCGGTTTCTTCTTTGTCGAAAAGAAGGACGGCGGTTTACGTCCCTGTATTGACTACTGGGGATTAAACAAAATTACGGTCAAGAATAGATTTCCCTTACCCTTAATCAATGATCTCTTTAATCAAGTATCTGGGGCTCAGATTTTTTCCAAACTTGATCTTAGAGGGGCATATAATCTTATTCGTATACGCCAGGGAGATGAATGGAAGACAGCCTTCAATGTCAAAGATGGTCACTACGAATATTTGGTTATGCCCTTCGGCCTATGTAATGCCCCTGCAGTCTTCCAAGATTTCATGAACGACATTTTTCGCGATTTCTTGGGTCGATTTTTGGTGGTCTATTTAGACGATATACTCATTTTTTCCCGTTCCCTGTTGGAACATCGTCAACATGTAAAAGCGGTGTTACAAAGGTTACGGGAGAACCATCTGTATGCTAAAATCTCTAAGTGTGTATTTGAAGTTTCTGAAATTCCGTTTCTAGGATATTTGATCTCTAAGCGTGGGTTGGTTATGGATCCCTCCAAAGTATCCGCGATACTGGAGTGGGAGCAACCAAGAACCCTAAAGGCGCTTCAGAGGTTTTTAGGATTTGCAAACTTTTATAGACAATTCTTAAGGGGGTTCTCTTCCATAGTGGGGCCCTTAACTGATCTTACACGGAAGGGTGCTTTTGTTGAGGAGTGGCCTCCCTCAGCAATAAGCGCTTTCCAATTACTAAAAAAAACCTTTACTTCAGCTCCGGTGTTGATCCACCCCAATATTAATCACCCATTCCTGTTCGAGGTCGACGCTTCCGAACTTGGTGTGGGAGCTGTTCTCTCTCAGTATTCTGGCAATCCGAAGAGACTGCATCCCTGTGCCTTCTTTTCACGTAAATTTTCTCCTGCCGAACGTAATTATGATGTTGGTAATAGGGAACTATTGGGTATTAAACTGGCCTTTGAAGAATGGCGACACTGGCTGGAGGGTTCTCTACATCCCATTACTGTATATACTGACCACAAGAATCTAGAATATATAGAGTCCGCCAAAAGGCTCAATTCCCGTCAGGCTCGCTGGGCACTCTTTTTCTCTCGTTTTAACTTTATTATCACCTACAAACCAGGGAAAAAGAATACCAAAGCAGACGCCCTATCTCGTAATTTCGGAGACTGTAAGGATCGATTCGATCCTGCAGAACCGATTTTACCCTTAGGTTGTATTGTGGGTGCCCTTCTCCCTGATTTGTCTAGTTCTTTGACGCCATATCAGATTGATACTCCTCCCGGTAAACCCTCTGAATGCCTATTTGTTCCGCCTCATTTACGTCTTGCCGTTTTACAGGAACTTCATGATGCCAAGTCCGCCGGTCACTTAGGGATTTGGAAAACACTGGCTATCGCCAAACGCCATGTCTGGTGGCCTACCATCAGACGCGACATAACCGCCTTTGTTGAAGCTTGCCCTGTATGTGCGCGTAGCAAGACTACCCATGGATCTCCAGCAGGATTATTAGTACCTCTGGAGATTCCTAGTGAGCCATGGTCCCACATATCCATGGATTTCATTGTCGATCTGCCTCAATCACAGGGGAATACCGTAATCTGGGTGGTGGTTGACCGCTTCAGTAAAATGGCGCACTTTATTCCTTTGGTAAAACTTCCGCCGGCGCCAGAGTTGGTGCAGTTATTCATTAAGCATGTTTTCCGTCTCCATGGTATACCACAGAATATTGTTTCAGATCGGGGGGTTCAGTTTGTATCCCGCTTCTGGAAAGCTTTTTGTACTCGGTTGGTCATTAAAGTTTCCCTTTCTACAGCCTATCATCCCCAGTCTAACGGACAGACTGAGCAGGTGAATCAGACCTTAGAACAATACTTGCGCTGCTTTGTATCTGATCGTCAAGAACAATGGGCGGAATTTATCGAGTTTGCAGAGTTCGCCTTTAACAATGCGCCTAACGAGTCGACCGAGTTTTCGCCGTTTTTCTGTAACTATGGCAATAATCCCAAGGCATCGTCCTTCTCTGGTCCTTCCTCCAACCTGCCGGCCTTGGAGGAATGGTTACGGGAAAGGACTAAGGTGTGGTCTGAAATACAGACGAACCTTAGGAAAGCCTCTGTGAGATATAAAGTGTTCGCGGACC
Organism: Gastrophryne carolinensis; assembly: GCA_027917425.1. Taxonomy (NCBI): domain Eukaryota; kingdom Metazoa; phylum Chordata; class Amphibia; order Anura; family Microhylidae; genus Gastrophryne; species Gastrophryne carolinensis. The sequence continues at coordinate 383,191,173 of CM051238.1, forward strand.
GACATAGATCGCGGGAACCACCATTTCAGGTGGGAGACTGGGTCTGGGTCTCCACTAAAAATATAGCTCTTAGACAACCCTCGCCTAAGTTGAGTCCTAAGTACATCGGTCCTTTTCCCATCACAAATAAGCTGAGTAATGTTACCTTTAAAATCAAGCTACCTATGTCCATGAAGATTCCGTCTACTTTTCATGTTTCCCTATTAAAATCCGCCAGAAACGTTCAGGTGTCATCTCCTTCTCCAGTTGTAATGGAAGATGAACCTGAATACGAGGTTAACAGAATACTCGACGCTCGAATGGTCCGAAATTCATTACAGTATTTAATTGATTGGAAGGGTTTTGGTCCTGAGGAGAGGTGTTGGGTACCGGCCAAAGATGTTCATGCCAGAACCTTAGTCAATAGATTCCATCGTGAGAATCCTGATAAACCTGGTAAGGGTCCGGAGGCCCCTCGTGAAGGGGGGGGTAGTGTCACGAGGGTCACGACTTTCTCACCTGACCTTCGGTCCCGCGTCGGCTGCGGTCGATCAGCCGGAGCACGGGCGGGGCGGCGTCCTCGGCGGGCGGCTGTTCGGTGGCTTCCGTCCCTGACCGCCGCTCGGTTGCTTCCGTCGCGAGCGGCTGCTCGGCTGTTTCCGCCGCGTGCGGCGGCTCGGGCAGGTCCGCCGCGAGCGGCGCCTGGAACGGCCGCCTCCCCGGCATCGAGGCGCGCTCCCGGCATCCTACGTCGTGCTCGCGCGCGCGCGCACTCAGTATTTATGCCCTCCGGCGGCGCTGCACACAGCGCGTCCGCCGGAGGTAATCAGTTCTGGGCTCATAGCCCTATGGGTGTGTGGGGAGGCTCCTGTTTGGGTCAATGAGCCCAGGGTGGTTCTGGGCGGAACGCCCTGTATTAGCAAATCAATCTTTGTATCCTAAGTGCACCAATCATGTCCTTCTGTCAGGTCTGCTACTTCCTATAAAGGTGTTTCCATCACATTTGACCCTTGCCCGTGATAGCATGCTGCTGGGTGTGAATTGGTGTCTGTTCCGTCTACGTTATCTTGCTGTGTATGAACATCCTTGATCGCTGCCTGGACCGACCTTAGCCTGTTTTCCTGACTACGATTCTGCCTGCTCCTCTGTACTGCGTACCTGTGATTCCCCGGTTTGACCTTTGGCTCGACTTGACTATTCTTCTGTCTCATCCTTGTGTACTGTGCTTCATTGGACTGATCTTCCGTGTATGACCTCTGCTTGTTTGACCTTGCCCAGTCTCGTTCCTGGTTTGTTTGCCTTCCCCTGCATAAGTCTGCATCCTTTGTGCTATAAAGTCCTGGGGGCAACCGTGGCCGGTGAGGCGTGTTTAGCGTCCTGGCAGACGGGGGCTTGTCTATAGGCGAAGCAAGCAGCGGAGATTGGGGGTTGCAGACTTATTTGGAAGGTGGGCGTCCCACGGGACCTGACAGGCGCTGTACGCAATGCCACATTTATGAAAGTGAATCTGGTGAGCGACTCTAACAGCGCCATGTAGCGTCTTGTAGCGTCTTGTGATTGACCAGCATACAAGGCTATGTAGGGGGCCCTCACTATGACTCTAATTTACTGAAGCTGTGTTCAGGACAGCCTAGCAGAGCACTGCAGACAAAGTTGTTATCACTAAACTTCTCTTACCAATCGTGGACTGGAGGAATCACAGCTACACTAATCTAATTTTAATAGGCACAGCACTGTCCTAAAATTCAAGCAGTTTTCAAAGGGACCCTGTAGTTCCTAAGTTTAAATTAGGAGATTCATAGAAAAAATGAAGAGAAACAGTGGGTGTGGTAACAGTGATATAATGTAAGCACACTGTGATGAGTTTGAGATGAGAGCGGAGAGCAGAGTTTCAGAGCTGCAGAGAAAGGCAGCCAATCAGGAAATCTGGGTAGGAGGTGGGGGGTGTTTTCGAGTGAAAGCTAAATGAGGAATTAATTTGCCTCACTAAGGAGACAGAGGAAGAAGCACAGCACCAAAGCCACTAAATGAAAGGTAAGCTATGAGTATTTATTTTATAACTTTTGACTTGCCAGACACTTTAATTTTTAAGCTATAACACTTTATTTTTTAGTGTGCACATTTTTTATTAGAATGTATAAAGTGAATAATTATTCATTAAAAAAGTTTTTTACATATTTTAAGAACAGTCTCTATTTTATTTACTTGTAGCTCTGAAATATTCACACACTATAATATATAATTGTAGTAAACTAATGTCACCATCTTGAAAACAAAACCCGTAGATTTTCCACCTGTAACATTACAGGTTGTTCATGATTTATTGTAGTGTTTGTTTAAGTGTTCCGAAATTTCATTTTGCATTATTAAACTTCCTTTGGTTTGCACTTGTCAATGCGGTGGTGTAAGTAAGCTTGGAACTTTTTTTCTCCTAGAATCCTTAGCAGACAAGCAGCAGTGCAGCTATGCTGAACCAATTTATTGCAATGATCTCAAAACCCAATTAGGTACAGAAACATTTTGTTATTTAAATAATGTATAATATATTATAAACTATAAATTAAGTCAGGTAATGCTAATATATGACATCATCAGCAGAGTCACAACTGTATATTTGTAATATATGTTAACAACCTGCCAGTCTCCTAAAATATGAAAAAATGCTTACCTGTATTTTTACATATCAAAACTGGGCAAGGTGGGAAATCTGCTTTCATAGTAATGAAAATCTATAAAGAAATATAGAAATCTATAAAGAACATTCTCTAGGGCAGTGTTTCTGCACTTTGTAAACCGTGTCTAGCTAGTGGGACTAGCACAAAATAAAAATAATTTAATAATTTGCTAAATTATTGAAAAAAGCTTGATAGTTAACGAAGGATTGATTAAACTTTTCATCTGTAAACTTTTCTGACATACTTGAACATAAAAAAAGTGGTGTGAGTCTAGTAGGGATGAGCGAACCTCCTGAAGTTTGGGTCCGGCTAGTTCGGCCGAACCCAGAGAGCAGGTGTAGTCGGGGGGGGGGGTGGAGGTAGATGCACTAGGAGTGTCCTGACTTATGGGGAGTGGCTGTCATCTTTCCATGGCTCCAGTTGTGGACCATTTTAAAAGAACGCCATCACTATCCTCAGATCGGGACCCTTAGGTGAAGCCAGTTGATGGGCTGCTTGGCCGAACTTGAACACAGACTGGCAGAAGTCCATGTTCAGGTTTGGGAAGTTTGATACAAAACCAAACTTTGCTTTTCAGGTTCGCTCATAGCTACTTACCAGGAGTTATCTCACTTCTAAATTGGGATTTTTTTTAAACCAGTAGCTAGTGTATTAGCATTCCAGAAGAAATGGGTAGTCCTGACCTAAAATAAAAAAAAAAAGACTTAAGGTACCTTTTAATTTCCAGCTGGAGGAATTCCTAATTTAGAAGCCCCTCCTAAAAAAATCCCTTAAATGCCCTGAATGTACACTTTAAATGTTGGACCTGGTTCTTTTTAAGGATAAACTGCCTTTAGGCTAGTTGTAGAAGGCACCTTCCTAGAGGCGAGGGGTATATAATGTATACCTTCCCATACCTGGTAGTTGGAAAGGTGGCAGAAAACAGGTTCTTCTGGGCCCAGTGTGTTCCAGTGTGTGCTTAATTGTGGGTGGAAATGGGTTAGATTCTACAACAAACTTGCTTGGGTACTCACTGTTCTGTAGCCTCTAGACTAGTTCTAGTTCTGCAGAGTTACTCACCTCTACCTCCGTACATGTTCAGGGTTGTAAACACTCCAGTCCAAAAATGTGTATGCCTACCACCAGGTACCACAGCAGCCTGCACATTGACACTTATGATTTTATAGATCTTAAAATTGATTAAGAAAGCCTTGGCAGGGCTCCCCCAGTGAGAAAAACACATCAGTCATGATATTGCCCACATAGTATTTTACATTACAGGATGAAGTTTATAGGGCTTCCTAGTCAATAAATGTGCATGCCTACTACCCCTGGTAGAAGCAGAAGACCACAGCAGCCTGCACATTTTAAAAATTTGAGTAAAGTGCTAGGGCCCTAGTGGAGCTCACCCAGTCTAAAAATTAGCCCACCTGCTGCCCATGTCCAGCCACATTGTAGCCAGCAAATTGCTGACAATAGGTTTCATAAATATGATATCTCAGGAGGAAAAATAAGAGGGCTCTGACAGGGTGCTCCAAGTACAATAATTTGGCTTTTCCCACCCAGATCCAACCATATAAATATGTGCATATTTGACAAGCCTTGACTAGGGATGAGCGAACCGGTTCGGACGAACCGGAATTCGCTCCGAATTTCAGGGAAAATTTGATTCGGTACGAACCCGAATTTTTTTGGGTTCGTGCCGATCGAATTTTCCCTGAAAAAAAAAAAAAATGCCGGCATGGTGGGAGCGGGCAGGCCGGCTGCGCTATCAGCGGGACGGCAGCGGCCCGCTGACAGGCGTAGCCGGCCTGCCCGCTCCCACCATGCCGGCATTTTTTTTTTCAGATGAGCGATTCGTGAAAGTTCGATTCGGGCGAACCCGAATTTCTTGGGGAAATTCGGCGAATCGCCCGAATCGAACTTTCAAGAAGTTCGCTCATCTCTAGCCTTGACCACTGAAGAAGTATTTTCACCCAGTAGTCCAGGGACTCCTAGTTCATAAGGCTGCTGGGATTCAAGCTGCAGTTCACATACTTCTGGACCTTAATGTACAAGAGAGAACTCTCTTTGAATGCAAGGGCTACTGCCTGGGCCTGCTGGCCGTTGCAATTGGAAGCAGCCAAGTTGATTTCAGACTTGTGTGCATGTAATACAAATGAATTGTGAAACATAAATATTGTATTTTATCTATTTTATCCATGGGATCAGCTTTCTTTCTCTGACATGACTTTTTTTCTAGTTAATCTAGGTGTAAATAATGCTGAGGATGTGTACCTATTGTTATGTTGTGTTGAATTAGACTTATCTCTACTGTCTGTGTTTAATCATGTGTGTAATTCCTGGACTGACTGACAGCAGATCACAAAGGAGGCGGTACACAAGAAGGAGGTTTTGGCAACGAATCTATGCTAAACAAGAGGCAGAGGGGTGAAAATGCAGAAAGTGTACACAGACTCTTCTGTCTCTCTCCAGCAGTGGCTTTAATTTTGGCTAGTTGTTGAGGAAATGCTGAACTACATAGAGGCCGATTCATTAATAGCGCCAGGTAGCGACAGATGAGCGCCAGTAGCGTTATTTTCACAGCGCACGCTAGTATTCGCTGTGCTTGGCCGTTGTTCGGCTGTTGACAGCGACTCAGTCGGTGTGCGGTAATGTTGAATACGGGGTTAGGAGTCGCTGTTTGACAGGTTCCGCGCTGTATGGGAGCGCATGACAGCGAATGGCCATAGCGAACGGCTCCCAGCATATTCATTAACAAATCACGCTCAAAAAATTCTCGCGCGGTAAAATGCTTGTTTAAACCCCAGAGCGCTGGCGGCGATGGGTTAAAAGTTGTTTTTTGACCCCCAAACAACCATATTTTTGGAAAAAAAAAAAAAAAACATGTTTTTACAAACATTTTGTAATATGAATACCTTAATATCAGACCTGTAATATCAATTCTGCACAAATTTTTTTTTTTTTTTTTTACCTTAAAAACATTGCAGAAGTGGTCACAGAATTTTTGCCATTTAAAAAAAAAAAAAAACATTAATAGCAATTAATTGAGAATATTTAAAGATTGCTCCATTGAAATGCATTGGAGAGCACCAGGTGGCGAGAGGTCATACCTATCGCTTTTCAAGGTCGCTCGCTGGCGCTGTGGGGTGAGGCTGGAATAATGATGAATGATTCGCTATCTGTCGCTCTGTCAGTCGCTAAGCAGGATCGGCATGATAAATGTGTGATTGCAGAGGGGAGCTGGCATTCTCATGGCGGTGAGCGTCATTACCGTTCGCTCACCATTCGCTACCTGGCGCTATCCCTTGTTAAATAAGGGCCTAAGTTCAGAACACAAGCCAGGCAAGGTAAGAGTGTAAGCTCTTCATTGTGAAGGGCTGCTAGGAGGTTGAATATAAATACTGAATACTTTATTTAATCCATCAAGAAAGTACAGGATACATACAAGGAATGCTTTTTGCCAAGGATATAACACCAGTAGAGCTCTAAACAATAACACACAATAACATAGTAGTAATTGTTATTAGGTACAGTGCAGGTTAATCCTTAAAGACTATCATAAATTAGCCATTATGCAAAGTAGAGTTGAGTTCAAGAACCTCTCACACTAGATTTGTTGCTTTTTATTTTTTTTTTAACCCTTTATAGTGTGGATAGTAGTTTTATTTGTAAATTTTACCTTAAAACCCTTAAAATAATAAGAAAAATGACATAGCTCCCCCCTTACCCAGAATAACCAGCCCCGGAACCAGCTGTGGGGTCTTGTAGAACAGGGCGCAGGGGTCTTGTAGAACAGGGAGCAGGGGAGTTTGCAGCCGACGACCCAGGAAGTGAGGGAGAGGGCAATTTTTCACCCTCTTCTCACCACGGAAGAGCCTGGGGGGAGATCAGAGGCCCCCCCGGTGAAGAGAAGACCCATCGGGAAGAATTGTGGCCGCAGATGAATAAATGTCTTTTTTTTTGCAGCTGTCAGCGGCAGCACGACCGGGGGGAGGGGTATTTTGGGAGCCACAAAAAGTCAGAAGAGCCCTGGGGGGGGGGGGGGGGATCAGATGCCCCCCGGGTGAAGAGGAGACCTGGACAGATCGAACGAGGGGCCAGGTGAGAGTTTTTTAACATTTTTTTTAAACTAGCTGAGGGGAAAGTCAAGCACCTAACACCTACGGGCTTGGCACTTAACATCTAGACAAGCGAGCACGTAGGTGTTACGTGCTTTGCAACAAAAGGGTTAAAGCCTAAACTCTGCCGAAAACAAAAAGACATTTTTTGGAACATCCTGCAAAAATCACAATTAAACATAGCGCACAATTGGGAAAATGACCTGTCAGCAGAGGGTGACAATATCTTAAATAGGCTTGCAGTTAAAAGGGTTAAAAGTTGCAATGCTTGTTGGGTATTGTTCAGTTCAGGGGACCTTGTGCTTTCAGATTTAGCTTGTTTTTTTTTGTTTGCATATTGATATTTTAGGAAAATGTGTTTTTTATTTGCCTTTTTATTACTTTTTTAGGGAAACCCTGTGCAGCCAGTGAGGGTGGAGGTTTTGGGCCCAGAGAACTGCGCCCATGGCAACAAGTCTGGTACGCCTAAAAAGCTTGAGGTGTGTTCTTCAAGAGAATATACAGTGTGTGGAAGAGAAGGATTTTAAATGTAAAGGGTTGTTTTTCTTAAAACCTGCAAAATGCGCATAGTAGTTGTATTTTATTTGAAAATCACCTATAAAGCGCTGTTTCAGTTTGGGGTGTGTCCTGAGCAGAAAAGGGTGTGTACTGATTAGATTGTTATTTTTTTCCTGTTTGCATATTGCTATTTTAGGAAAATTGTTTTTTTATTCTGCTTTTTATAAATTTTTAGGGAAATACTGTGCAGCCAAAGAATTCTTTCAGAAACTTCCAGAAAGATGAGCCCGCTACAACAAGCTGGTAATGTCTAGAAAGCATAAAGTGTGTACTGGTTCATGGGGGGTATTTTAACTGTAAAGGGTTGTTTTGGTTGAAAAAGCACATGGTGCACACTTTGCCTGCAGAGCTGAAATTTTCAAGTTAAATTCCCCTTTGGCTTTACTTTTGGGTGTTTGGAAACACTTCCATTGACAGTACTTATGCATGTTAAGTATTGTTCTGTTTGGGGGACCTTGCTTTTTCAGATTTAACTTGTTAAATCTTCTGTTCTTGTCATTACATTATTTCAGGAATTTTGAGTCATAGCCCATTAGATCCTGCTTCTTGTGAGAATAAGCCTACTTTCTTGTTTGCAATGACCATAATTTACTATGATCATGGCTTTCCTTTTGCCTTCCATGCTTGTGCTGGGTGTACTGTGAGTGGGGAATACCATGGCGAAATTAAATTTATACCAGTTACTTCATGACAGAATAAGACTAGATGATATGGGTTTAACTACCTTCACAACTTTGACTTGCATAATGAAAAGTAGCACTCAGCTTCTTTTATTGGTTCTATTGGTGAAAAATATTTGGCTAACCTATTTTGATCAAATCAAATGGCAAATGTTTTAAAGTGGACCAACACCCAGGATTTTGACTATCCTGGGTCTTGGTCCACTTCGATGGGGCACCCCCGATCGGGGTGCCCCGCTGTGTGAAACCCCCCCCAACCCCCCGAAAAACTCACCTCTCCGCGCTCCCAGCGCCAACGTACAAGCTCTATTCCAGGACGTCTAAGCGGCTGCCGCCACCACCGCCTCCCGCGCGTCCCTTTTGACGCGCGCGCGCCCGCGCCGGCCGTCTGCGAATGGCCGGCGCGGGCGCGCGCACGCCTGCAGGGGCGCGAGGGAGGCGGCGGCGGCCGGCCGCCGCCGAAGATCAGGTAGGGTTTTTCGGGGGTTTTGGGGGGGTTACACCCCGCGGGACATCCCGATCTCGGATGTCCCGCGGGGTGGGGGGTGATCGGCCCGGGAATCTTATAGATTCCCGGGCCGATCACCCGTGGGTGTTGGTCCACTTTAAAAATGTTATTAGGTCTAAATGTAGAACTGTTTTTACAGCTGTCTTTACATCTGCATTTTTCAAACTATATATCACAGGATTTAACAAAGGTGTAGCCACGGTATAAAAAATAGAAAAGACCTTATCAATGTTCTCTGAATTTAAACCCAAGCTTGGCCGGAAGTAGATTCCAAACACTGTGCTGTAGAATGTGATAACTATACTAAGGTGTGACGCACAAGTCGAAAACGCCTTGGATCTACCCTTTTCTGAATTAATGCTTAAAATGCTGCCGATTATTAAAACATAGGACAATAGTATAATAAGAAATGAAACAACCCCCATGACAAAAGATAATAAAAAGACAACAAGTTTCCTAGCATAAGAGTAAGCACAAGTTAGTTTTAAAAGTGGAGGAATGTCACAATAAAAATGATTAATTCTATTTGAACCACATAAAGGAAATGCAAAAACTGTGATGGTATGACTAATAGCTGCCAAAAGGCTACATGTGTAAGCCCCAGATACCAATTCCCTACAAGTAGATTTACTCATAATGCTATAGTACATAAGTGGTTGACATATGGCTGCATAGCGGTCATATGCCATGGCAGTCACTATAAAGCTTTCTGATGTAGCAAACATTGCAAAAGAAAACATTTGGGTGGCACATCCAATAAATGAGATGTAGGTATTTTTTGAGATTATATCTGAAAGCATTTTTGGAGTAATTGTGGAGGAATAACATAAGTCAACAAATGACAGATGACTTAGGAAAAAATACATGGGAGCATGAAGATGATGGAATGTCCTAATTAATATTATCATACCAATATTACTTAAGAGGGAGAAGGTATAAATTATTGAAAAAATAAGAAAAAGAAGTTGCTGAACATTGTGGCTGTCAGTTAGTCCTTGCAAGAGGAAGTCAACAATTTTAGTGCAATTATTCATAGTATATGCTCTACAGGTATTACCATCCACAATGGGAAACTTCACCTGGAGAATTTTCTGAATCTCAAAAGTCCATCAGGTGTGACAGGAGAACTCTCCACATGTTTAATGTCAAATAAGGAGTAATAAGGTGACACCAAGTGGCTGTCAAAACATAATAGATTAGTGATGTCACCTAGATCACAGAAATGTAGACATAGAAAATATATAACCAATAAATCATACAGGGAAACATAAGAAACACTTTTAAACAAGATTACAGTATGTTTCCTAGCAAGTTGATATCAATGACTAAAGATCGACCCCACAGAGTGCAGTACCCACCCCAAAGAAACAAGCAAATCATTCAAGGCAGCAGACTTGTCTTTTGTAAAAGTTGCCATAGGCAACGAAACGCGGCGGTGGCAGGCGGCACATACAATCATCGTTTTTAGGATCTGGCCAGGTCTGAAGATTTGGGGAGTTGGTGAAAGCCACCCTCTGTATTTTTATGAGCGTTTTACCGTTGTTTTATGTGAGTGCATTGGTTTATAGTAATACATAGTTTTTTGTATAAACAGTATCACACTAGAAGTGTGTTTTTTGCTTTACTTTCCATGCATTTATGATACTTATCGGTGCGGAGCAATCAATTCATGCCATTGGGATCTGCTTAAGAACATATGAAAACCATATACCTGGATCAATCAAGGTGGTAGCAGTGGAATCAATTAGATTATTGGATTTATTGAAAACTACATGCCTGGATTAATCAAAGCGCTAGCAATTGAACCAATCTGGTAAGAAGATTCACATTGTGGTGGAGGGTTATGATTAGCACCTTGTCTTGGTGTGCGTGCATTTTGGGATAAATCGTGGGTGCTAGTGCATGCACTTTGGGACAGTGATAAATCATTGAAAACCAAGGGAGCTCCGTGTTTATATTTGATCAGACTTTCTTTTGAAATTGTGCTAACCAGTGGATGTCTTGTCACGTTTCAGTCCTGCTTACTTTACTTTACCAATTTCATCAGCAAATGAATAAATGTGTATTAGCATGTTCAGTGCCATAAAATATCATTAAAGGAGCATTATCGTGAATTTCTGATGACATGACGGATTTCAAGCATATTTGCCCTGCATTATGTTATTGGAATGCTCAGCAAATGTGGGTAAGTACAACGTTTTTCTATGTGTCCGTAGTAAAGCTGCAGTTTTAAAATGATCCCGAATGACAGGTCCCATCACCCAGGAGGGAAAGAGAAAGAGAGAGAGAGAGAGAGTTACCAGTTAGTACGTTCACTTGACTTGAGCAAGCTAGATAGCTCAGTTGGTAAAGTGATGGCTTCTGAACCAAAGTGTTGGGTTCAAATTCATCTCCCTACTATTTTAGTTTTTAATTTTAGTTTTTTCACAATTGGATTTTTCTGTTTTCATCCTGTTCTTGTTACTCTCCAGATTTATGTGTTTTTGTGTGTTTTATGCAGAACAAAACCCATGATTTTCACTATCCCAAGTTTTGTTTTTTGCCCCCGGGGGGATGACCCGCTATATGAAACCCCCCAGTTCATCTGTCAAAACGTACCTTTCCCTGTCCCATAATGCATGCATGGGCTCTCATCTAATCAGTGATGTTGGCTTGGCAAATGGCTATGTTTGCACACAGAGCTTGGCAATTGGGAGCTGAAGCAGCCGCATCCCTGGGCCCCCAGCCTCATCTTCAGCCCAGAGATGCTGGGATGCACCCACAGCTATTTACAGCCAGGAAAAAAGGTGGGTTTTGTGGAAACCCGGGTAGCATCCTGATTTGGAAAGCCCCAAGGGAAGGCCAGTGCCTGGCACTGGAATCTTTTAGACTCTGGGGTCAGCCATTTTTGTTCCGCTTTAATACCTTTATATTTATACCTGCGCAATCATTCAAAGCAGATTTTTTTCAGTCAGCTTAGTTAGTTAGTTTACTTTGTAGAGATTTTATATATTTATTCACTTGGTGGTTTAATCACAGATGCAGCAGCACCTCACACACACAGAGCTGTTACCACCGTGTACAGTTCCTGTCTGTGAAAAAAGCTGGAGCAAGTTTACTGCAGCTGTTGCTAGGAGACCAGTGGGCTAAATATCTGCTATCACCTCAATGACTTAAACCCAGCAGATTCTACCATTTAGCAGATGGACTGAGACATTTTCATGGACTGTGTGGCTACCTAATTATTTATCTTTTTTAATGCACATTTTTGCAATAAAGCTCATTTAAAGTGCCTATAATTCATAAAAACTCACCTCTATTAAAGTCGTAGTCCAGTGACCGGGCAACTTCCCTGCTCATCATACCCTGGCCCTGAGACAGGGTGGGGGTTACAATAAGAGAAAAGCCCCTACCTCATCCAGGATCCAGTGAAGTCCCCAATGCTCATGCGGCTACGTCACGTACAGAGTGGCTTCTGCTGCTCATCACGCAGGCCGCCTGCCCATTCAAGTGAATGGCAGGCAGGGCCATGAATAGAGCAGGGAAAGCCAATCTGTGCAGCAGATCCCAGATGGCAGCCCCTAGCGCCAAAAAGCTGGGTGAACAGCACAGGACTCTGGGTGAGGTAATGAGTTTTTTTTTTACTGTCTCAGAGCAAGGGGAGGGTGGCAGGGGGGTACCTGGTCACTGGACTTCCACATTGACTTTTATAAAGCAGAGCTGGAGTATCCAGAATTCAGAGCCCATTCTTGTCATTACATTATTTCAGATATTTTGAGTCATAGCCCATTAGATTCTCTGTGTTTCTGCTACTTGTGAGCATAAGCTTTCTTGTTTGCAATGACCATATGAGAACTTAGGGCCCGAATTACTATGGTCACAGCTTTCCGCGGGTTTTGCCTTCCATACTAGTGCTGTGTGTGCCATAAGTAAGGAATAACATGATGAACAGATCTGATAGCTGCGAACATAGACAACAAGTGACAGCTGGCATTTTGCTGTATTTGCGCCACAATTCACCAGGCAAGTGAGTACCATGATTGCGCTTTACTAGGAAAAATGGTTTGGAAGAGTCAGGGCTTCAGAATTTATTTGGGGTGTCTCGTAGTGTCTTGGTTGTTCGAAAAAACCTAAAAAGACCTAAAGAAACAATTTCACAAAAAAAACACTGATTCCTATCGGGTTCACTGCTAAAGGCTGGAGTACTGAAAAGATGTTCACCATCATTTGCTTCGCTACAATGAATTCAACATGAATACCACAAACACAGGCATCACCGGGAGAACATTCCACATTTCACTTGGTAAATGTGGCAAATAGTACAAATAGTAAAAACACAGTAAATGCCCAGCGAATTGTTTAGTAAATCACCCACTTAATTTGAGTAAATAATTTTGTCTAGTTGAAATCCACTGATTGTTAATTACATGAATATGACAGATCAATTACCTTTCCTGCTTTATTTAAAACAGATACAAACTAAATTAATGAACATCAACAGGAAGAAGAAGGTCCCGATTCAACTAGATGGAGCTTGAGCTTTAACTGTGTCCAGGTCTGGAGACCACGTTTCCAAAATACAATTGGTACCATTAAGTCCGGAGACAGAAGTAGGCCCAAAGAAAGAACAGCAGACAATGGAGGGTATCTACAGCTTAAAGGAGGAAGGATACACTTTTACATACATTAAAAGCTTGCAATGTTAGTATTTTAAGTTAAAGGGAATTTATACTGCTGCTGAGGCTGCTGCATGTTGGCAGTGGTTGACTCTAATAAAGCCACCACTGCACCATTGCCTTCAGGTGTGAATTAAAGTTTACATCTGATTGAGCGTTTTTTACTTGAACAAAAAAAAATCTATTAAACATTTCTTTCCAAAGGTGAACTTGATTCACCAGATGCTTGGCATGAACTCGACTGTCAGAACATTCTCCTTCCTGGCATTCAGCATTATATACAGTATATCTAATTTGCTGTATGCCTGGCATTTCGGGATCTTTTTCTAAGCATGCACTGTGGATGCTCTACTGAGGGCAGATGAGGTGGCCACAGGAATGGAGTAAAGGGGTCTGGGTAATAACTTTTAGCTAAATGAAAAATTATAGATGCTCTCTAAGGCTTAGCTAAAAACTGAGGGGCAATACTATCAGAAGACAAAAATTAGATGCTTGAGTTCTCTCAACCTTCTGCTTGTGACCAACAAAAATAATTTAGTTGTAAATCACTGTATCTTGGAAATACATAAATTACATTTTTCATGAGGGAAAGCACATTGCATCAACGACATTTAGAAATGGGCGGACCCCCAAAGTTCTGGTTCGGCAAGTTCAGCCGAACTATAAATAAATGTTCAGCTGCTGCTCTGCCTCTACTGGAAGAAGATGATCAAGGCTCAGGTAACTTACAGCACCAATTCTGCTGCAACCTTAGGTGAGGTTGGTTGATGGGCTGCCCAGCAGCAAATGAACCAGCTTTTCCTTGTCCGGGCCGGACACCGAACTCGAACACGGACTTCTGGCTGAAGTCCATGTTCAGGTTTGGGAACGTGAACTCGCAAAGTTCGGTACAAACCCAAACTTTGTGGCTTGGGTTCGCCCATCTCTAATGACATTACCACAAAATATATGCAATATATACGGTACATAAGCTTTTTTACAGAGATAAGCATTTATGAAAAAAATGCAACGAAAAATTGTCAACTTCTATGCACTATATAAAAATATATAAACAGAGTCTTGTACATTGAAATAAAACCCATAAATTTAAATAAAACCTGTTTTAAATAAAACCTGTTTACCCTTTTTATGAATAATGTGTTGATCTTTATGGAGGGCCTTGTCATTTGCAGCTACACTTACATTGCATACTACATTTATACCTGATAACACAGCCTCCAGTGGCTTCAAGTTTTTTCAGTGGGATTAATTAGATCTATATTTTGAACTTATTTTGTAAATCTCAAAGAAAACTTTTACCCATGTGGCTAGGCATGAAATAGAATGTTTCTATTCCCAGTAGGTCTCTATCAGGATATTGTATGGTTTAAGACATAACAATGGGCAAGAAGGTAAAGAAACACTTGTTTTGTTTATTACAAGTTTATTACATATAACATACGGGTCAGAAAAAAGGGAGGTGACGGTAGGATCTTTGTAAAAACAAAACATTAACTTTCCCAGTTATTCCTGTTCTGATCGACCAGGATAAAATGTGTCTTTTTCTACTCATTAATCTAAAACTCTTAAAGTGGACCAACACCCACGGGTGATCGGCCCGGGAATCTATAAGATTCCCGGGCCGATCACCTCCCTCCCCGCGGGACATCCGAGATCGGGATGTCCCGCGGGGTGAAACCCCCCCAAACACCCCAAACTCCTTACCTTATCTCGCGCCCCTCTAGACGTGCGCGCGCCCTCTAGACGTGACGCGCGGGAGGCGGCAGCGGAGGAGCCGCTTGTCCGCGGCTTGTCCGTCGGCGCTGGGAGCGGGGAGAGGTGAGTTTTTCGGGGGGATTTCACACAGCGGGGCACCCCGATCGGGGGTGCCCCACCGAAGTGGACCAAGACCCAGGATAGTCAAAATCCTGGGTGTTGGTCCACTTTAAAGGTTCTACAAAAAAAAAAAACACACTCTCTTAGCACATGGGTACAATTCAACTAAAACCCTGTGTTGCAGGGAATGTAGGTAGATCTTGCATCAAAATCCTAAATATACAGACACCGCATGTAACTCTACCTATCACTCACTTGGTAATCACCTTTGACACCTATGCATATTTCGGAATGGACCTGTCTGTGACCAAACAGAAGTTAGTCCTCTGCATAGATGCATAGAAACAGAAGTTAGTCCTCTGCATAGATGCATAGAAACAGAAGTTAGTCCTCTGCATAGATGGTAAAAAAGTTTTTAGTTTTAACCAGGTTCACAGGGCCCCATAGCAAAAGTCATAGTAGACCCCCTTTCCCCCCTGCTTACTTAATGGCAAGATCTCCATGGCTGGGTGTGTGGCAAGTGACTCTGGGTGGTGGGTCCCAGCCTGTTCTCCTCTCCTTCTCCTCCCTGTAAAACTTTCAGATGAGTAAGTCTTGGTCTCCCTCAATGCTGGTCATACCTCAAGACCACAGAAAGCCAGGCACATGCCCCTTCGCCTTTCCCTTCTTTTCCAAATATTAGGAATAAATTAGGCTTTCAGAAGAAACAAGGCTTGCCCTTGAGGTGTGAGGCCTAAAGTATGAGATAGTACAGGGCAGAAGCAGGGCAGAACCCACCATAAGGGGACACACAGCTCCAAGCTGGTTTAGCAGGCCTGACAAAAATATCTTTCTCTGCTAAAACTTCCAAACACATGTTTTCATATCCTATTTGTATCTCATTCCATCTGTTTAACACGCTATTCCACTTTTTCTTCTTCTCTTTTTACCTTCAGTTTGTCTCCCTCTCCTTTGTCCCTGTATAGGAGAAGGCTTGGTAGGAAAAGTTTGCCTGTTTGCTGATGATATAAAGGTGAGTAATAGGTTGGACACTCTTGGAGGTGTCTGCAATATAGAAAATGATTTAACTTTACTAGATAAATGGTCAAAACAGTAAAAACTGGAGTTTAATGCCTCTAAATGTAAAACCATGCACTTGGGTAGGAATTCTTGCTCTGAGTACCGTATGAGCAGTACTGTGTTCGTCAGGACTTCAGAGGAGAGATATTTAGGTATACTGCTTACTGAAAGCTTCAAGATAGGTAGACAGTGAAGTCAGGCAGTAGGAAAAGCAGGTAGGGTGCTTGACTGCATAGTTTGAGGCATCACCAGTAGGAAATGGGAGGTTGTGATGGTGCTGTATAGAGCCCTGGTGAGGCCACATCTAGAAAACTGTGTGCAGTTCTGGAGACCTTACCTGAAAAAAGACATTATTCAAATAGAATGGGCCCAAAGGCCAGCAACAACAATTTTAGAAGGACTTAAACTTATAAAGAGAGATTTAAAGGACATTTTCAGGCAAATAAGAAAAAAGAGCTTTACTCACCTTTTCTCCCATGCAGACCATTGCTTCTAGTCTGGGGCAGCAGTGCACACCTGAAAGGCTGGATGCAGGTCCCTCGCCGCTCAGCACCTCATGCAATGGAGGGGGGTGTGGTAGCTCACCGTGACTGATGAGATGAGATGCCTGATGAGAGAGCGGCGATGCGCAAAATGCTGGGGAGCCAGGGGACCTGCATCCAACCTTTCAAGTGAGCTCTCGTACCCTAGACTAGAAACGATGGTCTGCATGGGAGAAGTGAGCATAGCTTTTTTTTTTATTTACCTGAAAATTGTCTTTAAAGAACGTAAAATTTACTAGAGGAAAGAAGGGAGAGAGGGGAGTGTTTTTAAGAAGAAACTTTATGATAGACCAATGGGGCACAACTTGAAGCTAGTCGGGGAGTAGATCAGGATCAACGTTAGAAAATAGTGTTTTACAGAATGATTAGTAAATGTTTGGAACAAACTTTCAGCAGAGATAGTTGAAAAATCGACAGTAAGTGAATTTAAACATGCCTGGGATAAGCACACATCAATCCTATAATAAAGAGGACATACAGTATAATCATAAGGCAAGACTAGATGGACCATATGGTCCTCTTCTGCCGTCAACCTTCCATATTTCTATGTTTTTAGTTTTTAGTTCTTGTTTGGTTTATAATAGCTCAACTGCTCTATTTTTGGGCTTGGCACATCATGTCAGTTGATTGTGGGTGATCATATATATAGGTTCCCCTGACTCCCACACCCCAAGCACACCAAGGTAAGGTTATATTCTCTTTAACGTGTTTTTTAAACTGAGCCATCTTAATTAGTCTTATATACTCAAATATTAATCTTGATTTCACATAAGGTCTGCCTACTAAAAGGATAACTTGAGTTTGGTTGTCATATGCCAACATGGCTTGTAATTGTACCATTCTATATAGTTTTCCGATCAGATAGCTCCAGACTAGCGAGCTTGATCCCATTTTTTTTATACGTTATTTTTTTTTATTTTAAGTCAAACAACTGTTGCGTAGTTCTGGTAAAGTTATGGCAAAGTAATGCCTAGGCCTTGTAAGGTATTCTCCTGTCATTGAAAATTGCATTTTTTTTCAAATTAAAGGCTAAGGTAAAATATTAAATACTACTTATTTTAAAGTTGGACCCATGCTCAAAATCGCTGATATACCCCTCGATTCAAAGAGCAAAAGTTAATTGATTTCGGATCGAGATTCGTAAGTTTGGGTGGGTGTTAGTCATTTTTTCCTGTTTTTTTGGCCATTTACGACTCGCACGAGCCTACGTTCGAATGCGTATATGCTCTTACGATCATCGCAAGTTCGTTCCTAAATTTTAGGATCAAAACGTAAAACTTAGGATCAAATCCTAAAACTTAGGATGAAAACGTAAAACTTAGGATAATTGGATGTGTTTAGGTGTGATTCAGAGAACAGTTTTCAAACCTCTAAATACGTTTTAAAAGAAAGCCACTGCCGACACCTTTTAGCAGTCGTATTGCTGTTCTTGAACAGGTTTTTTGGCTATGTGGAGGAGTCTGCGCGTCTTGAGCTCCAATGAACTGCATGTATCAGCATGGCCGAGGCCATAAATTGTATGGCAATGCATACCTGATTCATGTATGCCTTATAAAAGCATTTTAATGTGGACCTTAATTAGTCCTTTGCATGTAAACCTTTATTTGGCAATATATTTGCGTTAATTAAAGAAACTTATGTCCTTTGTTATTTATTTTTAAATTGATGTACTAGAATAATATTTTTAGATTGCATTTATTGGTGTAGTTGTTTACCTTTGCTTTGTTTAATTATTTAAGCACATCTTTGGTCAGATGCATCACACTTACTGAGGAGAGGAGAGCGGGATAAAGTGCAGGATGTGGGTTACTGCTGTATTTTGCACAGACACAGCAGAGCTGGGGGCACGGAAAGGTCAGAAATCAAAGAATCCAGAGCAACACAGTCACAAGGCCCTTTCTGTTTGCAGGCTGCCCGATAATACCTGAGCCGCCATCTTGGCTGTTTCTAGGCTCATAACATGCAGAAGTTGCTGGGTGTTTTTTAATATTTGAGAGCAATCTGTATGTAGAGGGTGTGGGTAACCACACACAAAATTTTAAGTTGTACCATTTGAAGCCTAAATATTAAAATTAAAACCACAAGTAAAAAATGCAAGTTAACTAAAAATTAAACAAAGTAAGATTTACTTATGCAAATGCATTCATTAATGGTTGGTTACTACAAAATGAATGAAATAAAGAAAAATAAAAGACCAAATATTTAGAAGGCACTTTAATGAGGTAAGTTTGGAGTGCGCAGCTGCAAGATCAGAAGGATTTACGTCCAGACAAAAAAGGAAAAAGGGCAAAACCAATGTTGCTACCTGAGAAATGAAACGGAAAATTCAGGATGGAAACTGACATAGGTCTGATTCCCGAACTGCCATACGAACGGACGTATATTTTAGGATAGAAACGTATTTGCTTATAGAATCACTCGCAAGTTCATACGAACGCACGAGCGGACGTGAAAAATAGGATGATCGGCACCCAAATCCAAGCTGTTACATGTTTCTTTGAATCGACCCTAATATGTAGAGCAGCTGGGAGCGAAGTATGGGGGTTTGCTATTGAAAGGATAAGATCTTCCGCAGAGGCCATTTGTACCTTGTGTCAACATTTGGTTGCATAATTTCTTCACAAGGCCATTATTATTGCAAATCATGTTTGGACCCAATCTTTAGGGCTTTGGTGTTAACTAAAAATTGGGCCGTGGGACCCAACCAAAGACCTTCTTTGCACCAAAGTGTGCTGCATTTAACCTTTATATGTTTATCTGATCAATCAGATGAATGGGCATTGTAGTATATAGTGCTATACCTCATCCCTTCATAAAGCCCACCTGCGTAGAGGAAATCAGTGAGGGTAAGGGAGTCTCAACGTGCTTTGTTAGGATAGTCACATATATATTCAAGTCTTTGTTTATTAATGTGATTAGGTAGTAACTGGCATCAGATCTTTACCAACCTTGGGTGTCACCTTAATATCTGTTTGATTTATGTAACAACTAATCTTTCCCTCACGTCTTCGTTAAAACATTGAAGGAAAGTAGTAAAAATCTTGTTGAAGTTTTGAAGAAATTCAGATTTCTAGGTATTGGTTCTTTAAAGTGCAATTTCACTTAAAAATATCTCCCTGCCCTGCCACCGTACCCTGGCGCTGAGGCAAGATGGGGGTTATAAAGAAGAAAAACCCTTACCTTAGCCTGGAGCCCAAGCCGCTCCACCGGTGCTCCAGATCCTGGACACCTCCATCTTGGACTGAAGACACATCCACCCGCTTTGTGTGCTCTAAAGTGACTGGGCGGTGGGAGCACCCTGGGAGCTGGGGAGGCATCTTTGGTTCTTTTCCTGCGGTGGGCCTTGGGAGACCGGGAGGATGGTGTGGGCGCCTGGATAAGGTAAGGGTTTTTTTCTCCTTTGTAACTCCCCTCCTGCCTCAGCACCAGGGTAGGGTGGCACTGCGGGGGTGGGGGGGGTCATATTTAAGTGAATTTTAGAACAATTATATAATTATATGTTTAGAACAATTTTGGGTAATGGGACTTTTTTTAAATATCATCACCACCACTACCATGGGCTATAATTTGGAGGGAGTGCCATTTTTTACTGGGGCCTGGATTTTTATGGAACAGCAGGTAAGGTTGGTAGTGGGACCTGCTGTTCCCCTCCCTCCAGGCCAGGGTTTGCCTGCTTTGTCTCAGCCGCACAGATGGCTAGGCCTTGCTCATCAGTAGATAGAAAAGCCTGCTCTTGTCCTGCAGACGATGGTGAAGCCATGTGGTGAGACAGCCAGTCTCAAGTGTGGAGCCTGAAAGAGACTTTGCTGCATGCCTAAACAAAATGGACTTTGTTTAAACTGGTGAGGAAACGGCTGTTTATGTTGCTGGATTTATTGCATCTGTTATATTCTTAATTGAATAGACTTTATGTTGGACTATAGGCTTGATTCAGAGAGACATAACAAACCAGTCGTATCAGTGCCGCTTTTTGTATTATGTTCGAACGTTCGCACTCTCGTATGCATATGCGAGTGATTCTTTGCATTTATACGTTTCCTTCGGGAAAGTGGCCGTCCGTTCCGCGTGACTTTTCCGATTCCTTTTCTCTGGTTGCAACGGCAGCATTCGTTTTTAACACTTTCCCATCGTCTACCTGAACGAATCCCTTGCGTTTTCCGAGCATTTTTAATCGGATTTGTAATAAAATATTCGCCTGGACCCACAAACTTACGATCCTGCGCCTGCGCAATACAGACTTAAATCATTAAACTGTTCGCACACATATATGTGTTTCCATATCTAGCACTAACAAGCTCACCCCAACCACTTCCTGCTTAGTTTGTTCTTCATTTAGCGCACCTTAAAGCTCACCCCAACCACTTCCTGCTTAGTTTGTTCTTCATTTAGCGCACCTTCAAACTCACCCAAACCACTTCCTGCTTAGTTTGTTCTTCAGTTAGCGCACCTTAAAGCTCACCCAAACCACTTCCCGGTCATGTCACTGTTGCTTTATTCAACAGTAATTTACCCTTTGTTTCTTGTCAATGTATTTGTGCTAACAATTGACACAGGAATTATTGGTTATTTTTCGGTGGTTTATTAGTGTAACCAGCCATTTTATTGTGGGTTTTTTGTTGGGTCTTATTGTTAATTTAAGAAGATGTAAAATATGTAATTTAAAACTATTTACAAAATCTTAGAAATTTTAAAATTTAACAAATAAATAATTTCCAACTATATACAAATAAACTGGGCCAGGACCAAGGACACTAATCTTCATCTTCTGTTGTCCCCAACGTGTCACGCATCGCGTGCAGATCAGCCACCAACTCAAGGACCCTCCAATTCAGCTCCGCCAGTCTTTGACGTGTGGTCCCTGTAACAATTTTTTGGACACAAATTAGTAGGCTAACTATACATGTTTGGCACCTGTGGATTTAATGTTTCTTAGTTTTACAAACCAAGAAAAGCGACATTTAATTATTTAAATTCATTAATCCAAAGAAGTGGGCACAGGTAAGTCTGTCAAGTCCTTACGCTAATGAAGTGGGCACAGGTAAGTCTGTCAAGTCATTACGCTAATGAAGTGGGCACAGGTAAGTCTGTCAAGTCATTAATCCAATGAAGTGGGCACAGGTAAGTCTGTCAAGTCATTACGCTAATGAAGTGGGCACAGGTAAGTCTGTCAAGTCATTAATCCAATGAAGTGGGCCCAGGTAAGTCTGTCAAGTCATTACGCTAATGAAGTGGGCACAGGTAAGTCTGTCAAGTCATTAATCCAATGAAGTGGGCACAGGTAAGTCTGTCAAGTCATTACGCTAATGAAGTGGGCACAGGTAAGTCTGTCAAGTCATTAATCCAATGAAGTGGGCACAGGTAAGTCTGTCAAGTCATTACGCTAATGAAGTGGGCACAGGTAAGTCTGTCAAGTCCTTACGCTAATGAAAAGTGGGCACAGGTAAGTGTTCGAGTGCCATTGCCTAGGGCTTGATGGATTTGTGTGTTCAGGTCAAATCACACAGAAATGTCACTAATGACATGAATACTTACTTGGTTGGTGGCCGATAGATGGCTCGTTGGGGACAACAGGATGTCCTTGGTCCTGGCTCTGCTGTGAAGAACTGCCTGTAGAAATTTAGAAAATATGCTCAGTTTTAAGGTCTGATTCAGCAGTCCTCCAATGATTTTTTTCAAGTCTGGGTCACATCACTCACCTTCTCCAGGTTCTTCTTCGACAATATCTGCTGCCTCCTCCTCCACTACCTCACCCGCTCCCGAAGCATCTTCAAAAATAGAAACAAGGATTCAGTTTGTTGCTATCAGGAGCAAACATGTATATGTGTGTGCGTATACATGAAGAGTGACATACCAGAGGCTCCCGCATGCGTGGCAGGGTACGACTCCCTGCCCACGCTGTGCCGCCCCTCCTCTGTGGTAAGGTCCAGGGGCTGGTCTGAGGAGGCCACAGAGGAGGGGTCGGACCGTCGCCCTGGAGATCCACCACCTTCACTCCCAGCTGCAGAATCATGCAGCACTGGTCGGCCTCTGCGCCTCCGGGTGCGGCGAATTCGGTAATCCATTTCCAACACTAGAAAAGAAAAGGCATTCTAAGTAAAGGCCTACCTTCTGTCTTAGTTATATATTGCATGCAATCGCAATGTACTTACTTGGAAAATGGATTCCGAAGAACCTCCGCACCCGGGGCATGTGCAGCCGTTTGAGGTCCGACCAATGCTGCATGATCTGCGTGTGGGTGAAGGTGGTGTTGGTCTGCTGATGTATGGTCGAGATTATCTCCAGGGCGACGTTGCGTTTTTCAAATGTGTTGGGCAGGTAGTCGTACCTGCGCTCCAGCATGGTCTACAAAACAGAAAGAAAACATCGAATTTACTTCTAATTACCTATCAATATGTGTCAGCAATACATTTTTTGGTGTAATTACATTAACACACACACATTTCTAGGGTTCAGTAATTTCACAATCTGGCCTAAATGTTGTTTGGCACGTGTGTCGCGTGCCTTTGGTTGTGCATGTAGTTTATCACATTTTTACCAAAAGCCATTTATTCCTGCGCTTCCTTCACATGTAGAGCAGCATTTCCAAATCTAAGAAAAGTCCTTCAAATACACTTACGAGCATGATGATCTCTTCTTGTTGGCGGGTGAAGATAGTGGGTGCCATCTTGCATCTTGTTCTCGGCAGCAGATAAGTAATGCCCCAGCGCGTTCCGCACGGCCGTGCGAACGTACGCAATGCCTCAGCGGGTTCCGCACGGCCGTGCGAACGTACGTCACACGCTGGCTAGCTTACTTAAAGGTCCCTGCACACACAGCTGATTATTTTCAAAAATCAAAATGGCACCCAAAAAAACTCCTGGCAAAACTGGAAAGGAGCAAACGGGGAAGAAGGCAGCCAAGCGGCAGGAGCCTTCCGAAGGGCCCAAAACCAGGTCGCAGCAGCCCAAAGCAAAATTACGGCCTAGTACCAAAACGCCGGCCCAGCCAACTACCAGCTATGGGCAAAAAAAGGAGCAGCCAGGCAAAGCAAAGACACAGGCCACAAAGGCTAGTATGGCTACTGGGCCAAAAACGGGTAAGAGGGTCCGAAGACCCACCCCACCCTGCCCCACTACAACACCCACAATAGTCCGCAGTAGGTCCCGCAGCCCCCCAAGAGGCAGAACCAGGTCCCGCAGCCCCCCTAGAGGCAGAACCAGGTCCCGCAGCCCCCATAGACGCCGCAGCAGGCTACGCAGCCCCCCTAGAGGCAGAACCAGGTCCCGCAGCCCCCCTAGACGCCGCAGCAGGCCACGCAGCCCCCCTAGAGGCAGAACCAGGTCCCGCAGCCCCCCTAGACGCCGCAGCAGGCCACGCAGCCCACAAAGAGGCAGAACCAGGTCCCCAGGCAGCCCCCCTAGACGCCACAGCAGGCCACGCAGCCCACAAAGAGGCAGAACCAGGTCCCCAGGCAGCCCCCCTAGACGCTGCAGCAGGCCACGCAGCCCACAAAGAGGCAGAACCAGGTCCCCAGGCAGCCCCCCTAGACGACGAAGCAGGGCACGCAGCCCCCCTAGAGGCAGAACCAGGTCCCCAGGCAGCCCCCCTAGACGCCGCAGCAGGCCACGTAGCCCCCCAAGAGCCAGAACCAGGTCCCGCAGCCCCCCAAGAGTGGGCCAAAAAAAAAAACAGAAGAGGGCCGGCCCTGCAAGATCGCCCTCACCCTTGGTCCGCCCTACTACCTCCAAGGGCAGCACTACTTCAGCCTCAGAACGAAACTCTCCTGC
This sequence comes from Gastrophryne carolinensis, assembly GCA_027917425.1. Taxonomy (NCBI): domain Eukaryota; kingdom Metazoa; phylum Chordata; class Amphibia; order Anura; family Microhylidae; genus Gastrophryne; species Gastrophryne carolinensis. Next base: position 383,215,510 of record CM051238.1, read on the forward strand.
TCGCCCACATTTGGCACTGGCACAGGTGGAAAGGCAAGGTTACTATGCCACATCAACACCTGGGACTTCTGTGGCCAGCCAGGCCAGAACACCCAGTCCCTTGCCCAGTCCTGGCCAATCCCCAGGCAGCCACCATTCCCTGCATTATCCCCCACAAACCCAGGCAAGGATGTCACCCCATTTGGATGACACCATGGAGGACCCACAACCCAAAACAACAGGGCGCACATTGCGAAGAGGGCAGTTGAGTGGGCGTTTTGGTGAGGGCCAAATTATGGCCTTGGCTAGTGGCCTGACCTTAGTTTATGATGAGCTATATGGGCGCAGATCCAAAAACACCACCAAACAGCGCAGAGCAAACATCTTGGCCGACCTAACCAGACAAGTGAATGCAGCGGGGGAAGAGTTAAAGGATGTTGTACAGATTCAGCGCAAGATATCGGACCTCAAATATGCTGCGCGGAAGAAAGAAAATCAAAGGCGGATTTACAGGTAAAAATGTTAGCTTTAGGATTAGACTGGATGTTGTATTGGCCACCTGGTTCTAAATTCGCCTAACTATGTTTTGCAGCATGAAAACTGGAGGAGGTTTTTCCTCCAAACTCAAGTTGACCCCGGCTGAGGAGATGATTTTGGGATTGATGCATCCAGTCGCCGTCGAGGGCCACGCGGCCCTAAACGAAACAGATTCACCGACCCGTCCTGCAGGTGAGTAAGCTTTATGTGACCTTTACAATTAGTGAGCATGTACAATTAGACAGTAACACATCTGGGAAGCCAGGCACCTAGGCTGTGGCTTGTAGGGGATTTCTGTGTTGGGCCAGGGTGTGGCATGTGTGTGGCCACTTAACTTCTGATTTTTTGGCCACATACAAGACGTGAATGTACATTGAACCCGAGTGTAAAAGTTTGTTGGTTCCCATTAACCTGGCAGTTATGTCTTTACACTCCATGACATCACACACTTCAATCTTGATCTGTTGTCTACTTGTGTGTGAGCTGGGGTTGGTAAAAAATCAACAAACAGGCTTGGTTTGAATTAGGAAAATATACATTGCTAGGCCTCCCAAAAACCAGGTCCCTGCTATGTCCAGGCTGAGTGTGTACACTTAAACCGGACCTTCAGTGTGATTTAATGAAAAGGCCAAAGTCTGAAAAAACAGTTCCCCAGCATGTAAAATTACTATTTTTTTCAGTTTTAGTCACTAACTTATTATTCTTTCCCACACTGGCCTGCAACTCTGTCCAGGAATTTAGGATACGTGCGCCGCCATCTTGACTCAGAAGCATCACACTTACTGAGGAGAGAAGAGTGGGATAAGGTACAGGGGGGCGGGTTATAGCTGTTCTTTGCTCAAACAGAGCAGAGCTGGGGTCAGATAACGGTCACCAGTCCAAGAATGCAGAGCAGCACAGTCAGGAGGCACTTCCTGTTTGCAGGCTGCCTGATAAGATGGCGGCTTCCATAAGCCGCCATCTTGGATGTTTAAAGGCTCATAACATGCAGTAGATGCAGGTAGGAAGATTTGTAATGTGGTCAATCTGTATGTACAGGGTGTGGGAAACATATAAGCTAGACTCTTAATCAGAGTGAAGGTCCGCTTTAATGGCCTATAAGGGATGTGGTCAGCCACAGAACAAGCTGAACTTGAATGTTTGGCTTAGTTGAGGTGAACAATGTGGAAGTAGTTATAGCCAAAAAAATATTAAAGATAATGGCATGGAAATTGAAGCTTATTTGTCACCGTTGTTGTAGTGCCCATGACAGCTTTGACCCGTTAACTAATTCGGCATATGTCTTTTGACCCGTCAACAATGCATAGGTGTGTGTTTACATAGTGTCTTTGCTTCTCATGCAGGCCACCATCATCCCTCAGCTACTGTGGAATCCACTGCCAGTTTGGACATGCCATCAACTTCCGTGCAGCCTAGGAGGGAGGATCCGATATATTCGGTAAGTTTAGGGAGCAAATGTCGGTTAGCCATGTTACTTTGCATGTTACTACTAACAGATTGACATATGTAGTGGGCAAGCTAACATATAATTTGTCTCTGTCCATACAGACCCACACACTCATGGATGAAATCCAGGAGCTGGAGGAGGATGGATCCTTTATGTGCCCTTCAGAAGATCTACCCCTGGGCCAGAATCTGCAACTGGTCCAAAATGTTTCAACACCAACTCCGCAGCAGCAGAGGGAAGCTGGCTGCATGGTGGCTGCACATGATGGCCAGCATGCACAGACTGACAGTCAAGTCCCCAGTGTTCTCTCTGCTGTTGAGGATAGTGAAAGCATGCCTGTGTCTGTTGAGGGGCCCAGACCAACATCATCGGCACGACCCCGAACCAGGGGATTGGGGAGGCGGAATCCGTTACGGCACAACCAGGGGAGGGGCATGGCAATTTTGGACGCATGGCACCACGAGAGGGTTACCTTCCAGCACCAAAACCAAAGGAACCGAGAGGCACTGCATGGCCGGATCGAGACCCTAAATACTACATTACAGGCTGTGCAGACAGAATTGCGGACCCTCAACAGCCACATGGAGACTGCCAACAATGACAACCGTGCCTACAGGGGTGAAATGGTAACTATCATGCGCAACATTTTGGACCAGTTGCAGATTCAGAATGCCACACAGGCCCACGTTAGGTCCAATCAGCAAGGGCCACCACCTGGGTACTATGGCCATCACCCATATTAATGTCTCCACACCATGAATCTGTACAACATCTTTGCTCTAAATCCCCCCTGTATTGACTTGTCTGGTGAGGCAAACCAAGATACCCTTGGTGTATGCCTTGGGTTGTGTGTTTTTGATTTGCGCCCATATAGCTCCTTAGAGTGGTGAGGTAGGCCACTAGCCAAGGCCATATCTGAATCCTCACTGAACGTGCCACTCAAGCTTCTACACCTGTACCAGGTTTACACCTGTGGCAGTGGCAAATGTGGGCAAGCAGGATTTTTTTTTTATTTAATTATTGGCATGGTTGATCTAACCATTTCTACTTTGTTGTTACATATATTTTGTTTGCAAATTGGAGTGAGCAGCAACTCCAAGTTTGTGCTATTATTTTTAAGAAATAAACAGTTAAAGACACCTGTGGCTCATAAATTTTATTGTCTCTTTTTTTGGTGTCACAGAGAAATATATACTTGGACATTCACACAGTTCACACATCCAAAAAAGAGAGTTGGAAAGCATTAGGCCTGTGGTGAGTAATTACTTCATTACTTAGTTGAACACAACAAACATAACGAAACATACACAAAGGGAAAGAAAACTAAATCAACAACACAATGTTAAACAAAGGCCAATACAGGTTAAATTAAGCAAAATGGGTCGCGATCAAATTAGTCCGCACACTTTGGCCGGACACACTACTGTGTGTGTCCAGAAATGAGTCCTCCTGGTCTTCGCTGGGTGGAGAGGGAGCCAAATCTACATACCGGGGGACCCGTTGTGAAATTGCAAAATTGTGCAGAACAGCACAGGCCATTATTATGTCTATGACCTTTTTTGGATCATATTGCAGGGCGCCCCCGGTATGATCCAAACAACGAAACCTAGTCTTCAAAAGACCAAAGGCCCTCTCTACCACAGCCCTGGTCTTGCGGTGCGCACAGTTGTAGGCATCCTGGGAGGCATCCTGGGGCCGGAGTACTGGCGTCAAGAGCCACGGCAGCAGCGGGTATCCTGAATCACCTTATACATAAGATTAGCAAAAAAAACATGTAAGACCATCAAGGCACCAGCAACATCAATAGGAGGCTATTTGTCAATTGTGTGATCAACATGAGGCAACATTTGTCACTGTCCCAGTCCCAAACTAAACATATGTCCTAGAGGTTTACAAAAGGACAACATACAAAGAGTGAGGATGATGGACAATCATACATAAGGAAGGATCCCAGCTCTGGGTTTCCAAGTGTGCTTAGGATGTAGGTTTGGCTGACCCCTTATATGCTTTGTGTGAGACCAAAACAGCAGAAACACGCCACATGCACTTTATCCCGCTCTACTCTCGTGTGGAAGTGCAAACCAGCTAAGCAAAGATGGGTCCTAAACTATGCTAAAGTTAAGTGCACTATTCCACACGAGGGTGGTGTAAGAGGGATTATTAAATTAGACAAACAGATAATTTATAATGTGGCTAATGCAGGCCAAACTTGGCCAAACGCTTGGTTGGTTAATAACTAACATTCAAGTGTGGTTTAACATGGCCAGAAGGTTGTTTAAGGTGTAAGTTTTGCAGACATTACTGCAAAATGCTCATTAAAAACCAACATCCACAACTACATTATGTGGTTTATGTTAACTTACCAAGGAGCCATGCACCGGAAAATTCCCCAGACTCAAACCGTCGGTACAATCCTGATCGTCTAAGGATGTACGCATCATGGGCTGAGCCTGGGTAGCCGGCGAGGACGCTAAGGAACCGCATGTCCAGGGCCACCACTGCCTGCACATTCAAGGAGTGGCCCATTTTGTGGTTCCTGGTAAAAAAGGAACACAATAAAACATTAGGAAGGCATTTTGTAAAAATAACACACACATTTCGATCAGGAGGGAGCATTACAAGGAGGGACCATTACAAGGAGGGACCATTACAAGGAGGGAGCATTACAAGGAGGGAGCATTACAAGGTGGGACCATTACAAGGAGGGACCATTACAAGGAGGGACCATTACAAGGAGGGACCATTACAAGGAGGGACCATTACAAGGTGGGACCATTACAAGGAGGGACCATTACACGGAGGGACCATTACAAGGAGGGTTAACCAAAAATTGAAAAAATCTTCAAAATTTAAAGACTTACCTGTATATGTACTCGTCGGCAGCCGGAGGCACCAGGGCGACGTGGGTACAGTCAATGGCACCAATGACGTTGGGCATGTCGGCGATATTATAAAAACCAAGCTTAATGGCGTTTCTGGCTACCATATCATCTGGGAAAAATATATATTTGGGTGTTAGGGTAGCCATGCCTTCCAAAAAATGTGATAGTGCGCGGCTCAGCGTAGGCTGTGAGATCCCCACGGAGAGGGCACCCAGCCTCTGGAACGAGCCGTTCGCCAAAAATTGCAGGCAGCCAAGCATCTTGGTCATACCTGAAATTGCTTGCCCCTTCCTTGTGGTGCGGGCTAACCATGGCCGCAGCTCACTATACAATTTATGGAGGGAAGCGCGATTAAGCCTGGTCAGCTCGAACAGCTCAACGTCATGCATGCCATTGATGTTCATGCGTCGCCGCCGGTGCAATCTGGCCTCTGACCTCAGGATCACATCAATGCCAAACAGAAGAAGAGCTTGATGCTCTTCAAAGTCACTCTCCATTACGCTTGGCTGCCTAGTCCCGAGGTCAAAAAGGTGCCGTAAGACGCTCGACAAGGAAATGACTATATGGGCGTCGGAATACTTGGCAATCAGCTCTCTGAATTAATCGCCAGCCCATTGCAATGACGTAAATGATTTGACCGATCGAAACATTTACGATTTCGAAGGAAAAAAGTCCCGAAGTAGCGTAAAACCACAAATTTAAGTTCGATGGACGAACGAACATATACGTCTATGTTCGAACGTTCGTGCGAGTCGAAAATGCCCAAAAAAAAAGGAAAAAATGACAAACACCCAACAAAACTTTCGATTGCAAATACGAACATAATGACATTTGGGATTTTGAATCGAGCCTTATGTGTTCAATAAACCCCTTTATTTTTTTCAACTTAGAAATGTTTCCACAGTCTGTCATTGACGCTAGAAACCCCAATCCTGGCAATTGGTGGAGGTATGTGAAGGGTAAATGGCACGGTTGCTAGAAGCAATAGCATGACAGAAACTCTGAAGTTCAACAGTGAATGACCTGGGTGAAAGCAACAACAAAGATGTTTTAAATGGAGGAGCTATCATTAATGCCACAGGCTATAATGCAACAACAGCAAGCAAGGGCACAACAGCAGCTGCAGCACTAGGAAGCCATGGCACAGCAGCAGGCTCAGCAGCAATCATAGCACAGCAGCAGGATCAGCAGCAGAATGTCAGGGCACAACAGAAGCCCCAGTGCAGGCTATCAAGGGCTGTGAGCCCTAGTACTGATGAAGACAGAAACTATGAAAGGCTGTGAACCCGAGTACAGACGGAAACAAAAACTATGAAGGGCTGTGAGCCCCAGCACGGACAAGACATAAGCTAAGGAAGGCCCGGAGGCCCACAAGGACTTAGAAGTATGCAGCGAGGTTGGAGAGCCCGGCTAGGCTACAAAGAGACAATGCAATGATCCAACAACAGGGGCAGGGCCAAGCACATGCATTTATAGGAAACTCAACAGCATGATTAATACCAGGTAAGATCAAACCAGGTGAGATCAAACCGTGCGGCTCTAGGACCCGGGAAGGAACCATACCACTCCAGTAGACACACAGCAACCACACCACAACAAACAGCACAATGGCCAGAGCAGCGGACTTGGAGTGATGGAGGCTGGAAGATCACTTCGATTGGTTCAAGATCCCAGCTATGCTAGTTTTAACACGTGCAACGGGCGTTGCAAAAACTGACTGCTACACAAGAACACTACAAAAAATTGATTTTGGCCCACTTTGGGGGTCACACCTGCGGTCCGTGCCTGACGGGTGCTTAACTGGTGCTCCAATGTGGATAAGCCTGCCAGATCCCAGATGTTTGACTTTTTACACCTGACTAGGAGATGGCTGGAACCCGATTCCTCTACACCAGCACAGATTGTCGACAAGGAGGTCATGGATTGCTACACATCAGCCCTACCTATTAAACTGCAGCGCTAGGTTGGTCAGGGTGGCTCAACAGATGGCAATCAACTTGTCAGCATGGTTGAGAGATATCTTGTGACTGACCACTATCTCCATGATGCTTCTGCCACTCAATCACCTCCCCTGACTGCCAGATCCTGTTTTCTTCCTCCAGTAAGAGAGTCTTTGATGCTGGGGGTGTGCCAAGGGGGAGGGATGGCCCTGGAAGGGACCTTGTGCCTAAACAAACCGGGCTGCTCTAGTACTGGCAATGTGGTGAGCTGGGACATATTTCAGCACACTGTCCCCAGAACTCTTGGGAGCGTGATGCAGGGCGGCGCCAATCGCTGTTTGCCTTGCCTGGTGACCTTCTATCCCTGGTACATGCCATCCTGATATTTGGGGACTATGTACCTAGTAAGCACTATGGGGAAAATAAAGCTTACCTGGTATCACTGGTGGAAACAGAGACTGTGGTGGGAACAGTGACCCATAAAATTGGGTTGGTTAAAAATCGTATGCATACTGTCCTTCTGGGCAGAGACTTTCCTTTGTTTTGGGACTTGTGGGGAAAACCCCCTGAGAGATGCTTCTAAAGACCTCGTCCCTAAAGACCACGCATTTGGGGACTGATAAAGCCCAGGAGAGAGTCCTCCAAAGATTTTTCTGGCACGGTGTGTATCAGGAGGTAAAAAACTATTGTTACTGAGTCATGCCCAACCTGATAAATATGTATTTTCCCATACTGGCATCCCATCTAAAATTCTCACAGACCAGTGGACCTCTTTATGTCAAAGATGATGAACAAGCTGTGTAAGGTGCTTTAAGTCTCCCAGATACACACTTCTGTTTACTGCGTGCAGACAGATGGCTTAGTAGAGCGCCTCATTAAGATCCTGAAGCATATGTTAAAGAAGGTAATAGAGAAAGATGGCTGGGATTGGGATTCTCTGCTATCTAATGTTTGCAACATGGGAAGTTCCCCAAGCTTCCACCGGGTTCTCCCACTTAGAGGTGGTCTATAGTAATCACCCCCAGGGTTTACTGGATATAGCTAAAGAGACCTGGGTAACAGAAGCCACCCATTATAAAAGTGCCTGAGTGTTTATTACAGTTAAAAAAAAAACAGAGCAGAGCTGGAGTCAGTAAAAGGACAGCAATCCCAAAATCAGAAGACACTTCCTCTCTACAGGCAGCCTGAGATCCCATGGGCCTCCATCTTGGATGTTTAACCCTTTAATCGCCAGCCTACCTTTTTGTCACCCTTTGTTGCCAGACCATTTTGCACTATTTTGTGCTCCCAATGTTCAACTGTGATTTTTGAAGGGATTTCCAGGGATTTCCCAGGAAAGTGATATATTATTTTTTTCAGCAGAGCCTGGGATTTAACATGAAATGTCTTGTTTGTCATTTTCTAAGTGTATTCTCAATATTTTTGGGTGAAAATTGTACAAAAAATAAAAAAATAAAATTTTTTACAATTTGTAGTGTTTTTTGTAATAAAAAATGTAAGTTTGTCAATAAAATCTTATTGCGTGTGAAACCCCAATTTCTCCCGGTTACAGCGGTACCACATATGTATAGGTAGACACCCTTTCCTGCCCAGGAGACTCCCCCAAACTGAAACAACGCTTTAGGAGATTTTCAGATAAAATACAACTATGCTATGCAATATGCGCACCTTGCAGTTTTTCAAGAAAAACAACCCTTTGCATTTGAAATACCCCCTACAAACTATATATTCCCTAGAAGTATACACCTCAAGCTTTCTAGGCGTACCAGGCTTGTTAACATGGGTGCAGTTTTATGGAAGTAATCCCTCAATGTATTCTTTGGTTGCACAGGGTTTCCTTAAAAATGAATAAACAAGCAGATTCAAAACCACATTTTCCTAAAAAAAACTATATGAAAACCAGAAAATCTGAAAAAGCAACATGCTCCGAACTGAACAATACCCAACATGCATAGGTTCTGTCCAGGAAAGAGTTGGCAAACACACCAAAGTGAAGCATGCGCATAGCGGTAAATTTACTTCAAAATTTCAGCTCTGCAGACAAAGTGCACACCTTGTGCTTTTTCTTCCAAAACAACCCTTTACATTTGGAATATCCCTGATAAACCATATATTCCCTGAAAGTACACGTTAAGCTTTCTAAGCATACCCAGCTTGTTGTAATGGGCTCATCTTTCTGAAAGTAATATCTCGAAGAATTCTTAGGTTGCACAGGGTTTCACAAAAAATGTATAAAAAAGCTGAATAAAAAACACCTTTTCCTAAAATATCAATATGCAAATAAGAAAAAACAAGGTAAATCTGAAAGCGCAAGGTCCCCCAAGCAGAACAATACCCAACATGCATTGATTTCTTTGACAATGTCACTAAAGTGTTAGATGAAGGTGGTGCTGTGGATATCGCCTATCTGGATTTTAGCAAAGCCTTTGACACTGTACCACATAAGGAGCTCATAGATAAGTTATTGAAGGTAGGACTCAATCCCTGGATAGTTCAGTGGATTTCCAGTTGGCTGAGGGATCGGTATCAGAGCGTTGTTGTAAATGGTGTGCAATCTGAACAAAGGCGAGTTACAAGTGGTGTGCCGCAAGGCTCTGTCCTGGGCCCCATTCTTTTTAATATATTTGTAAGTGACATAGGAGAAGGCTTGGTAGGAAAAGTTTGTCTGTTTGCTGATGATACAAAGGTTAGTAATAGGGTGGATATTCCTGGAGGTGTCTGCAACATGGAAAATGATTTAGCTTTACTGGATAGATGGTCTAAACTGTGGAAACTAGAGTTTAATGTCTCTAAATGTAAAATCATGCACTTGGGTAGAAGGAATCCCTGCTCTGAGTACCGTATGGGCAGCACTGTGTTAGCCAGGACCTCGGAGGAGAGAGATTTAGGGGTACTGATTACTGATAGCTGTAAGATGAGTGGACAGTGTAGCCAGGCAGTGGGAAAAGCAAGCAGGATGCTCGGCTGCATAGCTCGAGGCATCACCAGTAAGAAGAGGGAGGTTGTGATGCCGCTGTATAGAGCCCTGGTGAGGCCACAGCTAGAATACTGTGTGCAGTTCTGGAGACCTTATCTGCAAAAATACATTTTTCAAATAGAACGTGTCCAAAGGCGGGCAACGAAAATGGTGGAAGGACTTAAACTTAAAACTTATCAGGAGAGACTTAAAGAACTTAATTTGTACAGTCTGGAGGAAAGAAGGGAGAGGGGGGACATGATTGAGACCTTTAAATATGTAAAAGGATTGAATAAGGTTCAGGAGGGAAGTGTTTTTAAGAAGAAGCTTAATGATAGAACAAGGGGGCACAACCTAAAGCTAGTAGGGGGGAAGATCAGGAGCAATGTTAGAAAATATTATTTTACAGAAAGAGTAGTAGATGCTTGGAACAAACTTCCAGCAGAGGTAGTTGAAAAATCAACAGTCACTGAATTTAAACATGCCTGGGATAAGCACACATCTATCCTAAGATAAAGAGTACATACAGTATACATATAAGGGCAGACTAGATGGACCGTATGGTCTCCTTCTGCCGTCAACCTTCTATGTTTCTATGTTTCTATGTACCTGTAACCTTTTAACTGCCAGCCTACTTGAGATTTTGTCACCCTCTGCTGGCAGGATATTTTTCACCATTTTGCGTGATGTTTAACTGTGATTTTTGCAGAATTTCCAAGAAAATGGCATATTTTCTTTTTGTGGCAGAGTTTAGGCTTTAACATGAAATGTCTTGTTTGCATTTTTTCTACTTTTTTTTAATGTATTGTTCAGTAAATAAGTAAAAAAAAAAAAAAATATATATATATACATACATACATATATATATATATATATATATATATATATATATACATACATATATATATATATATATATATATATATATATATATATATATATTTTTTTTTTTTTTTTATTTGTCTCATTTATTGCAACAAAAACATTTATTTTATTAAAGAAAACCATATTGCATGTCAAAGCCCCATTTCTCCCGATTACAATGATACCACATATGTATCGGTAGCCCCCCATTCCTGTCCAGGTGATCCCCTAAACTGAAAAGAGCACGTTATAACATTTACAAATAAAATACAACTACTATCCACATAATTAAGGGTTAAATTAAAAAAAATTGCTGTGGGGTCCCCCTTCACAGGGGGGGGGGGGACACCATTTCTTGGGGGAATTTTAAGGTTTTTTTGGGGAGGCAGGTAATGGGGGGTTAATGGCAAGTCACCCACTAGCCGCACGTGACTTGCCAGACCCAGAGCCTTGTGAACTGGTATAGGGGTCTCGTAGATCCCTTACCAGTTCACAAAGGGTTAAAAGTAAAAAAAAAGCACACAGAGACACACTAATTTAAAAAATAATACATTTTTTAAATTATTTTTTTTAAATACTTACCTCCCATCCATCCCTGTGTCCCACGCTAATAACTTACGCTTCTGCTCTCCTGCTGCTGCTGGAAGCCTTTTATAACTACTGGGTTACAGATAACATAGGGTTAATTTAAAAAAAAATGACATTGGGGACCCCATTTTTTGGGGGGACTTAAAAATCCCCCAAAAAAAATGGCGTGAGGTCCCCCCTACCCAGCGTAACCAGCCTGTGACCAGCTATGGGGGCTTGTAGAACAGGGCGCAGGGGCAAGCTTTAGTGGCCCCTCGCCCTGCAGGCTACAAGCCGGCATAGCCTAGGGCCACGGCTCTTCTGCCCCCCCGGGCTTTGGGGAGGCAGGTAATTTGGGGGGCTAGGGGTTAATGGCAAGTCACCCGCTAGCCGCAGGTGACTTGCCAGACCCACCGAGCCTTGTGAACTGGTATAGGGGTCACATGGACCCCTTACCAGTTCACAAAGGGTTAAAAGTAAAAAAAACACACAGACACACTTTTTAAAAATAACTTTATTAAAAAAAATGTTTTAAATACTTACCTCTCATCCATCCCCGTGTCCCACGCTGATCACTTAGGCTTCTGCTCTCCTGCTGCTGGAAGCCTTTTATACCTACTGGGTTACAGATAACATAGGGTTAATTTAAAACAAAAATGACATAGGGTCCCCCCTCCCAGGGAGGGGGACCCCATTTTTTTGGATTTTTAACCCTTTAAATGCCAGCCACGTAAAATTTACGTGGTTGCCTCTCCGTCACTTAAGTGCCAGCCACATAAAATTTTCGTGCCTGGCATTTACCCCTGCTAGCGGGCAAAAAAAAAACTCACCTGACCCCTCCTTGGATCCAGCCGGGTCTCCTCTTTAATTTGGTGCCATCCGATCCCCCGTGGGGGCTCGGATGGCTCCAGGAGAGCCCCCGGAATAGGCCGCCCCCCCGCTTCTGCAGCAGCAGCTGCTAGCTGTAAAAAAAAAATAAAAAATAAAAATGACATTCACTTACTTGTGTGTGCGCTGGCTCCCGCTGTCCCTCCTCTTCACCTGGGGGGCCTCCGATCCCCCCCCCCAGGACTTACGGATCTTCAGGAGAGAGCCCAGGAGGCTCTCTCCTCTTTCCTTCTCGATAGCGGCCGCCATCTTGCCGCTAATGACGTCATCCCGCCCCCGATCTCCGGCTCCAGCCTTCTCAGCTGTCAGATGCCAGTGATCGGTGCCCGGGGAAGGAGGTGGCAGGAGATCCTCTGATCTCCTGCCTCCCCCTTCTCTGGATGCCGATTACCGGCATCTGTCATCAGAGCGGCGAGGGACAAGAGCTTACAATCGGAGGTAAGTACAGAAATTTTTTTTTTTAATAAAATACTTTTATTACTTGTGTGGTGTTTTTTTTTTCACAGTTAACCCTTTGTGAGCTGGCTTATACCAGCTCACAAGGCTCTGGGTCTGGCAAGTCACCTGCGACTAGTGGGTGACTTGCCATTAACCCCCAGCCCCCCATTACCTGCCTCCCCAACGGCCAGGGGGGGCAGAAGGGCCCGGGCCACTTAGTGGTTATGTGGGCTAGTAGCCTGCAGGGCCAGGGGCCACCAACGCTGGCCCCTGCGCCCTGTTCTACAAGCCCCCATAGCTGGCCCTGGTCGGTAATGCTGGGTAGGGGGGACCCTACGTCATTTTTTTTTTGGATTTTTAAGGGTTTTTAACCCTTAAAATTCCCCCCAAAAATGGGGACCCTATGTAATTTTTTTTTTATTAACCCTTTTGTGTTCTGTCATCCAGCAGCTATAAAAGGCTTCTAGCAAGTGAGCAGAAGCCAGTGATTGCTGAGGGACAGAGTGCTCCAGTATGGATGGGAGGTAAGTATTAAAAAAATAATAAAAAATAAATAATAATAAAATATTTTTTCTCTGTGTGGTGTGTTTTTTTTACATTTAACCCCTTGTGAACTGGTAAGGGGTTCATGACCCCTATACCAGTTCTCAAGGCTGGGGGGATGGCAAGTCACCTGCGCTAGCCAGTGACTTGCCATTAACCCCTGGCACCCCCATTACCTGCCTCCCCAAAGGCCAGTGGGGGGGCAGAAGAGCCCGTGGCCACGGTCTATGCAGGCTTGTAGCCTGCAGGGCCAGGGGCCACAAAAGCTGGCCCCTGCGCCCTGTTCCTACAAGCCCTGCATAGCTGGTCCCGGGCTGGTTACTTTGGGTAAGGGGGGCCCCATGTAATTTTTGGGGGGATTTTTATGGGTTTTTAACCCTTAATAATCCAAAAAAAACCGCCCCCCCCCCCCCCCCCCCCGGGAGGGGGGACCCTATGCCATTTTTTTTCTCGATTTAACCCTTTGTAGTGTGGATGGTAGTTGTATTTTATTTGTAAAAATTACTTGTTTCAGTTAGGGGGGTCTCCTGGGCAGGAACAGGGGGCTACCGATGAATATGTGGTACCGTTCTAATCGGTAGAAATGGGACTTTCACATGCAATATGGTTTTCCCTAATAAAATACATTTTTTATTTAAAATAAAGGAGACAATTTTCTAAAAAAAATTTTTATTTATTTATTTTTTTACTTAATAATAAATACAATTAATAATAAATAACATTTACAAACAAGACATTTCATGTTAAAGCCTAAACTCTGCTGCAAAAAATATATATATAATTTTCCTGAAAATTCCAGCAAAAATGTCGCAAAACATGGCGCAAAATGGGGAAAAATGACCTGTCAAAGAGGGTGACAAAATCTCAAGTAGGCTGTCAATTAAAAGGGTTAACAGTACCTCTGCATGTTGGGTATTGTTCTGTTTGGGGGACCTTGCGCTTTCAGACTTAGCTTGTTTTTTCTTGTTTGCATATTTATATTTTAGGAAAAGGTGTTTTTTATTCAGCTTTTTTATACATTTTTTAGGGAAACCCTGCGCAACCAAAGAATTCTTTGAGGGATCAATTCCAGAAAGATGAGCCCACTACAACAAGCTGGGTACGCTTAGAAAGCTTAACATGTGTAATTTCAGGGAATATATGGTTTATGGGGGATATTCCAAATGTAAAGGGTTGTTTTGGTTGAAAAATGGCAAGGTGCGCACTTTGTCTGCAGAGCTGAAATTTTCAAGAAAAATTACCGTTATGCTCATGCTTTACTTTGGGGTGTTTGGCAACTCTTCCCTTGACAGTAACTATGCATGTTGGGTATCGTTCTGTTCAGGGGATGTTGCTTTTTCAGATTATACTTGTTTTTTCTTGTTTGTAAATAGTTTTTTTAGGAAAATGTGGCTTTGATTCTACTTTTTTATCCTTTTTTTAGGGAAACTCTTTGCAACCAAAGAATACATTGAGGGATTACTTCCAGAAAACCGTGGCCACATCAACAAGTCTGGTACAAATAGAAAGCCTGAGGTGTGTACTTCCAGAGAATATATCTTTGTGGGGGGTATTTTAAATGTAAAGGGTTGTTTTTCTGGAAAAACTGCAAGGTGCGCATAGCGCATATCACAGTTGTATTTTTTCTGAAAATCCCCTAAAGTGCTGTTTCAGTTTGGGGGAGTCTCCTGGGCAGGAAAGGGTGTCTACCTATACATATGTGGTACTGCTGTAACCGGGAGAAATTGGGATTTCACACACAATAATTTTGATGATTTTATTGACAAACTTACATTTTTTATTACAAAAAAACACTACAAATTGTAAAAAATAGATTTTTTTTTGCACATATTTCGCCAAAAAATATTGAGAATACACCTAAAAATGACAAACAAGAAATTTCATGTTAAAGCTCAGACTCTGCTGAAAAAAACAATATATCATTTTCCTGGGAAATCCCTTCAAAAATCACATTTTAACATGGGGAGTGCAAAATAGTGCAAAATGGTCTGGCAACAGAGTGTGACAAAAACTCCAGGTAGGCTGGCACTTAAAGGGTTAAGGGTTAAAACCCTTAAAACCCCCCCCCAAAAAATGGTGTGAGTTCCCCCCCTCCCCAGCGTAACCAGCCTGTGACCAGCTATGGGGGCTTGTAGAACAGGGCGCAGGGGCCAGCTTTAGTGGCCCCTGGCCCTGCCGGCTACAAGCCGTCATAGCCTAGGGCCACGGCTCTTCTGCCCCCCCTGGGCTTTGGGGAGGCAGGTAATTTGGGGGGCCAGGGGTTAATGGCAAGTCACCCGCTAGCCGCAGGTGACTTGCCAGACCCCCGAGCCTTGTGAACTGGTATAAGGGTTCTCATGGACCCCTTACCAGTTCACAAAGGGTTAAAAGTAAAAAAGACACAGACACTTCTTGAAAATAACTTTTATAAAAAAATATATATATTTTTTTAACTTTACTCACCTCCGATCTTCATCTCCTGTGTCCCGCGGCGATCTGATGTCAGTGACGGCTGGGGGGAATCCAAGATGGCGGCCGCCATCGGAAGCTGCGGAGGGAGGAGGGCTGTCATGCCCCCTCCAGAAGACGGAAGAGCGGGGGGTGTGATCGAAGCCCCCCCCATGAAGAGGAGAGGCGGCGGGAGCCGGCGGGCGTGGAGGTGAGCAACTGTCATTTTTAATTTGCAGGCAGGCAAATCCCGGCGGCTGCTGAAATGGGGGGGGGCACCCTATTTTGGGCACTCCCCTGCAGCCGGAGGAGCCCCAATGGGCGATAGGAGCCCCTCTGGCTGAAGAGGAGACCCGGCCGGATCAAACAAGGGGTCAGGTAAGTGATTTTTTTAAAAACTTTTAATTCTATTAATGGGGAAAGTCAGGCACGTAAAATTTACATGGCTGGCGGTTAACTGCAGGGGAGGCAGCCACGTAAATTTACGTGGCTGGTGGTTAAAGGGTTAAAGGTTTCGAAAATTCAGTGGATGCAGGTAGGATGATTTTTAATGTGAGAAATCTGTATGCACAGTGTGAGGGAAATATATAAGATATGCTCCTATTTAGGGTGTATGTCTGGTTTAAGGGCAGTCTGTGAGGAACCACCTTGTCTAGTCTTATTTTAGTTAATTTTTGTCCTTTTATTTTGTTTCTCAGTGTCATTTTGTGGTGTGTCTATGTATATATGTCTATATGTTGATTTGGATTTGAGGCAAACCTTAATGGTGCCAGGTTGTCATTTATCAGCCGCAACGGTGAGATCAGTGCCTCCATGTTCGGTTAATGTTATGTTGCTCCCCCACCATTGCATGGAGATCATGGTGGAGCTGCATTATGTTTCTCCCCATGATTTGGCAGAGCCAGGCACTGTTTTGCCTGAAGGCTCTGCTATCTGTTTGCTAACCTGACTCCATCAACTGCACCTGCTTCAACAGGAGAATATGGTGACATGCCTGAGGCTGCCGTCCTCTTCCCAGGGTAGGGACACTTGCAGCTGGAGCTGTACTTGGCCTTTCCACATGTGTTGTGCTTGATGTGGGTGATGGAAAGGTGACCCATGGAGGTGATGGCTGCAGCAGCTCCTCACGCTGTTGGTCATGCTGGAGCTGTGGATCCAGCTGTGGCTGCAGAGAGATTGGGGAGGCATCAGCTGCTACTGCTGTTGTTGTTGTTGTTGATTGGGAGAGGCATCTACTGCAGAGGGATTGGGAGAGGCATCTGCTGCAGAGGGATAGGGAGAGGCATCAGCTGCAGAGGGATTGGGGGAGGCATCTGCTGCAGAGGGATTGGGGGAGGCATCTGCTTCAGAGGTATTGGGGGAGGCATCTGCTGCTTCAGTGTCAGCCGTTGAAGCAGATGTTGTGTCTGAGGGTGTTGGGGAGGCAACTGGTACGGCAAAGGGTGGTGATGCTGCTGATGTTGTAGAGGCTGATACAGTGGATCCTCCTGCTCCAGATCCTGTATGGCAGCCAGTAGCAGGGGTGTGTGTAGGGCCAGAAAAATTAGTTCACTAACTGCTGTTTGATACACAGGCATTACACAAAAATAGGGATGCTTGAAGATCCAGGGTTCCCCATTTTGGGCACATGACACTTGCCAGTTCCAAGTCTTCTGCTGATACTGTCCTTGAAAACACAGTCGTTTTTGACGTAGCCCCAGTACTTGTTTGTTGGTGTACTTGGTTGGCCAGGTTTATTTGCTGCTTTTGAATGTAATGTGAATAGGGCATAAGCTTAGTCCAGCTCCATACCTTGTGTGGCTAAGCAATGCCTAACCCACCTGCTTCTATGCTAGCCAAGGTGTGGCACTTACACATGCTTAAAAAGGTCAGTGATTGGCTTTGATGTGGCATGTGGCAACATTCCAAGTATTGACTGTGATGGTCCAGCAACAACATTTAGGCCCTGCTGGCATCCAATTAGGAAAATGGCAGCCTCAACGTTCACCCATAGCCAGCAGGATACTAACATGCTTGTCAGTACATGCCTGCATTTTCACAGGGATGGGTAGGGATGAAAGGGATAGGTATATCTATTCAGGGTCTCAAGTATATAGCCCAATCAGGCCGATCGTGGGGAATTAATAATAATTAAATGTTTTTAACAATTTTTATACATTGAACAAAATAAAAAAAATATAAACAAATAATTATTACTATAATTAACATTTTATATCTTCTGACTTTAAAAACAAACGTTGTTGTGTATTTCTGTAATTGACTGTAAGTGGTACAGGTAAGTATTTTGACAATTAAATAACAATGTGGCTATACTGCAAGTGGTAAAGATGAGCATTTAGAAGAAGGCCAAACACTGCATTCCAACACTGTAAGTGGTAAAGGTAAGCATTTAGAAGAAGAAAGAACACTGCATGCCAGCACTGTAAGTGGTAAAGGTAAGCATTTTAAGAATAAAAGACACTGCATCCCAATAATGTAAGTGGTACAAATAAGCAGTTAGGAGAAGAAAAAGCACTGGATGCCAATACAGAAAGTGGTACAGGTAAACAGTTAGGAGAATAAAGAACACTGGATGGCTATGCAGTAAGTTGCACAGCTAAGCAGTTAGGAGAAGAAGGAGCAACGCTGGAGAAAAGGATAGGTAGAGGTAAGCACTTAGGAACTTAGGAGCAGAAGACATTTGGCACAGCAATAAGTAATTTAGCGAATGCCAGGGCCAGGGGCTAAAGAATAGAAAACACTAAAAATGAGAGGCTTGCATATGCGTATAAGCCAGTGTATTCATACACATTACGGAAATGCGTACAAAAAAATGAATGAACATGTTAAATTGAGGGAGGAAACAGCTCTTTTATGCAGGGAATTAGTAGGACTTCACTGGACCGTGAAGGGTATGTGGGGCAGAACTGATGTTTGCTCCATGTAAACTAAACCCATCACCTAAGCCACAAAAGCCAGATGGGCAGCGCTTTCACTGGCTTATGCAACAGTGAAAAAGAAATGAAGCAGTTCCGATGGAGGCTCTGAATCATGTGAACATGCAACAAAAAATATGGTATCGAACTCTCTTACGCAAAAAACGTAGACTACTATAGAAGGCTGTGAATCAACCCCAATCTTTTTTATGTCTTCTTCATATCTCTTGTTCTTCTTTTCCTACTAAGGCCCTTATTCATCAAGCGATAGCGCCAGGTAGTGTCTGACGAGCGCAGCTAACGGCGACTACCGACTCAAGTACGCCCGGCGGCGGTCACAATGACGCATTTATCAAGCAAAATGAGGCTAGCGCCGGCGAGAGCGACGGCTAGCGCGGCATTCATCATGAAGCCGCCGCTGCAAATTCCCTCACAGTGCCAGGTATGAGCTGTCGCTCCCTGGCGATGTCCAATGCATTTCAATGGAGCAATCTATAATTATTCATAATTAATTGGTATTAATTTTTTTTTTTTTTTTTTAATGTCAAAAAATCGGAGAACACTTCTGCAATGTTAGGATTTATTTTTAAGTAAAAAAAAAAAATAAAAAAAATATGTGCAGAATTGATCTAACAGGTCTGAGATTAATGTATTCATATTACAAAATGATTCTAAAAACATGTATAATGTTACATTCAAAAAATATGGTTGTTTAGGGGTTAAAAACTAGTTAATACACATCGCCGCCAGCGCTCTGGGGTTTAAACAAGGAATGGACAGCGACAGCACATTCGGAGCGTGATTTGTTGATGAATATGAAGCTAGCCGTTCGCTCTGGCCATTCGTTGTCAGGCGCTCACATACAACGCTGGACCTGTGAAACAGCGACCCCCCAGCCCGTATTCAACATTACCGCACACCGACTGAGTCGCTGTCATCAAGCTAATGCCGGCCAAGCACAGCGAATACTGGCTGGCGCTGAAAAAATCACGCTACAGTCGCTCATCTGTCGCTACCTGGCGCTATTAATGAATCGGCCTCTAAGTATAGTTGAGCTTTTCCCCCTGCTTGTCAGACTGAGCTCTGAGTCTGAGATATTCTCCCCTAGCTTTATCTGCTGCAGGGGTCCTCAACTACTTCTTGTAAAGGTCCATTTAAAGGCATCCGGTGAGAGGTGAAGGTCCGGGCATAATACCGTTGCGTGGAGTGGATAGTTAGAAATCAACACACCGGGAGGGATTATAGATTCCCCAGGCAAAAGTAAAAAAAACTTTTGCTTTTGCCACCGGGAGGGGACAGGAATTGTATAGGGCAAAGCTGGAAGGGCAGGAATTGCTGGGGCAGAGCTGAGGGGACAGGGTAGGGTGGGGCAGAACTGAGGGGACAGGGTAGGGTGGGGCAGAACTGAGGGGACAGAGATGGATGGGTCAAAGCGAGGGGTGGCAGGAATGGATGGGGATGAGATGGATGGGGATAGGATGGATGGGGCCAATCTGGGGGGACAAGATGGTGGGACAGGGATAGATGGGGCTGAGCTGGGGGGGCGGGAATGGATTGGATGGGGCAAAGAGACAGAAAGACAAACCCCTTGATTCAAAGAGCAAAAGTTAATTGATTTCGTATCGAGAATCGTAAGTTTGGGTGGGTGTTAGTCATTTTTTCCTGTTTTTTTGGCCATTTACGACTCGCACGAGCCTACGTACGAATGCGTATATGCTCTTACGATCAGCGGAAGTTCGTTCCTAAATTTTAGGATCAAAACGTAAAACTTAGGATCAAATCCTAAAACTTACGATCAAAACGTAAAACTTAGGTTAATTGGATGTGTTTAGGTGTGATTCAGAGAAACCTCTAAACGCGTTTTAAAAGAAAGCCACAGCCGACACCTTTTAGCAGCCGGATTGCTGTTCGTGAACAGGTTTTTTGGCTATGTGGAGGAGTCTGCGCGTCTTGTGCTCCAATGAACTGCATGTATCAGCATGGCCGAGGCCATAAATTGTATGGCAATGCATACCTGATTCATGTATGCCTTATAAAAGCATTTTAATGTGGACCTTAATTAGTCCTTTGCATGTAAACCTTTATTTTGCAATATATTTGCGTTAATTAAAGAAACTTATGTCCTTTGTTATTTATTTTAAAATTGAGGTACTAGAATAATATTTTTAGATTGCATTTATTGGTGTAGTTGTTTACCTTTGCTTTGTTTAATTATTTAAGCACATCTTTGGTCAGATGCATCACACTTACTGAGGAGAGGAGAGCGGGATAAAGTGCAGGATGTGGGTTACTGCTGTATTTTGCACAGACACAGCAGAGCTGGGGGCATGGAAAGGTCAGAAATCAAAGAATCCAGAGCAACACAGTCACAAGGCCCTTTCTGTTTGCAGGCTGCCCGATAATACCTGAGCCGCCATCTTGGCTGTTTCTAGGCTCATAACATGCAGAAGTTGCTGGGTGTTTTTTAATATTTGTGAGCAATCTGTATGTAGAGGGTGTGGGTAACCACACTAAAAATTTAAAGTTGTACCATTTGAAGCATAAATATTAAAATTAAATCCACAAGTAAAAAATGCAAGTTACCTACAAATTAAACAAAGTAAGATTTACTTATGCAAATGCATTCATTAATGGTTGGTTACTACAAAATGAATGAAATAAAGAAAAATAAAAGACCAAATATTTAGAATGCACTTTAATGAGGTAAGTTTGTAGTGCGGAGCCGCAAGATCAGAAGGATTTACGTCCAGACAAAAAAGGAAAAAGGAAAAAGGGCAAAACCAATGTTGCAACCTGAGAAATGAAACGGAAAATTCAGGATGGAAACTGACATAGGTCTGATTCCCGAACTGCCATACGAACGGACGTATCTTTTAGGATAGAAACGTATTTGCTTATTGAATCACTCGCAAGTTCATACGAACGCACGAGCGGACGTGAAAAATAGGATGATCGTGAGCCAAATCCAAGCTGTTACATGTTTCTTTGAATCAACCCAAAAGTTTGTGTGTACCATGAAATGCCACTTCCCACCCGTGCAGTACTTCATATTGCAATGCTAGGTGCCAGGGAGCCATGACACTGGCTGGGAGACTAAGCACTACATCACCTATAAGGGGCAGCTCTGAGCATGGCAACACAGAAGCAATGCATTCAGACCTTGGTCCACCAGTAGAGTACCGCTTATCTACTGTATAAGGCTGCTGCTTTTCATGCTTTTGGCCATTTTATAGTATCTTTGAGTTATGACCAGTGACTGTTAGGGCGAGCGCTGCATCTTCCCCACGCAGCGCCCCCCTCCGTGCCTCTCCTCGGGTGAGCGCTGCGTCCCCTTCCCGCAGCGCTCCCCGCTTCACCGCCATCCGGGCGTCTGCTGCTGGCCCCCCTGGCTGCGGTTCCCCCTTACCTGGTCCCCGCGCTTCCTCCTCTGACCGGCATGGCCGCCGGCTTCCTCCTTCTGTGTCTGTTCCGTCCTCCCTGCGCGCACGTCCCCGGCCACTAGGGGGCGCGCGCGTCAACCTCCCCAGATTTAAAGGGCCAAGGCCCTGTTAATTGGTCTCTGCCATCCAATCTCTTTTTTGCGCTTCCTATAAATGAAACCCTGCCTTACTTCCTGTGCCGGATCTTCGGTGTTGTTCCCTGAATGATAATCGCTGTATTGCTTGATTCCTCGTGTATGACCTCGGCTCTCCTATTGACCTCCGAACCTGTGCTGCCCGTCCCGACCTCGGCTTGTCTCACCGCTATTGAACCCGCGCTGCCAGTCCCGACCTCGGCTTGTCTCACCGCTATTGAACCCGCGCTGCCAGTCCTGACCTCGACCTTCTCCTCCGACCACTGTTTGTCTCTGCTGCACGTCACTTCAGCAGTTTGTGGAACTGTGCCGCTGTTGGGGGGTAGCGACCTGGGAGTCACCTGCCGCACAAGACCATCCCGCCTTGCGGTGGGCTCTGGTGAAAACCAGTGGCTCCTTAGACTCCGCTCCCCTGACGCGGTACCTGCCAAAACAGTTCTGCAGACCCTGCGGGTCCACTTCTTCGCACCCGGTGCGTAACAGTAAGATCCGGCCATGGATCCCGCTGAGGTGCCCTTGCCGGAGACTTCCGAACTCCCAGCGCTGGTGGCTTTGCAGTCTCGGCAGATTAATCAGCTTACCGCTATGTTGCAGCAACTTTTGACCCAGCAGCTGTCGCCTTCTCCACCGCCACCGGTGCCGCCACCGCAGTCTCCAGCAGTTTCCCCATCCAGAATCCGCCTCTCCTTACCAGCAAAATATGAGGGGGACGCGAAGTTGTGCAGAGGCTTTCTAGCCCAGTGCTCTATGCACCTGGAATTATTGTTTGATCAATTTCCCACCGAACGCTCTAAAGTGGCCTTCATCATTAGTCTGCTCTCCGGAAAAGCCTTGGCTTGGGCCACTCCCTTGTGGGACCGTAACGATCCTCTCACCTTCACCGTTCAGGCCTTTGTTACTGAATTCCGTCAGGTTTTTGAAGAACCCGCTCGGGCCTCATCTGCCGAGTCCGCTCTATTGAATTTAACGCAAGGCGATCTTTCGGTTGGTGAATATGCTATTCGATTCCGTACTTTGGCCTCCGAGTTAGCATGGAATAATGAGGCCCTCTGCGCTTGTTTTAAGAAAGGTCTTTCTAGCAAGATCAAAGATGTTCTAGCGGCCCGAGAGATACCTGACTCCCTTTCTGAACTCATTCATCTTGTCACTCGCATTGACATACGCTTTGCTGAGAGGCGTGAGGAACTTCGCTTGGAGAGAGATTCCCAACGTGACAGGAGGATGTTCCGTTTGGCTCCCACCTTTCAGAAACCTTTGTCTGTACCATCTTCTCCAGAGGTGGAAGCCATGCAGGTCGGCCGCTCTCGCCTAACCTCCGTGGAGAGGTCTCGCAGGAGAAATGAAAATCTCTGTCTGTATTGCGCCAGTCCTGATCATTTTCTAAGAGATTGCCCCATTCGTCCTTCTCGACTGGGAAACGAGCGCACCTAGACTCGGTGGGAGAGGCGTCTCTGGGTGTGTGTGCTTCCTCTCCAAGATTTACCGTACCTGCACAGCTTTGTCTCTCATCTGCCTCTGTGCTTAATTTGCCGGTCTTCCTGGATTCTGGTTCGGCGGGCAATTTCATAGAGGCCTCCCTGATCAAAAAATACGACATAGCAGTTAACCGCTTGGCCAAACCGTTATTCATCGCCTCAGTTAATGGAGATAGACTGAATTGTATGGTGCAGTACCGTACCAAGCCTTTGCTCCTTAAGATTGGCCTCTTTCACCAGGAATACTTGGAACTCTTTGTGTTACCCCATTGTACTTCCCCAATCCTATTGGGTCTTCCTTGGCTCCAGCTTCATAATCCTACCCTAGACTGGGTCACTGGGGACATCAAGGCGTGGGGTACAACCTGCTTCAAGAATTGCTTGAAAGCTTTACCAGTTCGAACCGATCATCCTACCACATCTCTACCGGGCCTACCCGAAGTTTACCGGGCTTACGCTGATGTCTTCTGTAAGAAGCAAGCTGAGACTCTTCCGCCTCATCGCCCTTATGACTGCCCGATCGACCTCCTGCCTGGGACCACTCCTCCTCGTGGCCGTATCTATCCACTATCCGTCCCCGAAACTCAAGCAATGGCTACTTACATACAAGAAAATCTGCAGAGGGGCTTCATCCGGAAGTCCTCTTCTCCCGCTGGGGCTGGCTTTTTTTTTGTACAGAAGAAAGACGGTTCTCTCCGACCCTGTATCGACTATCGGGGTCTTAACAAGATCACGGTAAAGAACCGATACCCCTTACCCTTAATTCCAGAACTCTTCGACCGTCTTCGTGGCTCCAGGATCTTTTCCAAACTGGATCTCCGAGGAGCCTACAATCTGATCCGCATCCGCAAGGGAGACGAATGGAAGACTGCCTTTAATACCCGTGACGGTCATTTCGAGTATTTGGTGATGCCCTTCGGGCTTTGTAATGCCCCTGCCGTATTTCAAGAGTTCGTCAATGACATCTTCCGGGACTTGTTGTACTCCTGTGTCGTGGTCTATTTAGATGATATCCTCATCTTCTCTTCTTCCCTCGAAGAGCATCACCGGCACGTTCGTCTGGTACTATCCCGCCTTCGGCAGCATCATCTTTATGCCAAATTAGAAAAGTGTCTCTTTCACCAAACCGCTCTGCCCTTTTTGGGTTATACTGTTTCAGCCCAAGGACTACAAATGGACCCTAGCAAATTGAGAGCGGTTTTAGATTGGCCTCGGCCTGTTGGTCTGCGTTCCATTCAACGATTTCTGGGCTTCGCCAACTATTACCGTCAATTCATACCCCATTTTTCCACTATCGTGGCCCCCATTGTGGCTCTCACCAAAAAGGGAGCCAACCCCAAGTCATGGCCTCCACAGGCGGAGGCAGCCTTTTTAACTTTGAAAAAGACTTTCTCTACGGCCCCGGTGCTCACCAGACCAGACCCTTCTCGTCCTTTTTCTCTAGAGGTTGACGCTTCTTCCATCGGAGCAGGAGCTGTTCTCACACAGAGGTCTCCTTCAGGGAAAAATCATACTTGTGGGTTCTTTTCTAGGACTTTTTCTTCCGCGGAGCGAAATTACTCTATTGGGGATCGTGAACTCCTGGCTATCAAATTAGCTCTTGAAGAGTGGAGACATCTTCTAGAAGGGTCGCTTCACCCCATATCTATTTTTACCGACCATAAGAACCTTTTGTATCTTCAAACTGCTCAACGCTTGAATCCTCGCCAAGCTCGTTGGTCACTATTCTTCGCGCGGTTTAATTTCCGCATTCATTTTCGACCTGCCTCTAAGAACATCAGGGCAGATGCTCTATCTCGCTCCTCGGACGTCACAGACGTGGACGCTGCTCCTCAGTTCATTATATCTCCTGATCATTTGGTTCATTCCGCTCCAGCCTCCCTAGTGCAGGCTCCGCCTGGGAGAACCTTTGTCCCGGCTCGCCGACGCCTCCAAATATTAAAATGGGGTCATGCTTCCCGTATTGCCGGGCATGCTGGTATCAAAAAGTCTAACGCAATTATTGCCAGATATTATTGGTGGCCCTCCATTGAGAAGGATGTGGCAGAATTCGTGCAAGCTTGTACCACCTGTGCACGTAATAAAACTCCTCGCCAAAGACCGGCGGGTCTTCTTCATCCTCTTCCTATTCCTGAAATCCCTTGGTCTCACATCGCTATGGACTTTATCACAGATCTTCCTCCATCTCAAGGCAATACAGTGATCTGGGTTGTTGTGGATCGTTTTTCAAAAATGGCGCACTTCGTTCCGCTTCCAGGACTCCCATCCGCTCCTCAGTTGGCTAAGAACTTTTTTAAACATATTTTTCGGCTCCATGGACTTCCTTCCCACATTGTCTCCGACAGGGGAGTTCAATTTGTTTCAAAATTCTGGAGGGCTCTCTGTACTCAGTTAAAGGTGAAATTAGATTTTTCCTCGGCTTACCACCCCCAGTCCAACGGCCAAGTGGAGAGGGTCAATCAGGTTCTAGGACAATATCTACGTCACTTTGTTTCGGCCCGACAAGACGACTGGGTCGATCTCTTGCCATGGGCGGAGTTCTCTTATAATTTCAAAGATTCTGAAGCCACAAAGAAATCTCCATTCTTCATTGTTTATGGCCGCCAACCTTTGCCTCCTCTACCCTTACCTACACAGTCGGGTGTACCCGCCGTGGATGACTTAACACAGTTTTTTTCCTCTATCTGGCGTGAAACACGACATTCTCTTGTTCTAGCCTCTACCCGCATGAAGAACAGCGCTAATAAAAGAAGGAGAATCGCTCCTGTTTTCTTTCCTGGAGATAAAGTTTGGCTTTCAGCCAAGTACATTCGTTTCAAGATACCCAGTTATAAATTGGGCCCTCGCTATTTAGGGCCGTACAGGATCAAGCAACAAATTAATCCGGTCTGTTACAAACTTCATTTGCCAGCCTCCTTACGTATTCCCAACTCTTTTCATGTTTCTTTATTAAAACCTCTGACGACTAATCGATTCTCTTCTAAAACGTTGGAGCCACTTCCGGTCGCGGGTACCGAAGATGCCTTCTCGGTGAGAGAGATTCTGGCTTCCAAAACATCCAGAGGGAGACGATACTTTCTAGTGGATTGGGAGAATTGCGGTCCTGAAGAGAGGTCCTGGGAACCTGAGGAGAATATCCTCGATCGGAGCCTTATTTCAAACTTCCTCGGTCCCAAAAAGAGGGGAAGACCTAAGGGGGGGGGTACTGTTAGGGCGAGCGCTGCGTCTTCCCCACGCAGCGCCCCCCTCCGTGCCTCTCCTCGGGCGAGCGCTGCGTCCCCTTCCCGCAGCGCTCCCCGCTTCACCGCCATCCGGGCGTCTGCTGCTGGCCCCCCTGGCTGCGGTTCCCCCTTACCTGGTCCCCGCGCTTCCTCCTCTGACCGGCATGGCCGCCGGCTTCCTCCTTCTGTGTCTGTTCCGTCCTCCCTGCGCGCACGTCCCCGGCCACTAGGGGGCGCGCGCGTCAACCTCCCCAGATTTAAAGGGCCAAGGCCCTGTTAATTGGTCTCTGCCATCCAATCTCTTTTTTGCGCTTCCTATAAATGAAACCCTGCCTTACTTCCTGTGCCGGATCTTCGGTGTTGTTCCCTGAATGATAATCGCTGTATTGCTTGATTCCTCGTGTATGACCTCGGCTCTCCTATTGACCTCCGAACCTGTGCTGCCCGTCCCGACCTCGGCTTGTCTCACCGCTATTGAACCCGCGCTGCCAGTCCCGACCTCGGCTTGTCTCACCGCTATTGAACCCGCGCTGCCAGTCCTGACCTCGACCTTCTCCTCCGACCACTGTTTGTCTCTGCTGCACGTCACTTCAGCAGTTTGTGGAACTGTGCCGCTGTTGGGGGGTAGCGACCTGGGAGTCACCTGCCGCACAAGACCATCCCGCCTTGCGGTGGGCTCTGGTGAAAACCAGTGGCTCCTTAGACTCCGCTCCCCTGACGCGGTACCTGCCAAAACAGTTCTGCAGACCCTGCGGGTCCACTTCTTCGCACCCGGTGCGTAACAGTGACCAATAGTTTCTAATGATTGCCTGGCCAGACTTTTCCCCAAAGGAATTTCAGACTGTATTTGATTTGTGCATAATTTCATAACATGTTTTAATGATTAAAACCCCATTTAATAATTATTTTTTAGAAACCCAATATTTAATTAAAACCCATTACGTTACATGAGACAGGTGTTCTCCACACTTTATAGTTAATTCCCCCGTAATTAGGAAGTGAGATATATATATATATATATATATATCTATATATATATATATATATATATATTTATATATATATAACTTTCAGCAGTAACTTAATGTAACTAGCCATACATTAATATAGACTAATCTAGTATAAATCACACTATAACAAATTTATGAAAGATTAGTTACATCTTGTTTTAACAAAACTGTTAATCAGTTTTTTAAATTTCAGCAAAGGCTAAAGAGCTAATCTTATGCACAAATATAGATTCTATATGTTTTTCAACAATATTACATTCTAATTACCTAAGAGATTAGCCTGTGTACCCAAGACACATGGAGTCTAATAAGTCACTATGGGTTATGTGATTACAGTTAACAAGGCCAATCCTAATTAAAATAAAAACTGTATTATGTCTGTAGGGATAATCTCTCTGAGGATCATGGCTTACATCTTATTTTTAAATTTTATTGTATTTATGTTTTGCATTTGCCCTGATGTAACCTTTTTTTGTAATGGTTTAACATTCTGACTGTTACAGTGTTATTGTACACTTAACATGTTCAATAGCCAATGGAAAATTGATAACAGATTATAAAACTTGAAATACAGTGGTTTGATTATGAAGTTGTGTTTCTCGAACATGCCTGTTGACTTTGAAAGTAGTTTGGATAAACTGGTTAAAGGGTTCAATATTTGATAGGCCCCAGATCTATACACCAATAAAATGTATAAAATTCAGGTAGTGTGTTCTGGTGAGTGGCTAAAGAAGCCAGATGTACTACTCAGAATACAGATTGGCATCAGTAGTGTAGCGTCGATATGTCATGTTAAACCACCCACGTCCTGTGAAGTGACAGGTGCCCCACCCACTTTGGGAGTGTAGCCTGCACTGTCCCCTACGCAACTTCCTGGGCATGGCTTTCTGCGTCTGTGTTAGACGACTTCCGGTTACGTGGGTTGTGAGCGCCACGTACATTTGTTGTGTCATGTGGTTCTGGGTAATGACCTGCCTCAACCCCCTTTGTACATCTGGTGGAGACCAAGAGAGTGTGCTCTGGGATATGGCCTACCCAGCACTTGCACAGTAGAATTAGCCCCTTGAAAATTCATGGGCGGACTTGTCTGGGACAGCCTAATAGATTTGAGTCTGTATTCTGGGTTATGCACCCCAGCACATGCGCGATTGTTGTTTAAGATGTGAATGAACAATAGTAGGCAGATTTAATTTGCATGATAAAGTATTCCCAGAATAATGGAGGTATCAAGTACATTCTGACAGCAATAGATATAATTTCCAAATATTCATGGTGCATAGGCCTAGGCAACAAAACTGGTCGGAGAGTAGCAAAAGTGTTTGAAACTATCTTTAACCCTTTAACTGCCAGCCACGTAAAATTTACGTAGCTGCCTCCCCTGCTGTTAAACGCCAGCCACATAATTTTACGTGCATGACTTTCCCCCCTGCTAGCGCCCCCCCAAAAAACACTTACCTGATCGCTCGTTCGAACCAGCTGAGTGTCCTCTTCATCCAGACAGCCTCCAATTCCCCCCGGGCTCCTCCGGTTTCAGGAGAGTGCCCGGAATAGGGCGCACCCACCCCACAGCCATGCCAACATAAAAACGTAAAAAAATAAAAATTAGATTTACTCACCTGCATCTCCAATGGCTCTCCTCTTCACCTGGGGGGGGGTTCTCCTGCTAGGCCCTCTCCCCACGCTTTCCCGATGGGCGCCACCATCTTTAAGACTAGCCCCGGGGGCGGGGCGGATGATGTCACAAGGCGGGCGTGATTCCGGCTCCCGGCGGTTCAGCTCTCAGATGCAGCGATCGCTGACCAAGGAGGAGAGGTAGGAGATCCTCTGATCACCTGCCTTCCCCCTCCTCTGGCCGGCGATCACCGCATCTGGGTGGGAGGTAAGTATTAAAAAAATAATTATATTATTTTTTCTCTGTGTCGGTGTGTGTTTTTTCTACATTTAACCCTTTGTGAACTGGTAAGGGATCTATGAGACCCCAATGCCAGTTCACCAGGCTCTGGGTCTGGCAAGTTACCTGTGGCTAGCGGGAGACTTGCCATTAACCCCAAACATCCCCATTACCTGCCTCTCCAAAGCCTAGGGGGGCAGAAGAGCCCGTGGCTATTAAGCTTTGGGGCTTGTAGCTGGCCTTTTCGTCCTGATCCACAAGCCCCATAGCTGGTCCCCGGGCTGGTCAAGCTGGGTAGAGTTTTTAACCCTTAAAATTCCCCAAAAATGCCCACCCCCCCCCCGCAATTTTATTTATTTCACCCTTTATAGTGTGGATAGTAGTTGTATTTTATTTGTAAATGTTATAAAGTGCCCTTTCCAGGGGGGGTCTCCTGGAAAGGAAGGGTGGGCTTCGATACATATGTGGTACTGCTGTAATCAGGAGAAATGGGGCTTTAACATGCAATATAGTATTCTTTTTTTTTTTATTATTTCAATATTTTTATTAAAGCTTTGAAATTCCAACATTACAGATATATGAAATGTATGCATTATAATACCATCCCACGCAGGGGAGGTGAGAAGGAACAGCTGACAGTGCATATGATTACACGTGGATTATGTTGGTATTTTAATGATTTGCAATGGATACAAGTTAAAGAAGTAAGCGACAGCGTATCGCAGTCTGAAGGGAGGCAAAAAAAAAAAATTGGGGGGAAGGGAAGAGGTTGGGGGGGGGAGAGGCCAGGGGGGAGGGAGGGGTCGAGGAGTTCCCGCACTCCACCGGCCTACGTACCTGGATGCTACAGCCTCCACGGGGGCTCGCCAGGCCAAGCGAATCTCATCCAGGGCTTCCATATCGAGAGGAATTTATTGTGAGTGTCGGCACAATAAAAGTCTATGCTGTTTGCTGGTGAGCTCCTGGGGCTTATAGTGCAGGAGGGCAACCCAGGGGTCCTTTTTCATGTTGGTTTGGAAGACGTCGTTAGCCAGCCTATATACCTGATTCCATGTCTACCATGTATGAAGGAAATCCCCTTCCGCACTGCAGCCCCTGAAGCACGTTTTAGACTGTCCCGGGAACATCCTGCTCAGCCGACCCGGCACCAGGTACCAGCGAAGCATTACCTTATAGGCCGTTTCAGTCGTCAGGATGTTGATTGAGCATTTGGAGGAGTTGGACCATATATCCGCCCATCCCCCCTCACTCTGGCATGGGCCCAGGTCTTTCTCCCAGCTACTAACGTACCCGTGAGTCTTGGGTCCGGCTACATTTAATGCTGAATATAGTAAAGAGATTGTCCCTCTCCTGAATGGGTCGTTAATGCATAATTATGCATAATGCATAATTCCTCATCCGGAAGGATTTTGTTAGGGGCAAAATCCAGTGTCGTAACTGAATGTAACGAAAGTATTCCCTGCCAGGGACTCCGTACTTCTCTTGCAGGTCCTGAAAGGACCCGAAGCCCCCCACCACGAGTAGGTCTGCTATCTTATATATGCCCCGGTCCTGTCACCATTTAAAGGCCAGTCTATTT
Organism: Gastrophryne carolinensis; assembly: GCA_027917425.1. Taxonomy (NCBI): domain Eukaryota; kingdom Metazoa; phylum Chordata; class Amphibia; order Anura; family Microhylidae; genus Gastrophryne; species Gastrophryne carolinensis. Next base: position 383,246,643 of record CM051238.1, read on the forward strand.
TGTTCCCCTGGGGGGAAGTTGGGGTTATCCCACAAATGGGCCAGGGGGGTATGTGGGGACATCAGGGAGGCTGAGTACCTCACTGAGTCCCACACAGCTAGGGAATGCTTCATTAACGGGCTGAGTGTCTTAGGTCTATGTCCCTGATCCATCCAGAGCAAACTATCAATGGGCTCCGGCGCTCAGTTAGGAAGTTCCAGGAAAATCCACATTGGGGGTTTGGTAGGGGAATGCATAGGGACCAGTTGGGCAATCTGGGCGGCCCTATAGTACTTATGTATGTCAGGCACCCCCAGTCCCCCTTGTGTTTTGTGAGCAAGCATAGTGCGCCTGGACACCCTCGGCCATCCCGTAGACCATATGAAGGCCAGGATCCTCCTCTGCATCACCCGAAGCATGTATATTGGGATCTTTACAGGTAGTACCCTGAAGAAATATAGCAGCTTCGGGAGTATGGACATTTTGACCGCGTTAATGCGGCCTATCCAAGAAATCGGGTACGTTTTCCAGGTCTCCATAAGGCGGGTCAGAGATTTGAATAAAGGAGGGTAATTGGCCTCATATAGGTTAGAGTACTTAGCAGAAATGTGAACCCCCAAGTATGGAAGCGGCTCGGTCGTCCAACGAAAAGGGAAACTAGCCTTAATCTGGTCCACCACGTCCAACGGCAGGGAAATGTTCATTGCCTTTGATTTTTCATTATTGATAGTTAGGCCCGAGATTCGGGCAAACTGGTCCAAAATTCTATATAAGTTCGGGAGTGAAGTGGTTGGCTGAGTGATAGCGATTAGGGCATCGTCCGCAAAAAACATAGCTTTATGATGGACACCCGCCACCTCCAGTCCCTTTATGTTGATGGAGTTCCTGATGGCCAGACCCAGCGGCTCTATGGCCAGAATAAAGAGAAGCGGGATAAGGGGCATCCCTGCCGAGTTCCCCTGTGAATACCGAATGGCCCGGAGGTAAAGCCCAGGTATCTTACTCACGCAGCAGGGGCCGTGTAGAGAGCTCCTATCCATTCTAGGACGTTGCCCAAATCCCCATTTATGAAGCACCCACATCAGGGAATCGAAGGCTTTCTGTATGTCGCATGAGAGGAGAAAGGCCGGTATACCCCTGGAGTGGGCGTGGTGGACCAGATGCGCGACCCTCCTAACATTGTCGCCAGCCTGTCGAGCTGGAACAAAGCCCACCTGGTCCCCGTGTATGAGGTTGGTCACAAAAGGGTTCAGTGTATCTGGTTTGGGGATCATACATATGTCCACCAGGAGTGAGCTAGGGCTAAGTGAGGTTTCTGCGCACAGAGCATTAAACAGGTTCGACAGGTGGGGGGCCAGGATGGGGGCAAACTTTTTATAATACAGGCCGCTAAACCCATCTGGACCAGGAGTCTTAGAGGTTCGAAGGGATTTAATTATGGATGCCTCCATCCTGTCCACAAATCCCTGCTCGATAGTGGGTAGCTCAATTCCCTCAAAAAATTCTTCCAGCTTAGCAGGATTCGCGCATGCAGGGGCCGCGTAAAGAGTCGAGAGAAAATCCCCAAAGGCCGAAACAACTTTATTGGGGTCAGCAGTGACACCGCCCGAGTCAGATTTCAGTTTTATAGGCTGGTGCCTATCGAGGTCAGCCGCCCTCCACTGCAGCTCCGCCTGTTCAAACCTCAGAGTCAGTTCCTTTAATCTCCGCTGCCTTTCCCGTTTTTCAGTGGAGGCTATGGAGATAATGTTCCCTCTCATGGTGGCCTTTTGGGCTTCCCATAAAGATATTGGGGAGGAGACTGAGGTCGTGTTATGCTTGAAATACTCCTGTAACGCGTCCTGAATTTTAGAGCAGGTGGAGCCATTTGATAAAAGGGAATCGTTGAGCCGCCAGTTATAGGAGTGCTTGGTAGTGATCAGAAGGTCCAATACGGCCATTACTGGATTGTGATCAGACCATGCCGTAATATATATTTTGGAATCAATAATGGCGGGTAGCACAGATTGGGGGACCAGTAAGTGGTCTATCCTACAAAGTGTGCCATGTGGGTTAGAATAAAACGTAAAGTCCTGGGTTCTGGGGTTCGCCTCTCGCCATACATCACATAGACTGTAGTGGTTGAGGAGGGCACGGAAAGCTGTGAACTGAGCGTCCGGGGTCGATGAGGTCGCTCCCGGCTGCCCAGTGCGCCGTCTGTCCAGACCTGGGTGGATGGTCAGATTGGAGTCCCCTCCCAAGAACAGGGTCCCAATGGTGTTGCTCTGGATGACCGACAGTAGATGCTTAAAGAAGCGGGCCTGGAAGGTGTTGGGGGCATAATACATAACCAGAGTAAGCTCCACATCATAGAGGGTACCCTGCAATATAAGGTATCTACCCGTGGGGTCTGAAATCTCTTTGGAACAAATGAACGGGAGGCCCTTACGAAAGGCAATCAATACTCCCCTCTTTTTTTCCCTAGAACAGGCAAGGTAGGACAAGGGAAAATGACCACTAAGGTATTTGGGTTTGTAACTGGTGGAGAACCTAGTTTCCTGCAGGAAAATTATGTCGGCTTTACAGGATTTATAGTAATGAAAGGCCTTGTTGCGCTTGGCGGGGACATTAAAGCCCTGGACATTATGCGATATGACTTTAACATTTAACCCGACCATGACGACCCTGATGGTGGGGCCCAACATTAACTGGCCTGGTGGAGCACGGGAGAACCACGGGAAAAGGGCAGGGGAGGAAGCAAGGTGCAAATGGAAAGCTAAGGTGGGGATAAGGGAACAAAAATAACATGAGAGGCATGAACAACATGAAGAAAACCATAATAAAACATTTTAGACCAGTATGCGGTGAAGCACCGCATAGGGGTCTTCTAGATTCTGCAGTAGCAGAAAACGGTCCATAGACCAAGGCCACACATGGCCGCAGTTGGACCATCTGACAACTTGTCCAGTAGGGGGTAAACCCCGGAGGCACAGGACAAAACAGTGAGGTAAATATTATCATCCTTTAGCTTAAATAACCCAGCACACATAATTATTTAACGTAATGTAAAATAGCATAGGGGAAACGGCAAATAGACAGAAAAAAAGAAAGGGAAATACAACACAGCGCAATCTACGCTTCTAGCCTATAAGGGAGGTTCGAGTTCGGGAGTCCACGCCAGCTCCACTGGGCCTCCGCGGCCTTCAACAGGCGTCACGACCAACCCGGCGGCCAGCGCGGAGACGAAGACAGCATTATAATCCAAGACTCAGACGGGGGTCCAAATTTGGAGACCGAAGCGGCCCATTTGCCTCGTCGGCGGGCTATCACTGGAGAGCCCACATCAGCCCATCCAGGGCCCCACCCCCCCAGCCCCACCCCCGGCGTCGGCACATAACGGGTCCACCCAAAGAACCCGGCCCACCCAGTGTGGGGGGGGGGAGGCCGAGGCCAAACAAGGAGGGGCAACCGGGCACCCCCGAGGGACTCGACCCCCCAAGAAGGTGGAGGCAGGACCAGGACCCCGGCCTGTCCGTCATTCTGAAAATTCAAAACATTAGAAACATTTCAAACATTCAAACAATAGGGAAAAACTTTTGAAAAGACTATACCCAAAGGAAGGTAGTCACTCCGGATCAGGTGAATCATTGTCGCGACAGTCCGAGTCCTCATCCCGGGGCCGGACCAGACCCCGAGGGACGTCCAGCAACTCGGTCTCTTCTCCTGCGGGCAAGCACCTTTTCCCACAGGGGCTGGAGCGTTGGTCGACTAGGAGCTTGCCGAGTGGACACCCCGGATGCACGGACCGGAGAATCGGCGGGGGTCAGGCCCAAGTCCTTCAGGGTACACAGCAATTCCTCCGGAGAGTCCGCCGCGTGTTGACGACCCGCATGGGTGAACGCCAGCTTGAAGGGAAAGCCCCAGCGATATTTTATGTTGTGGCTTTTAAGGATTTCCAGGCCCGGCTTCATGGCTCTTCTCCGCTGCAGGGTCTCTGGGGCGACATCTGGGAAAATCTGGTAGCGGTAGTTCTGGAAGCACAAGTCCCCCTTTTCTCTAGCAGCCATCAGGATCATTTCCTTTGTGCGATAGAAAGTCGGCTTGACGACAATGTCCCTGGGGAGACCATCAGACCTCCTGGGGCCCAACGCCCTGTGAGCGCGATCTAGCTCCAGGCGGTCGACGGGCATGGAGGGGATCAATTCCTGTAGGAGAGCAGTAACAGTAGCCGGAACGTCCTCTATCGATTCTGGCAGGCCCCGGATGCGGATGTTCACCCTTCTGGATCTGTTCTCGAGGTCCTCTAGTTTTAGCTGTAGTGAGGTCATCTCATCCCGGAGGGTCGCCGTCTCAGACCCCCGGTGTTCCAGGGCCACAACTACGTCGACAATCTTATCTTCCAGCGTGCTGGTCCTGTTGCCCAAATCTTTGATTTCACTAAAGAAGCTGGATGAAAGTTGGGAAACAGCAGCCGCCAGCTCCTGTTGAAGTAAAACTTTAAATTTGGTGAGCAGATTGGCATCCCGCACTATGGGGTCCATGGCCTCCATATCAGGGTACCCACGGTCTGGCTGCAAGCCACCCCCATCTGTATCCTCAATCAGTATTTGGGATAGGTCGCTGCCTCTTGGCGAGAGTGGTTCTCCCGAGAGCCCCAAGTTCTCATTAGAAAGTGACAGGAGTGAACAGCCCGGCAGACAATGAGATTGGCTCGAAGAGGCGAGGAAAGGGTTGGGGCGTTTTTCCCCATCAGGCTCCCTTATGTGGCGGGTGGCCATATGGTGGGCACTGCATCCGGCATCAGTATGGTCCCGCGGCAGGGGTCTCTCCTCAATAGTTGCCCCCTCATCCAGGGGGGAGAATGTCGGGGGGGGGGGTTATGGACTGCATGGTGTGGGGGCTGTCCCGCTCTGACACCTCCACTGCTGGTGGGGGGGGGCGCCACGAGGACGCCGCCATTAAGCTAGGTTTCTCCTGAGGGGGGAGGGAGAGGGAGCTGAATGTGTCTGGCAGCCACCCGCCATGTGGACTGCGGAGGGCAGCTGCTGCTCCTACCTCATCCCCGCGCCCCTCCGTCGGATCCTCCGGGCGCCTATGTTCACATTGTGTGGGGAGGGAGGGCCACTCCTCCTCTCTCCCGGCCATCGTCACCGTCGCCATGCTGCCGTGCCTGCGCTGTTGCGGGCGCGCTGGGGTCCCGCCGGCTCTCCCGGCTCAGTGGCCCCGCGCTTTGCCCCCGCTCCTCCCCATCTCGACGCCGGAGACCCCCGAGCAGACGTACCAGCAGGATGGGGTAGGTGCTGCGCCTGTGTGCTGGCTACACACCGCCTCTGTGTGTCAGCAGAGCTGCTCTAAGAAGCCGCCATCTTCCACGGCGGTCGGCCACGCCCCCCCCGCAATATAGTATTCTTTAATAAAATAAATGTTTTATCTATAATAAATTAGACAATTTTTAAAAAATATATATTTTTTACATTTTTTTTTTTACTTAAAAACATAAAAAAAACTGGAAAAATTACAGACAAGACATTTCATGTTAAAGCCTAAACTCAAAAAAATATGTAATTTTCTTTGCAAAAATCACAGTTAAGGTAGGTAAACCCTGTGCAACCAAAGAATTATTCGAGGGATTACTTCCAGAAAGATAAAGCCACTAAAATAATATGGGTACGCTTAGAAACCTAAATGTGTGTACTTTCAAGGGAATATATGGTTTGTGGGGGGTATTCCAAATGTAAAGGGTTGTTTTGGTTGAAAAGCAAAAGGAAAAAGGTGTGCACTTTGCCTGCAGAGCTGAAATTTTCAAGTAAAATTATCGTTACACACATGCTTTACTTTGGGGTGTTTGGCAACTCTTCCCTTGACAGTACTTGGGTATTGTGGCATTTTGGGTATTGTTCTGTTCGGGGAACCTTGCTTTTTGAGATTTAACTTGTTTGTTCAAGTCATCCTTCAGCTTGACCACATGGAGAGATTATGCTCCACCTCCTGGGAGGAAACACAAACTGGAACAGAGGTTAATAGCCCCACCCCTTCCTCCCCACCTCAGTTATTTGTGTTTCCTCTCTGGGGGAACCACTGGACAGAGTGTTCTAAAGACAGTTAATCTATGGTCAATGTATTATTTTAGTTTTTTATTTTAAGCAACCCGGAGCTTCTGGGCAGTAGTATCAATATATATAGTATATCAATAAAATCAATATTCTGGCCAAGAGAGCCTGGGATGTGGCCTCTCTTTCTTTTCTTACAGGCCTGCCTTGGCATCTGATGGCATCCTAAGAAGCATGATGGTCTGGCTTAATAATTAAAAGGGTACATGGAAAGTAATACTCCTGATGAAAGCTTTCTGAAGGTTCTTTCAACCTTTTACAGGGCAGTAACTTTCCATCTGTGGAGAACACAGCGCAGAAACACATTTTATGTTGAAAATGATTATTAGCATTGCCTGGACTATTCAATCAACTTACTACTAAGGTTAATATTTCTTCCTTGCGTCATAATAGATGGTACCTGCTTCTTTTATAGATCAATTTTTCAATATAAAAAATGCCAATACTTTCCTGAACTTCAATCTATCACAGACAACCTGGCTGCATCTAACCCAGAGCTGACAGTATACTCATCAGACAAGCTCCGGGCATGCCTCTGTCTCCTAATCATGAGGAAGCATCATAACAAGTCATATTCTTCTATTGGAGCTGAGATGAATTGAACATATAGGAAGTTAGACTGACTGGCTTTTTTCGTTTCACAATGTATAACAGAGGTGGCAGGGGCCTAGAAAAACTGTGGCAAAGAATTACAAAGTCACTGTGAAAAGTTTGGCAAGGGCATGTTTGACATCATTGTTCCTCAGACTATATATCAGAGGATTTAGCATAGGTGTTACAGTTGAATATAAAATAGAAAAAAAGTGATCCATTACTTCCGAGTTGTCTGCCGGTGGCCTCATATACATACATAAAATAGTAACATAGTATAAAAACACCACCACCAGGTGAGATGTGCAGGTTGAGAATGCTTTTTTTCTACCCTCTACAGTTTTGATTCCAAGTATAACTCTTATGATATTAACATATGAACTTATACTAAACACAAAGGGGAAAAGCCCGTACAGTAAGGCTTCAATAAATATCATAATTTGAAACCCCACATCCCTGCAGGAAATAGTTGAAAGAGCTTTAACATCACAAAAAAACTGATGAATTTTATTGGTGATACAAAACCGTAATTTTGATGCCAAAAGAATCATGAAAATGCCATTTACAATGGCGGATCCCCAGCTCAATCCAAGAAGGAATGCACATTTCTTCCAATTCATAATCAGCTGATAATTTAAAGGATTACAAATAGCTGCATACCGATCATAAGCCATGGAGGACAACAACATAATTTCTGTCCCACCCATGACCATGAAGAAGAATGTTTGCGTCAAACATGTTATAAGACTGATTGTATTTTTTTCACTTATAAGAATGTCCAGGAGTTTTGGAAGTGTGACAGTAGGATAACCAATATCAACAAGTGATAAACTGGCTAGAAAGAAGTACATGGGGGTGTGGAGGTGTATATCATTATATATCACAGTTATTATAATAAGATTCCATATAACCCCAATCACATATAGCACCAAAAATGTAGCAAAAATTAGGTGACGACTTTCTGCATATGCAGAGAATGCCAGGATGTAGAATTCACTAAAATATGTTATATTTTCCATATGCTTGCTAGTCAAGATTAAATATCCATCCTAGAGAAGCAAGTACATTTTACTGACATATAAAAAGCTCTGGTTAAATAATATAATAAATTAATTACAACAGTAAATTATATGTGTCTCGGCATATTTCTGGGTATGACTTGTGCTTGCTCAGTAGCAAACCCCAATTCTATCTGCACACATATAATATATTTGAGTGCCACTCTGCACTTTTTGCCATCCCAGTACACAGATACCTGGCGGTGATTGGGGGCGCACCAAAAGGGGGTATCTAAATGGTCTTGTATATTATTGTAACAATGTAAACATGAAACAATGAAACATCCCCTTCTTGCTTTAAAAGTGATCAATCACTTGGGGGACTTTGGTTCGAAATTCTTGTTGTTAGGAGGTACATGGCTTTGGAACCACTGCCCTCTAAGATCTAAGTATTAGAAATACCCACTAATTATAGACAGGGCCAGCTGGAGAAGTTATCTGAGCAAGTCAAAAGTGAGAAACTAGGAGTTGCCAGAAGTAAAATCAGCATGTTGTCCAGAAACAAGCAAGTCCAGGTCATACAGAGGAATCAGTGCCAAGCAGACAAAGTCAAGTCAGGTCAAGTCAGGAAGGGGTTGGTCTTAGTGGCATACAAAAGTAGGTCATATGAAAGCAAGGTTAGCAATGGATAAATAGATAAGAACATTTCAATTACTTAAATAGGCAGGGTGGTCGGTAAGTGACAAAAGCAAAGCAAGTCAAACTGTAGGGCAATTACAGTGCCTTGAAAAGGTATTCAAACTCCTTGAACCTTTCTAAAGCCACAAATGTAAATGTATTTTATGTGATAGATCAACACAAATTAGCAAGTGTTTGTGAAGCAAAATTAAAATGACTCATACTTTTCACAAATGTATAAAAAAAATTGTGGTGGGCATATGTATTTAGCCCCTTGAGTCAATACTTTGCAAAAAGCTTTAGATCAGTCAGATTGGATAGAGAGCAGTTGCAAACAGCAATTTCCAAGTCATGCCACAGATTGTCAATGGAAATTAGCTCTTCCAACACATATAGCCTCTAACAGTTTTTTCTTCAGAATTGCCCTGTATTTAGCTCCATCTATCTTCTGATCAACTCTAAAAAAAAGTTCCCATTCACTGCTGAAAAAAAGCACACTCACAGCATGCTTCTGCTACCACTATTAACACCATAGTGTGTTTAGTGTAATGTGCAGGGTTAGCTTTGTGCCACACATAGCTTTTGGCATTCAAGCAAGAAAGTTCAACTTCTTCCGCATGTTTGCTGTGTCCCCTACATAGCTTGAGGCAAACTGCAAACGTGCCTTCTTATGGCTTGCTTTCAAATATAGCTTTCTTCTTGCCACTACTCCATAAAGGCCAGCATGACTAATAGTTGTCCTGTAGACAGATTCTCCCACCTGAGCTGGGGGATGACCTTGTCTACGTTGGTTTGCATTGCAGTTGTGACATTCTCCTTCCATTTATGAATGATAGATTGAACAGTGCTCTATGACATGTCCCAAGATTGAACTTTTATTTTTTATAACCTAAACCCTGAAATACAATTTGCTTCAGCTTTATCCTTGAGCTGTCTTGTGCCCCAAGGTTTCCTTGTAGTTACATTGGTGTTATACAACTAATACTGAGAATAAATTACCTACAGGTAGACTGATTATTAACTAATTTTCTTGGGGGGGTCATCAGAGGTAACTTGAGGGGGTACAGGGGGTGCAACCACACTGCGGCCCAGAAGGTCAGAGGGGCCTGATTATTGTTGCTCTTCCACCTTATTTATCATATTTGTGTTTACTTGGCAAAATAAGATAAAGGAAGCAGAATTGGTCTCTGCTGTTTCAGTCATTAGTTGTCTAGCTGCATCCAACTGCGTTAAAAGACAGAAAAATGTTTACTTTATGAGCCATGAAAGAGCCCAATTTAATGTATGCACCAGGCCCTGTCATATTTAGGTGCCTTGCTCAAGAGCAATTCAGTCATGTCACATCCGGGAATATAACTTGCCAATCTCTGTTCACAAGGCTGTTTCTTTACCGCTAGGCCACAACTGTCCCCTTATTTATTTATTTAGGTCTATCAGAGTGCAGGAGGCTGCATACATATGCATGCAATGCTTTTCAGTTGTTTCTTCTTTTTATTCAATTTGGAAAGGCATGTATCGTTTTCATTACACTTCACAAATATGTACTTGCTACTTCCTGTTACTCTATTACGTAAAATCTCAATAAAATACATTTAGGTTTGTGACTGTAACATATAAAAATGTGAAAAAGTTAAAGGGGTATGAATACTTTTTTAAGGCACTGTAATACATACATACAACTAGGTTTCCTGCACTCAGCTCCTGCCAAAACAAAAACAAAATAACATCAGTGGAGTTAGGAGCCTGCTGGTGCGGAAACCATCTGATACATTCTAAAAGTCAGAATTCAACAAGCAGAGCCAAGGTTGCCAAGTAGCTGGTTGATGGATAATCCATTCTGGACCAACACAACCAGCCTAGCATACACACCAATATACAAAGATTATGTAGATACGCACAGCCCTACTAATGAGCGACTAATAAATACCGAGTGATAAAAGGGGTGCCCACCAAAGGGAAGGGGAACTAGTACGAAATATGCGTGTGCTATGTTGGGGCTCTGGAGAAGCCCCCGAAAGAACCCCTTATAGGAGAAGGTCGCACACCCAAATATGTACACAAATAATAAAAAATGGATTTATTAGAAGTAAATGACTACAAAAAACAGGGGGCTCGGTCACACACATCTGCAGAAGTATGCTTAAGCTGCACCACCAGCGCCAAGGGGCACCTTGGCGCTGGTGGTGCAGCTTAAGCATACTTCTGCAGATGTGTGTGACCGAGCCCATTGTTTTTAACCTAGTTTAGAGACAGATTGTAGGTTGGTCAGCAAGCTAACTGGTTTGAGTGCTGTGGCCCCTTTAAGACTTTTTCAAAAACAGAGAAAAAAAATGTGAAGGCTGATTTAAGCATAGTGCTACATGCCATTTGTGTGTATGTAGCGGCGCTTAGAGCTTCCGTCATAGTACGCTGCAAGCAGGTATCCGGCGCTATAATGTAGCTTTGGCGCTGGACAAGTGGTGCTGTAGTATCCTGTTCAGCATTGATAAAATGCTGTGATGTCTGGAGGGTGCTGTAGAAGCGCTCTCCCAGATTCACTGCAGCACCTGAGCGTACCAATGCTGCTATTGCTTCATGTAGCTCCCTGAGGGAAAGCCGCCCAAGATAATGCCACATATAGCAACAGGACTGCGCTGCAACGAACGATAGGTAGCGCCAGTTAAATGCATCTGACACTCGGCACTGAAGCCCATATTTAAGAAAAAGGGCCATAAAGCCAGCGTCGATGCTACAAAACTGGGTGCACTAGCGACGGGCACCAGTCTTGTTTCTGACCACATATACACCAGTACCAGAGCGAAAACACATGGAATGGCATAATTTTTTACACTGTAACACTGAAATTACTGCAATGGCATACCAACACATACAATTCCGACAAAAATATTTGGTTGGTGGCCAGGATAAAACCCAAACTCTGTTTATACAAAGGGGTTTATTCATCAAGCCATAGCGCCAGGCAACAACTGGCAGCGACAGGTAACGACAGGTAGTGAACGGTGCACGCCAGGCTCTGTACACAATACCACATTTATCAAAGCGAAACTGGTGAGCAACTCTAACAGCAACACGTAGTGACCGATTCATCATCACAGGCTGCTCACAGTAAACTGCCGGCGCTCTGGCTTCCGCCTGGTATTACCTGTCGCTACCTGTCGCTCTCCCATACTTTTCAATGGACAATAGTTTTCTTCTGTTTAAACAGGGTTTCAATTTATTTTTTTTTTAATTAGCAAATAAGTGTGTTACCTCTCATGGCCTAGAAAAAATCATTTTGAAACATTTTTGGATTTATAATATTTTTATGCAGAATTGTCCTTACATGTCTGGTATTAAAGTGTTCATGTTACAATAGGGTTGATTCAGAGAGACATAAAATGAATTTTGTTTTTGTGTCGATCTGTTTTTTTTTTTTTTTTTTCCCGCTTGCGTATGAGTGTATGAGTGATTCTAAGCATGCATCGGGAGCCTTCAGTAAAGTGTTCGTCCGTTTGTATGTCAACGAGAATGTCATTTTTCAGCTTTCGTTTTTCATTTAGGTTACTTAGGAAACAACGTAGGCTTCAGTTTTTTGCCTTTTTCCAACACCGCCTCGAACAAATGATTTACTTTTCCCGTTACATTCTGAATTCCTTTTTCTATAAATAAACGTCCAGACGGAAATCTTTACTACCTTACGTCTGTGCACAACAAAATTAACTCATTCATGTGGTCGTCTCCATATTTTGATCACTCACTTCTGCTACAATGCTTACCTCAATTACATCGCGGTCTGGATATTCTTCCTTTTGCGCCCTTAATGCTTACCTCAATCACATCGCGGTTTTATTCTTCTTTATGTTGCACTCTTAATGCTTACCTCAATCACATCGCGGTCTGCATATTCTTCATTTTTTTTAGTTTGGGTTCTTCCTACGTTTTGCTGTAACCAACCCTTAATGATTTTTTTTCATTAAATGACACAGAAAAAAGTTTTTTTTTGCCTTTTTTTTTTAACGGTGTGAAAATTTACAAAAAATTAAAAAAGTACAAAAAAGTGTGAAAAAGTACAAAATTATTTTTTTTTTTGGTAAAAAATTTAAAAACATAATAAATATTAAGAATTTTTTTTACAAAATTAAAACCATAAAACTATATACAAAGCCATGGCAGACCCCAGATAATTATTTTGTATCTGTGGTCCCCAACGAATCGCTCAGCTCCTGCATCTCGCCCACCAACCGAAACACCGTTGCAGTGATTTGTGTCAATCTCGCATGTGCGGTGTCTGTAAAAAAAAAGAGAACAAAATTATTGTTCTGCAAATACATGTTTATCAGCTGTGGATGGAATGCTTATTGGGTTGAAATCTAACTCATGAGGCCATATGTCATTATGCTAAGGAATTTCTTAGAGGAAGAGGCCATATGTCATTATGCTAATGGAGGTAAACACGATTGAGTCGGGTCAGCTCGAACAGCTCAACGTCATGCATGCGATCAATGTTCATGCATCTCCGGTGCAATCTGGCCTCGGCCATGCTGATACATGCAATGCCTTGGAGCTGAAGGCGCTCATACTCCTCCACATAGCCACAAAACATGTTCAACAATAGCAGTCAGAGTCCAAAATGGTCCCGTAAGTGGAGCGGAAATGAAACCGTTTTATAGGGCGGTGGACCATCGGCAATCAGGTCTCAGAATCAGATGCAAGCCCATTCCAATAACGTACCTTATCTGAACTAACGCAAATTATCAGATTTAGATCCGTAACTTTATTCGAACTAACGCAAATTATCCGATTTCGTTCCGTCCATCGAAAGCGCATATACGCGTTAGTGGGAACGAACATACGCATGGAAAAACCAAAAAACAAGCCAAACAGTCAAAAAAAATACACAGACACATGCGAAAGTCCATGCGTAGCTGTCTCTGAATCAACCCTAATGTAATAACAATGTCATTCCAAATGTTTTCGCTTTGTTACTAGTGGATACATGTTCAAAAACAGCCAATTTTTAACCATTTTTTTCCCGTAAGTTGCTGTGTAGTCATTGTGCATGTGTATCATTGTGTATCACTGGCTTGTGGCATACACCATTTTTGTTTATTTTTTAATTTCATGGTTATTCCCGCTGTCCCCCACCAGTTTGACATCCCCTGTAGTATGCATGTCAGTCTTGAGCATTTGCCCTCCTTAGCCCACCTTCTCTTTTTCCACACCATTACCCATCCCTGTTTGAGCTGCTACAATCTGCTTGAAGTAAGTTGTTTTATTAAAGTGCACCACAAAGCATATACATGTAGAGAACATAATTGTTTATTAATGTATTTTCTATCATTCTTTTTTTTTGCATTTTAAACGTTTTAAAAAGCTAAAATATTTGCTGTCTGTGGGACCAACATGGCACCTATAAATACAAAAAAAAAGCATGTTAACACCTGTTTGTACACGTGTGTCTGTAGATGCCCCCCATTTTCTATATAGTTACATATAGAACATTGTTCTGCAACCTTTTAGGGGGCCCCCTCCCTTGCGGCACCATCCCTTTTTCGGGGTCTGTAATGAAAAGAACCTGATGTTATCAGTCTGCACATGTGTGGTATGCATTCTGTTTGTGTAGTGGTCTGCTTCACTGGGTTTACACCCACCTGAGTCTGGCTCTGTTACCGTATTGGGTGGCCCCATTAACGCATACTCCCCCTCGGAGGATCCTGTATGGACAGAGAAGCACAAGACACCAGCACTTAGCATATATGTCATCTGGCTTTCCATTTACACAACCTGGGTGTTTGTGGCGTATTGGCCTACCTGACTGCTGCTGTACTGTGGGCAACTCCAAGCCCAACACCCCATCCTCTTCAGCGGGTTCTGGTGCTGGTGGTGGGGAGGCTGTAGAGGAGGAAGAGGACATTAGCAGTGTTTGGGGCCGCCGTCTTACACCCACACCCTGTCTTCTTGGCCCCACTGTTCGGACACCTCACCCCTGGGTAGCCTTTATGCCAAGCCAGAACTCTCCAGCTACAAAAGAGAATAAAAGGGAAAAAAAGTCACTTATAAAGTTAGGCCTGATTGCTCAACTTCTCTCTAGATCCACTTACCAGGGAAGTTCTGGCTGTGGAACCTGCGCACCCATAGTCATTTTCGTCATTTGAGGTCCAACCGATGTTGCATAATTTGGGTGTGGGTGCATAGTGAACATCGACTACCTGCTCACATGGGAAGCCACTTCCTCTGCCAACGACAGGCCAGAACTCACCAGAGATTCTGCTGGATCCAATTGCTGAAAATTATGACTGGCTGCTCAACCCACCAGCCAGCAACTACGGCTCAAGAGGAAACACCTGCGCACACAGTTGCCCCATCTGGCGTACCTTCCATGGACTCATCCTCAAGGCCTGGGCTATCCACCAATCACCCACCCAATGAGGGAAGTCCAGACACAGATGAGACCAACCACCAGAACTCCGGAAGGCTCACCTTGCTTGAGGCTCTGCAACAAGCCCAGAGTGAAAGCAGGGCAACCTCATCATAACCCAGCATGATGGACTTGGGCGGGGGGGACACTTGTTGACTGGCCAGCAGGTAACTGTTTTTTTTGGTGTTGAAGATGTGGCCTGTGTTGAGCAGGAGCCTAACACATTGGTTGTAGTTGGACATATGTAAGGGGGTGCAACATTATAAAAAGACTGTAGCCAAACACAAACAAAAAACAATTATGAAAAAGAGGAGTCCACCAAATGCTGGGGAATTGTTTGGCCAGCACAGCTCTGGGTCCCAGAATACAGGTGTCCAGGTATATCTGGAGCTGCAGCAGGGGTTGCCTCCTCCACATGTGCTGTCACACGCTCCATCAAGGCCAAAATGTTCAGAGTGATGGATGGCAAAATTAATTTTACCATCTTTTATTGGAGTGTGCCCCCTGAGTGGTCCAGACATCGAAATCTTGACTTGAGCAGGCCAAAGGTGCACTCCACAAATGCCCATGTGCGGCTGTGGGACTGAATATAGGCCTTCTGGCCAGCTGTCTGTGGCCTTAGAAAGGGCGTCAGGAGCCAGGGCAGCAAGGGGATAAACCAAATCACCTAAAAGGACAATAACCAAATATTAGCAACAAAAAGGGGACCAAAAACAAAAACAGAATGGACAAACTAATAAATTGCACCTGTTGGAGATCAGGGAACACAGTTGCAAGGAGGAAAAAATGTAGTGGCACGTGTAATGGGAACATTGGCTAACCAAACTCAATGTAAGCCACTGTGCATGTACAAAGGGTTAATTAGTAACAGTGAGAAGGGGACATTTATATTGGCACATGAGCACAATAGAAGTGATGGGGGCAGAGAGCTAACAAAACAAAATAGCTAACAAAACAAAATAGCAACACATAGAAAACAGTTGCACCCATACAAAATGCAATAAAGAGTGCAAATTCAATGCTAACAATAGACCTACAGATCCTAAAAAAGAATAAACACCTTTAACCAGAAGCCAACCACCAGTCAGCTCACCACTCCTAAAATAGATATACAGACAGTAATTTTGAAATGGAACACTACGGTTTTTATAGTCCTAAAAAAGGACAAATCAGGGCTGGGAATCCCGCACAAACGCAGACAAAACCCATAAAGATATATGTCCAATTAGTAGTGTAAGTCTTGCTGCACCACCATCAGGGGGTGGACTTGGCGTCCTGGACCTGGGACATTAACACTTTAGTGCCACACCTGTAATGACAATTCTGCACAAAAATATAAAAAGTCTAAAAAGTTTCTTAAAGTGTTTGTTTGCAGCCAGGAGAGGTCACACAATGATTTGAGCAAAAAAAAAAAAAAATTAAATTGCCAAACATGCTATTTATACACAACTAATGAAGCCCCGTTGAAATGTATGAGAGAGCGCTACAGAGCGACAGGTACTACATGACGCTCCTGAACCTAGAGCACCGGCGCTATACACTGAGCCGCCTGTAATAATACATGTGATGCTACATGGCGCTGTTAGAGGCGCTCACCAGATTCGCTTTCTTAAATGTTCACCTGTTCAAAGTTCACCTGGCGCTACGTGCCGCTACCTGCCGCTATCCCTTCTTAAATAACCCCCCGTAGTAAATATGGAACTTCACTGGCTAGCTGCAGTACAGCACACTGAGGCACAGCCAAGGGAAGGTATTCTAATTGCATATTATGCGTATTTGCAATTATTTCAACACAAATGATTGAAATGGCTGTATTTAGCCAGTATTTTGGGTTGCAGGGAATTGTGAATATTTTGTCATCTTTAATAGCTGCAGTGTACAGAGATCTAACTTCACTGACCTATTTTGTAATAATAGAAGCATTCTACCATTACTACTATTTTACAAATACTACTTTTGTGGGACAGTCATGGTCCCCAGAGTGTTGCAGTTTTGGTTCCTGGCTGCAGCAAAACTGAAGTTCTCTTGAGCAGGAAACCTAACCCAACTTCCGCCTGGGTGCCATGGCTAGGGTGCCCAATGCTCCCAGCATATGCATGCACCCACTTTCTCCTAGTGTGATTCACTTGTGTGTGTTCTCTTACTGCACAGATGGGATAAAAGTGGAGCACAAATTCTATGTGCGTACAAGCATAAAATAGTGAAATAAGCACATGATCATCATCATTATTATTAGAAGCATTGACTGAAAGTAAATGTTAATAGTAAGTGAGTGAGTGTGTGAAAAGCAAGACTGTGGAACAATCACCTTTTTTAGGGGATACATTTTGTATTGTATTTGATTGTTACATTTGTTTTTTGTATTGTGGTTTTGTTTTATCATTAAAAAAGCATATTAAAAATTTCCTCCGTCACCGCTAATTGCTATATTCTATTTCTAGCATCCATCCAATCTTTCATTGGCATGTTCTCTTTGTACACAGTGAATGGAGGTAAGTACTACATTCCGTGGAGTTCTGGGGGGCACCAAGGTGTAGAGTGCAGGGCCTTCCCAGATGAAAAAGTATTGAAGAGCTGAACTGAGGTCGATCTGCTACAGGGCAGGAAAGGTTAGTATCTTTGAAAAATGTCTGGACCAGTCCATTAAATTAAAAAAAATAAGAAAATGAAAAAAATAATAATTTGAAGAGTATGGCGTTATGAATTAATGAAAAAAAAATGAATTGCTAGTGTGAACTGTGTTGCATTCAGCAATGTCTGTGCAAGGCTATTCAAAATTGATATAAGTGGTTAATGCAGCAGGTTGTACAATGTTTATTTATGATATTTATTTATGATATTATTATTTTTTTTTTAATATTGGGAAGCAGCTGGGGCACTACTTACTGTACATTTTTTATAATGCAACCTATATGAAAAGTTAAAACAGCAAAATATGCATTAGTTTACATTCAATGAAAATAACTTAAATTTACATATGCATCTGGATAACATAATTGTATAATGCATTATTTTTTCGGTTCCTATAATAAGACATGGAGCCTTATTTATAAAGTGTCGCCACACAACGCCACTTTTTTGGCCTCAGCGGCACTCATCATGCTATTTAAGACACAAAAAATGTCAGCACTGCTGCGGCCCCCAGCTAGCATCTTATTTAGCACTGGGCCGGGTCAAGATCCCATAGAGAACAATGGGCAGAACTAGATTGAAGTGTTTTATGTGTATAAATAATATCGCACACACATTTCTTTGTACAGAACTAGCACTGTGACTTGTCAATAATGGAAACACAGGACCTAGATGTCACCAAATGAGATTTTTTTTCATAGGAAAAACGCTTTTTCATGGCTTCTTTTTCTTGTGTAATTTGGACAAATACAACTAAAACACAGCCTAAATGCACTGCCCCCTTTGCTCCAAGCAGTGATTTCTTCTAACTGTAATGATGAAACACAGACCAGCCCCACAAAAATACAGCCCCAGTCTTTTCAAGGAGGAAAAAATTAATAAATATGCTGTGCAGCATTGAAAAGACGGCAGCACAAAGTGGCGCTCACTGGCGCTGGCAAAATTGGCAGTCGGGTCCAACAGGCACTGACGCAGGCCATCCAATACCTAGTGCAACAAGCAAAGCAAATTAGCATGTGTCGCTGTGACTTTGAGTGTCATTGTAGTCCACAGCACAGTGCCAGAAAAGACAAAAATGCGAGCACTCTAAAACTGGTGCTACAGCCACCAGAAAGATGCTAAATAGTGCACATGAAAAATTAGGCCTATTATTGGCTTGAAAAATCATTTTTTATAATGTCATGATATTGTTTGTACTCTAGGAAGGCTCAAGGAACAGGAGATGTTGCATATCTACAATCCGTCTACCTGCATATAAAAGAGCAGCGTTACACAAGAGAAATATATAAAGAGAGTCAGTAAATGTATTTAAACCTAAGGATCACAAGGGTATTTCTGGCATTGTCAGCAGGGAGGAAGGTCTCTAGCTGCATCAAATTCTACAACTACTCCCTTATTGACATTGTAAATGTTATTTTCATTATAATGTTTTATTTAAATATATCATTTTACTCAGTTACCTTAACATTTTTATGTTGCATATGAAATATAATAAAATATTATACTCTCCTTTCCTCATTTTTAGCACATCACTACAGGTCTGATGCTTTAATACTTGACACATAGATAAGGGTTACGAGATCAATTTAGGCATAGTGTTTACTGACAGCTTCAGGTAGATTGGAAAATGTAGTCAGGCAGTGGGGAAAACAAGCAGGATGTTCGGCTGCATAGCTTGAGGCATCACTAGTAAGAGGGAGGTCGTGATGCCTTTATCCCGAGAACTAACCTATAAAAAAGACATTTTTCAAATAGAACTGGTCCAAAGGCAGGCAATACAAATAGTGGAGGGATTTAAAGAACTTAATTTGTACAGTCTGGAGGAAAGATGGGAAAGAGGCCACATTATTGACATCTTTAAATATGTGAAAGTTAAAAGGTTTAACCCTTTCATTGCCAGCCTACCTGAAGATGTTTGTCCCTCTGCTGCTAGGCCATTTTTCACTATACGCTATACATGTTTAACTGTGATTTTTGCAAGGATTTCCAGAAAATGTATATATTGTTTTTATTTGGCAGTTTGGGCTTTAACATAAAATGTCTTTTGTGTCTTGTGCTTTCCCAATAGTCTTAGGTGAAGTATCTAGAAAAAAAAATTACAAAAATGCTATTTTTTAGCTTTTTTTTAAATAAAAAATGTAATTTTTGAAAGAAAATAATATTTCTTCTGGTTACAACGGTACCACATATGTATCAATAGAAACCCTTATCTGTCCAACACACTCCCCAAACTGAAACAGCGCTTTAGGTGATTTTTAAGGATGAGCGAATTGTATCTGATGAATCTGAATTTGTTACGAATTTCAGGAAATAAGCGATTCGTAACAAATGCAAATAACAAGCGAATTGCTTCATTAAACTCCATTTAGTGCCGTCCAGGCTCCAGGGCATGTAAAATAGCTGATTCATATGTCAGGGCATGGGGCAAGGAATCCTGCGAAGGCAGAAAGGTGGGATGACACTAAATCAGATGCAGCATGCAGCCTAACAGCAGCCAGCCACCACAGTGATGTCACAGCCCTATATAATTGGCAGCCATCTTGCAGCCACGCACTTCGGCTTTGTATTCCAGAGAGAGGGACAGAGCGAGGGACAGAGAGAGTGACAAAGAGAGGGACAGAGAGAGGGACAGAGAGACACAGTGACAGTGTGCTGCAGCATCTATTCACCTCTAAGCTAATTTCCAGCATAAAAACACTGAAAGGGAAGAGAGACAACATGAGACTCAGTGACAGTGTGCTGCATCAGTGATTCACCTCTAAGCTAACTTCCAGCATAAAAGCACTGGGAATGGAGACAGCTTGAGACACAGTGTACTGCTGCACTGGTGTGTTAATAGTGCATTATTTCCTTATTTATTGTTCTTAATAGTAGCCAGCCAGTTAGAGTGAGCAGAACACTAAAAGCTTATTGTCCTCTATTAGGTGTAACCTGTGCGCACATCTCAGGGGTGTACCATTTTGTTTCTGTTAAAGTCTTCAGGGCCTAGTTACTGTCAAAGGCCAGACAAAATTACACCCCCCCCCCAAAAGTAAACACATGCTGCTGTTGTAGACAAATACTGTTTTGAAGTGGACCAATACCCAGGATTTTGACTATTCTGGGTTATATATGATCCTTTTCCCCGGTTTGTCTGTGTGAAACCCTCCAGATCGCCAGCTGCTCCAAGCGCACTGACCCTCGCAATGCATGCACCCTACTACCCTACTCTATCGATCCGTCCGGGTCTCCTCTTTAATTTGGTGCCTGCCGATCCTTCCTGGGGGCTCGGATGGCTCCAGGAGAACCCCCGGAATAGTGACCCCCCCTTCGGCAGCAGCCGCTGCTAACTGTAAAGAAAAAAAAAAAGACATTTAATCACCTGAAGCTGCGATCGCTCCCGCAGGCTCTTCTCTTCTTCGAGGGGGGGGCTTCGATCACCCCCCCAGGCTGCTTAGTCTTCAGGAGAGGGCTCAACATGCCTTCTCCTCCTGCTTCCCAATGGGCGCCGTCATCTTGACGACTAACCCTTGGGGGTGGGGCTTATGATATCACTCACCGTGTGTCGTCCTGGCTCCCCTCTGCTCAGCTTTTAGATGCCCTGGTGATCGCTGGGCAGAGCAGTAGAGGGGTAGGGGATGCTCTGATCCCCTGCCCCCCCCCCTCCTCTGGCCAGCGATCACCAGGGCATCTGTCATCTAATTGACACAGGAGCTGACAATCGGAGGTAAAAACATTTTTTTTTTTTTTTAATAAATGACATTTTTTGTGTGGTGTGTGTTTTTTTTTTTACTGTTAACCCTTTGTGAACTGGTAAGCGATCCATGGGACCCCTATACCAGTTCACAAGGCTGGGGGCTGGCAAGTCACCTGCAGCTAGCGCCATTAACCTTCACACCCTTATTACCTGCCTCCCCAACGCCCAGGGGGGCAGAAGAGCCCGGGCCCACACAGGGTATGTGAGCTTGTAGGCTGCAGGGTGGGGGGCCACAAAAGCTGGCCCCTCAATTCTGTTCCTACAAACCCCCATAGCTGGTCCCGGGCTGGTTATGACGGGTAGTGGGGACCCTACGTCATTTTTTGGGGGATTTGTAAGGGTTAGGGTTAGGGTTAGCCTAACCCTAACCCTTAAAATTCCCCAAAAAATGGGAGGGGGGACCCTGTGTCATTTTTTTTTAAATTAACCCCTTATGCTCTGTTGCCCAGCAGCTATAAAAGGCTTCCAGCAGCAGCAGGAGAGCAAAAGCCAGATTGATCAGCTTGGGACACAGTGCCCAGGGATGGATGGGAGGTATTAAAAAAAACAAATAAAATATTTTTTCTCCATGTGTCTGTGTGTTTTTTTACATTTAACCCTTTGTGAACTGGTAAAGGATCCACGAGACCCCTATACCAGTTCACAAGGCCTGGGGCTGGCAAGTACCTGCGGCTAGCGGGTGACTTGCTATTAACCCCCGGCACCCTAATTACCTGCCTCCCCAAAGCCCAGGGGGGGGGGCAGAAGAGCCCGGCCTACGGAGCTTGTAGCCGGCAGGGCGGGGGCCACCAAAACTGGCCCCTTCGCCCTGTTCCTACAAGCCCCCATAGCTGGTCCAGGGCTGGTTATGATGGGTTTTTTAAGGGTTTTAACCCTTAAATTTCCAGGAGGGGGGACCCTATGTGATTTTTTTTTAATTAACCCCTTATGTTTATAGTGTGGATAGTAGTATGTTATTTGTAAATGTTATAAAGTGCTCTTTTCAGTTTGGGGGGGGGGTCTCCTGGGCAAGAATGGGGGGGCTACCAGTACATATGGGGTACCATTGTAATCGGGAGAAATGGGGCTTTCACGTGCAATATGGTTTTCATTAATAAACCAATGTTTTATTTAAAATAAAGGGGACAATTGTCTAAAAAATATTATTTTTTAATTTTTTTTTGTTTTTTTTTACGCAAAAATATTTAAAAAACAGTAGAAAAATTACAAACAAGACATTTTATGTTAAAGCCTAAACTCTGCTGCAAAAAATATATATATATATTTTCCTGGAAAATCACGGTTAAACATGGCGCAAAATGGGGAAAAATGACCTGTCAACAGAGGGTGACAAAACTTCAAGTAGGCTGGCAATTAAAAGGGTTAATAGTACCTATGCATGTTGGGTATTGTTCTGCTCAGGGGACCTTGCGCTTTCAGATTTATCTTGTTTTTTCTTGTTTGCATATTGATATTTTAGGAAAACATGTTTTTTATTCTGCTTTTTTATAATTTTTTTAGGGAAACCCTGTGCAACCTAAGAAGTCTTCAAGGGATTACTTCCAGAAAGACGAGGCCACTACAACAAGCTGGGTACGCTTAGAAAGCTTAACATGTGTACTTTCAGGCACTATATGATTTATAGGGGATTTTCCAAATGTAAAGGGTTGTTTTGGTTGAAAAACTGCAAGGTGCGCACTTTGTCTGCAGAGCTGAAATTTTCAAGTAAAATTACCGTTACTCACATGCTTTACTTTGTGGTGTTTGCCAACTCTTCCCTTGACAGTAACTATGCATGCTGGGTATTGTTCTGTTTGAGGGATGTTGCTTTTTCAGATTTTACTAGTTTTTTCTTGTTTGCATATAGTTTTTTTAGGAAAATGTGGCTTTGATTCTTCTTTTTTATTCTTTTTTATGGAAACTCTTTGCAACCAAAGAATTGATTGAGGGATTACTTCCACAAAACTACACCCACATCAACAAGCCTGGTATGCCTAGAAAGCTTGAGGTGTGTCCTTCCAGAGAATATATAGTTTGTATTTTAAATGTAAAAGGTTGTTTTTCTGGAAAATATGCAAGGTGCGCTTAGCGCATATCACAGTTGTATTTTATCTGAAAATCTCCTAAAGCGCTGATTCAGTTTGGGGGAGTCTCCTGGGCAGGAAAGGGTGTCTACCAATACATGTGGTACCGCAATAAGACTTTATTGACAAACTTACATTTTTCATTACAAACAAACACTACAAATTGCAAAAAATAGATTTTTTTTAAAAAACATTTTTGGCACATATTTCACCCAAAAGTATTGAGAATACACTACAAAAAGCCCAACCAAGATATTTCATGTTAAAGCTCAAACTCTGCTTAAAAAAACAATCTATAATTTTTCTGGAAAATCCCTGAAAATCCCTTTAAAAATCAAAGTTGAATATGTGTAGCACAAAATAGTGAAAAGTGGTCTGGCAACAAAGGGTGACCAAAACTCCTGGTAGGCTGGCACTTAAAGGGTTAAGCCTACTAGAGGCCATTGAACTGAGCCTAGTTACTGTGAAAGACCAGACAAATTTACACACCTGCCCAAAAGTACACACCTGCTGCTGTTGTAGACAAATACTGTTTTAATCCTACTGGAGGGCATTGAACTGGGCCTAGTTACTGTGAAAGGGCAGACAAAATTACACACCTGCCCAAAAGTACACACCTGCTGCTGTTGTAGACAAATACTGTTTTAATCTTACTGGAGGCCATTGAACTGAGCCTAGTTACTGTGAAAGACCAGACAAATTTACACACCTGCCCAAAAGTACACACCTGCTGCTGTTGTAGACAAATACTGTTTTAGTCCTACTGGAGGGCATTGAACTGGGCCTAGTTACTGTGAAAGGGCAGACAAAATTACACACCTGCCCAAAAGTACACACCTGCTGCTGTTGTAGACAAATACTGTTTTAATCTTACTGGAGGGCATTGAACTGGGCCTAGTTACTGTGAAAGGCCAGACAAAATTACACACCTGCCCAAAAGTACACACCTGCTGCTGTTGTAGACAAATACTGTTTTAATCCTACTGGAGGGCATTGAACTGGGCCTAGTTACTGTGAAAGGCCAGACAAAATTACACACCTGCCCAAAAGTACACACCTGCTGCTGTTGTAGACAAATACTGTTTTAATCTTACTGGAGGGCATTGAACTGGGCCTAGTTACTGTGAAAGGCCAGACAAAATTACACACCTGCCCAAAAGTACACACCTTGCGTTTGTTGTAGACAAATACTGTTTTAAGCCTACTGGAGCGCATTAAATTACACTCATAAGTGCATACCACATATGTACACCTAAGACCTAACACCATTTTGTTCCTCTTAAAGTCTTCATGACTTAGTTACTGTGAAAGGCCAGACACACCTAATACACTAATACATTACACACCTGCCCAAAGGTACACACCTGCTGCAGTTGTAGACTAATACTGTTTTAAGACGTAGTGTAGCGTATAGTCCTCCCCTCATATACGCAGTAAGTATGTCAGGCAAAAAAGTGCCAGATCTCCTGGTATCAGCTAGTGGTCGTTTCTCGACCAGCAACCCCTCTGCTGTCATCAATTGGTTAACACGTTCATCCACTTCATCACAAGTGACATCTGACACCCCCAGTCAACAGTTGGTGGGTTCCTCAGACACAACCCTGAGTAGTCCCTGTCCTCCCATTGCCTCTGTCCTATGCTGTTCTCTTTCCCAGGGAAGTATCTTATGCTTTGGGTTTAGCTCCACTTTTCAGTGAGGATGATCTAATAGAGGACAGTCAGCAGCTATTTCCCAGCCAAGAAGTGGAGGAGACATCCTCCGCTTCCTCCGCTAGGCAGGCAAGTAGTGATGAGGAGAGTGGCATGGGAAGTGGTGTTGCGAGCATTTAGGCTCCTGAAGCAGACACTGTCGAGCAACCTGAGTAGGACATCAGTGACGTGCAGACACAACTCGAGGATGATGAAGATGATCGCACTTGGGAGCTGGGTGCAGAAGGAGCTTCATCATCATCATCAGGAGAAGAGGGTTGCAAGTTGCCCGTGAGGCAGAAGCTGAGCCAGCATGGTGGTAGCAGGGTTGGCGGTCAGCATGGGGGCAAGTCTGGAAAAAAAGGAGCCAAACGTGTCAGGGTTAGACCATCTGCTTTGCGGCAGCCTACCTTCCCGGGAGGTAGTAGAAGAGGGGTTCCTGGAGTTGCCGGCAGTAGCAGTCAATTATTGCGGACTGTTGGTGGAAAAATCAGCTACTCGGCAGTGTGGCAGTCAAGCATCAAGGAAGAGGTTAACATGGCCACATACAAGATGTGTCGGCAGAAGGCGAAGCATGGCCAGGGTCCCAATGTTAGCACCACGGCCCTGTGTCAACATCTGCAGCATCACCATAAAGCAGCCAGGGATAACCATGGCTCCGATGTGGTAGTCCAGCCTGCTGCATCACCCAGTGGCACGCCCAACTTTCCAAGGCTCCACCACCTCATCGGAAGGGAGCTGTGTGTCATACCCATCCTCTGTCCCTCCAGATGCTCCTGCTCCTCCTACTCTGAGTCAGTCATTCCGCCAGCAATCCATCAGCTCACTCGACCAACAGCGCAGAAGCTAAATGTGCTCCTGTCCAAGTTGCTGGTGCACAGTGTCTCCCTTTTCAAGTGGTGGACTCTTTTTAGAGAACTTATGGCTTGTGCTGAGCTGAGGTGGAGAGTCCCAAGCTGTCATTTTTTTGCAAAGAACGCCGTACCAGCCCAGCACAATTTTGTTGAACAGAAGGTGGGCCAGTCCTTGAACCTGTCAGTGTGTACCAAAGTGCATGGCAGCACCGATGTGTGGAGCTGTAACTACGATCAGGGACAATACTTGTCCTTTAAGCTCCACTGGGTGAATGTGGTTCCTGCACAGCCACAATAGCAACTTGGACAGGTCACACGCTTCTGCCTTCACGCTCTCAGACCATTGTTCCTGTGACAGTGTGCAACTCCACCTCCTTATTCTCCTCGTGTCCTCAGCCTCCATTGCCAGGACAAGCCTCAGTTTCCCTCCAGTATACCATATGTGCAGGGCACGGTGGTGTCACATGGGGAGGAACTGCTAAAATTCATTAATCAAGAAATCAAATCATGGCTTACTCCACGAAAACTGCAAACGGGAACCATGGTGACCGACAATAGGAAGAACATATTTTCTGTGCTATGACATAGGAAGCCAGAGCCATGTGCCCTGCATGACACACGTATTCAATCAGGTTGTCAGGAGTTTTCTGAAGTCTTCTCCCCATCTGCAAGACATCCTAACAATGAGAAGGAAACTTTGCATGCACTTCAGCCACTCCTACACCGCTAAGCATGCCTTCCTTGA
This sequence comes from Gastrophryne carolinensis, assembly GCA_027917425.1. NCBI lineage: Eukaryota > Metazoa > Chordata > Amphibia > Anura > Microhylidae > Gastrophryne > Gastrophryne carolinensis. The sequence goes on from CM051238.1 coordinate 383,273,093, forward strand.
GCTGCAGCATCAGAACAGTATCCCCCAACATAGTCTGATTTGTGACGTTTCCACCATCCATATGTTGGACCAACTAGACGAACAGAGAAAAGCTATCACTGATTTCTTGATGATCCAAGTGGAAAGGGGGAGCTCATGCGTGACACCTGACGTTTGCTCAGGCCCTTTGAGGAAGCCACTTTATTAGTCAGTCACCAGGATTACAGGATGAACAATGTCATTCTGTCAGGATTCGCTCACCTGACCCCCGGTCCAGCGATGTCCCGGCCGCACAACCGCCCGCCCGGCAGCCGCGGCGGCTGCGGCGGCCGGCGGCTCCAGTCTCGGCCGGCGCGCCCGCGCTCTGCGTGACCCCAGCCGGCGGGGCCAGCTGCCGTACATGTACTCGCGCGTGCGAGTAGTAGTTAAAGGGAGTAGTTAAAGGGCCCATGAGCCCAGCTGGGGTTGGGAGGCGTTCCTTGCAGGGACAGGGCCAATGAGCCCTAGGGGATGTGAGGGCTTTGCCCTCCTCAGCTGTATGGGCCAATCAGCCCCATTGGAATCTTTTGGGCTAATTGCCCTTTCTATGTGTCCAGCCAATGAGTCATTAAATCCTATGTGCACCAATCACACACTCACCTCCCCCCATCTCTACCTGGTCTGGTTCCTATAAAAGCTTCACCTTGTCAGTTGCCCAGTGCCTGTGATAGCGCCTTGTACCCTGCATAGTCTTGCAATATACCTTGTCTGATCTCCGTTGCCGACCCCTGCCTGAACCGACTATTCTCGATCTGATCTCCGTTGCTGATCCCTGCCTGAACCGACTATTCTCGATCTGATCTCCGTTGCCGACCTCTGCCTGAACCGACTATTCTCGATCTGATCTCCGTTGCCGACCTCAGCTTTGTACCTTGACCTCGAGCTGCGTCTTCCCTCTGTACCGCTGCGATCTCTGACTTCCCCGTGTCAACCTCTGGCCTGGTTCTGGACTTCCGCTACACTCGCTCTTAGCCATTGGTTCTTCAGACCTCTTAACCAGTAAGTTCTCATCCTTTGAGCCATTGAAGTCCTGGGGACAACCGATCCCGGGCAGGCGTATCTTGCATCCCGGCAAGCGGGGGCTCCTACAGGTGAAGCTGGCTGCGGAGATTGGGGGTTGAGGGCTTACCTAGAGGGCTGGAGTTACCAGAGCGTGACATTATCACAGGCCACAACATGGATGACCTGGTACAGCAGGTGCAAGCTATGGCCACAGCGATCAACCAAGTCGCTCAAAGAGTGGCCACTCAGGAGTCTCGTCAAGTGCCGACTTCCTCTGTACCACCTCATTTCTCCGAACCGAAGATTCCTCTTCCTGACTTTCCAACTTCAAGAATTCCTGTGAACTATATTTCAAGCTGAGGCCTGTCTTCTCTGGCACTGAGACCCAACAGGTAGGCTTAGTCATTTCTCTGCTTCAAGGAGACCTGCAGTCCTGGGCCTTTAGTTTGCCGAGTCATGATGTTGCCTTACAATCAGTAACTGCATTCTTCAACGCTATGAGCGTCCTATACGCTGACCCTGATTCACAGTCTACAGCAGAGACTAGGCTTCGGGCCTTAAAACAAGGGCGGAATTCGGCTGAAGATTACAGTGCTGAATTCCGCCGCTGGGCTATCGAAGCTAGGTGGAACGATCCCGCTCTGTGTAGTCAGTTCAGGGTGGGGCTGTCGGAAAGCATCAAGGATGCCTTAGTCAATTTTCCTCCACCAGCGGACCTAGATCAATTAATGCAGGTCTCCATTAAAATAGACCTACGTCTTAGAGAAAGGGCCAGGGAGAGAGTCAGGGCTCCCACGTCCTTCAGGCCAGTCCAAGGTCATAGGTCTCTGGTCCCCCGTGGGGAAAATACCTCATCATCTCCCCAGGAAGAACCTATGCAATTAGGGAGAACCCGCTTACCCCAAGAAGAGAAACAGCGTAGGCGATCCGAGGGGTTATGCCTGTATTGCAGGAATTCTGGTCATTTTGCAGGGTCCAGTCCCAACAAGGGGAGACCGGCGGAAAACTTCCGCACCCAGACCAGGTAGAGAGTACTGATCTGGGTGAGTCAGTTTGCAACTCTCGCCAAAACAAAATGCTAGTGCCTACTGACCTGTTTTGGGGTTCTTCAAAGCAAACTGTTTCCGCCTTTATCGACAGTGGTGCGGCGGGAAACTTTTTGGACAGGAGTATGATCTCCCTTTTAGGTATCCCTTTAGTTCCTCTTGAAAAATCCCTACAAGTTTTGGCTATCAATGGGAAGGCCATCCAGGGGGGACCTATAAATACCAAGACCCCACCTCTTCGGTTAATTGTTGGCTCTTCCCACTCTGAGTTCTTAGAATTTTTTGTCTTCGATTGTCCAGAAACTCCTGTGGTTTTGGGATACCCCTGGTTACAACTCCACAACCCGGTGTTAGATTGGCGGGTTGGGGAGTTGATTAAGTGGAGTGATCATTGAAAAAATCACTGCTTTACTACAGGCCTCAGAAGTGTGCAAGTTTTACCTCAGGGATTACCTCAGCCATATGCAGACTGGGTTGATGTCTTCTCTGAAGGTTCTGCTGATACTCTTCCTCCACATCGGTCTTATGACTGCCCTATTGACTTGCTTCCTGTCACGATTCCCCCGAGGGGAAAAATCTATAATCTCACTCTGCCCGAAGAGCAAGCAATGAGGGAGTACATCACCGAAAATTTAAGGAAGGGATTTATTCGCCCCTCTACCTCGCCTGCTGGGGCCGGATTCTTTTTTGTAGAGAAAAAAGATGGCGGCCTGAGACCATGCATTGATTATCGAGCCTTGAATAAGATCACTGTAAAGAACCGATACCCCTTGCCCTTGATCGGGGATCTGTTCAATCAAGTCACAGGGTCCCAATTTTTTTCCAAATTGGATTTAAGAGGGGCATACAATCTGATTCACATCCGGCAGGGGGATGAGTGGAAAACTGCATTTAATGTGAAAGACGGCCATTATGAGTACCTGGTCATGCCTTTTGGTCTTTGTAATGCGCCAGCCGCCTTTCAAGATTTTGTCAATGATATATTCAGAGAGTATCTCGGTAGATTTGTGGTCATCTACTTGGATGATATTCTCATTTTTTCTAATTATTTATTGGAGCACAGACGCCATGTTAAGTTGGTACTGCAAAAATTAAGAGAGAACAACTTATTTGCTAAACTTTCTAAATGCTTGTTTGAAGTCACCACAGTTCCCTTCCTAGGATATATTATTACCAACCAGGGTTTGGAGATGGACGCGGGGAAAGTTTCGGCGGTTCAGGATTGGGTTCAACCCAAGACCCTAAAACAATTGCAATTGCAACGTTTTCTAGGTTTTGCAAATTTTTATCGACGTTTCATCAAAGGCTTTTCTCATGTTGTAGCACCTCTTACCAACCTTACCCGCAAGGGGGCCTTTACTGCTAACTGATCTCCCTCTGTCTGTGAGGCCTTCCTGACCTTGAAACGGGCCTTTACTTCGGCGCCTGTGTTAATTCATCCAGATATTCATAAAGCCTTCATTATTGAAGTGGATGCTTCTGAGCTGGGAGTGGGTGCAGTTTTGTCACAATATTCTGGTAACCCTGAGCGTCTTCATCCATGCGCTTATTTTTCACGTAAATTCAGGTCCGCGGAACAAAATTATGATGTCGGTAATAGGGAACTATTAGCTATTAAACTGGCATTTGATGAATGGCGACACTGGTTGGAGGGTTCTTTACATCCTATAACTGTGTATACCGATCACAAAAATCTTGAATACATTGGGTCTGCCAAGAGGCTGAACTCTCATCAGGCACGTTGGGCATTATTCTTCTCACGCTTTAATTTTATTATTACTTTCAAGCCGGGTGAACCGATCCTACCTACGGGTTGTGTGGTCGGGGCGTTACTTCCTGATCTCTCTAATACTTTGGCGCCGTTTCAAGATGAATCTCCTAGTGATGTACCCTTAGGTTGCCAGTTTGTGCCGCCGCACTTGCGTTCTGATGTAATCCGCGAATTTCACGATGCTAAAACTGCAGGTCATTTGGGTAATCGTAAGACGTTAATGCTTGCCCGTCGACATGTATGGTGGCCTACCATGAGACGCGATATTACTGCCTTTATCGACGCTTGTGTTATTTGTGCCCGATGTAAAGGAATTCACAAGGCTCCTAGTGGCGGTTTGGTTCCCCTTGAAATTCCTGCCGAACCATGGACTCATATTTCTATGGATTTTATTGTTGATTTGCCTCCCTCACATGGTAATACTGTAATTTGGGTGGTCGTTGATCGTTTCAGTAAGATGGCACATTTCATTCCATTGACCAAGCTTCCGTCAGCTCCTGAGCTTTCGCGGCTATTTACTTCGCATATTTTTCGTCTTCATGGTATTCCGTCAAATATAGTCTCCGATCGGGGTGTCCAATTTACTTCCCGTTTTTGGAGACATTTCTGCTCACGACTCGGAATACAGATCTCCCTTTCCTCTGCTTACCATTCCCAGACTAATGGGCAGACGGAAAGAACTAATCAAACGTTGGAACAATACTTAAGGTGTTATGTCTCTGATGCCCAAGAACAATGGGCGGAATTTATTGATTTCGCCGAATTTGCTTACAATAACGCGCCTAGCGAAAGTACTAGGGTATCTCCTTTTTATTGTAACTTAGGGAAAAATCCTAGAGCTTCTTCCCTTTCGGGGTCACCTTCCAATTTGCCGGCATTGGAGGAGTGGCTTCAGGAATGAAAGAATATCTGGACACGCGTTCAGGAGATTCTTAAGACCACTGGCTTGAAGTATAAGAAATTCGCCGACCGTCGTAGGTCGCAGGAACCTGTGCTTCGGGTTGGTGATCTGGTGTGGGTCTCCACTAAGAACATTGCGCTCCGTCAACCCTCCAGTAAATTAGGTCCAAAGTTTATTGGTCCTTTTCCTATTACCAGGAAATTGAATAATGTGTCGTTTAAAGTTCAACTCCCGCCGACTATGGAAATACCTAACTCTTTCCATGTTTCGTTGTTAAAACCAGCTAAGAACACTCCTCTTGCTGGTCCTTCGCCGATTCTCATTGATAATGAGCCAGAATATGAAGTGAATAAGATCTTAGATTCACGTAGGGTTCGTAATTCCTTACAGTATTTGGTTGACTGGGTTGGCTACGGTCCGGAGGAAAGATGCTGGGTGGCAGCAAGAGATGTTCACACCAAGGCTCTTGTAAAAAAGTTCCATCGTGACAACCCGGGGAGACCGAGTGAGGGTCCAGAGGCCCCTCATGAAGGGGGGGGTAATGTCAGGATTCGCTCACCTGACCCCCGGTCCAGCGATGTCCCGGCCGGCGGCTCCAGTCTCGGCCTGCGCGCCCGCGCTCTGCGTGTCCCCAGCCGGCGGGGCCGGCTGCCGTACACGTGCTCGCGCGCGCGAGCGCGTCCTGTTTATTCTCTCCGGCGGCGCTGCTCTCAGCGCGGCCGCCGGAGGGGAGTAGTTAAAGGGCCCATGAGCCCAGCTGGGGTTGGGAGGCGTTCCTTGCAGGGACAGGGCCAATGAGCCCTAGGGGATGTGAGGGCTTCGCCCTCCTCAGCTGTATGGGCCAATCAGCCCCATTGGAATCTTTTGGGCTAATTGCCCTTTCTATGTGTCCAGCCAATGAGTCATTAAATCCTATGTGCACCAATCACACACTCACCTCCCCCCATCTCTATCAGGTCTGGTTCCTATAAAAGCTTCACCTTGTCAGTTGCCCAGTGCCTGTGATAGCGCCTTGTACCCTGCATAGTCTTGTGATATACCTTTTCTGATCTCCGTTGCCGACCCCTGCCTGAACCGACTATTCTCGATCTGATCTCCGTTGCCGACCCCTGCCTGAACCGACAATTCTCGATCTGATCTCCGTTGCCGACCTCTGCCTGAACCGACTATTCTCGATCTGATCTCCGTTGCCGACCTCTGCTTTGTACCTTGACCTCGAGCTGCCTCTTCCCTCTGTACCGCTGCGATCTCTGACTTCCCCGTGTCAACCTCTGGCCTGGTTCTGGACTTCCGCTACACTCGCTCTTAGCCATTGGTTCTTCAGACCTCTTAACCAGTAAGCTCTCATCCTTTGAGCCATTGAAGTCCTGGGGACAACCGATCCCGGGCAGGCGTATCTTGCGTTCCGGCAAGCGGGGGCTCCTACAGGTGAAGCTGGCTGAGGAGATTGGGGGTTGAGGGCTTACCTAGAGGGCTGGAGTTACCAGAGCGTGACACATTCCACTGCTTCATCTACTACAACACATGTTGGAAATGATGGCTGGTCAGGGCACTGGAGACGTGGCGCCTACATCTCATGGCCACATGGCAGTGTCATTCAGCCACTATATGGTCTCCTCAAGCTGCTTCCAGCTCCATGCTTTGTCATTGAGGTACTATATGTACTCCTCATGCTGCTGACACTGCCATGCTGTGTCATTCTGGCACTATATGTTCTCCTCCTGCTGCTGCTAAATCCAGGCAGTGCCATTCAGCCACTATATGGTCTCCTCAAGCTGCTTCCTGCTCCATGCTGTGTCATTCAGGCACTATATGTTGTCGCCAATTCCAGGCTGTGTCATTCAGCTACTTTATGGTCTCCTCATGCTGTTTCCAACTCCAGGCTGTGTCATTTAGCCACTATATGCTGCCGCCACCTCCATGCTGTGTCATTCAGTTACTATAAGGTCTCCTCATGTTGCTGCCAACTCCACGCTGTGTCATTCAGCCACTATATGGTCTCCTCATGCTGCTGCCAACTCCACGCTATGTCATTCAGCCACTATATGGTCTTCTCAAGCTGCCGCCACCTCCAGGCTGTGTCATTTAGACACTATATGTTCTCCTCCTGCTGCTGCCAACTCCAGACTGTGTCATTCGGACACTATATACTGCCGCCACCTCTAGGCTGTGTCATTCAGCCACTATATGCTGCCACCAACTTCAGGCTGTGTTATTCAGCCACTATATGGTCTCCCCATGCTGCCACCAATTCCACCCTGTGCCATTCAGCCACTATATGCTGCCGCCACCTCCATGCTGGGTCATTCAGGGACTATATGTTCTCCTCATGCTGCTGCCAACTCCACGCTATGTCATTCAGCCACTATATGGTCTTCTCAATCTGCCGCCACCTTCAGGCTGTGTCATTTAGACACTATATGTTCTCCTCCTGCTGCTGCCAACTCCAGACTGTGTCATTCGGACTCTATATACTGCCGCCACCTCTAGGCTGTGTCATTCAGCCACTATATGCTGCCACCAACTCCAGGCTGTGTTATTCAGCCACTATATGGCCTCCCCATGCTGCCACCAATTCCACCCTGTGCCATTCAGCCACTATATGCTGCCGCCACCTCCACGCTGTGTCATTCAGGGACAATATGTTCTCCTCATGCTGCTGCCACCTCTAGGCTGTGTCATTCAGTCACTATATGCTGCCACCAACTCCAGGCTCTGTTATTCAGCCACTTTATGGTCTCCTCATGCTGCCACCACCTCCACGCTGTGTCATTCAGCCACTATATGGTGCCACCACCTCCACGCTGTGTCATTCAGCCACTATATGGTCTCCTTATGCTGCTGCCAACTCCACGCTGTGTCATTCAGCCACTATATGGTCTTCTCAAGCTGCCGCCACCTCCAAGCTGTGTCATTCAGACACTATATGTTCTCCTCCTGCTGCTGCCAACTCCAGGCTGTGTCATTAAGCCACTATATGGTCTCCTCATGCTGCTGCCAACTTCAGGCTGGGTCATTCAGCCACTATATGCTGCTATCACCTCCACGCTGTGTCCTTCAGCCACTATATGGTCTCCTCGTGTTTCCTCCAATCCATGCTGTGTCATTGAGGCACTATATCTTCTCCTCATGCTGCTGCCAACTCCACGCTGTGTCATTTAGCCACTATATGCTGCCGCCCCCTCCACTCTGTCTTCTTGATCCACTATATGGTCTCCTCATGCTGCCACCGCCTCCATGCTGTGTCATTCAGCCACTATATGGTGTCCTCATACTGATGCCACTTCAAGGCTCTGTCATTGTGGCACTCTGTGACAGTGATTATAATAGCGACACCTCTGATCTGCATGTCATACTGAATAACAGTATTATTTCACTAAACCAGCACTCACCCTATGCGTGTTACAGCAAGGCAAAGTGTTCTACAACTCTACCCTCTGTAGACCAGAAATAGCCGTTTTTAATAACGGTTTACTGTGAATAAATTCAGACCGAAACAAATTTTGGGGGAAAATTCGGAGAGTTGGCCAAATCGAATTTTTCAAAAAAACGCTCATATCTAGCGATTAAAAAAAAAATACAACTACTATGCACATCTTGCAGTTTCCAAGAAAAACAACCCTTTATATTTGAAATCCTCCCCTCCCACATACTATATATTCTCTTGAAGAAGACACCTCAAATAGGCATACCAGATGTGTTTTCTGGATGCAAAACTTCAAGGAATTCACTGGTTGCACAGGGTTCCCCTAAACATCAATAAAAAAAGATAAAGAGATAAAAAACACATTTTCCTAAAATATCAATATGCAAACAAGAAAAAACAAACTAAATCTGAATGAGCAAAGTCCCCCGAACAGACCAATATATACATAGGTACTTTTAACCCTTTTAACTGCCAGCCTATTTGAGATTTTGTCACCCTCTGTTGCCAGGCCATTTTTCAGAATTTTGTACTGTTTAACTGTAATTTTTATAGGAATTTCCAGGAAAATTGTATATTGTTTTGAGTTTGGGCTTTAACATTAAAATGTCTTGTTTGTAATTTTTTAAGCGTTTTTTTAATCTTTTGAGCAAAATATGTAAACAAATACATCAAAAATTATGTTTTTTTTAACTATATCTCATTTATTATAATTTTAAAAATTATTTTCATCATGAAATGTGTGTGAAAGCCCCATTGTTCCCAATAATAAAAGTACCACGTATGTATCGGTAGCCCCCTGCTCCTGACCAGGAGACCCCCTGGGGGAGAGGAAATCCGTATAGCTGGATCCAGGACCAGGGTTTTTTATTTTTTTGCTGCAATTAGGGGGAAATGCCAGCCACATCAAATTTACATGGCTGGCAGTTAAATGTAATAAAGGCAGCCAGGTAAATTGTATAGGGCTGGCGTTTAAAGGGTTAACTAGGGGTCAGAAGGGATTTTTTTTAAGAAGAAATTTAATGATAGAACAATCTACTTGAAAGGAAGAAAAGAGAAGCAATGTCAGTTGTAGATGCTTGGAACAAACTTCCAGCACATGTGGTGGGTAAATAAGTTAATATGCCCGGGATAACATAAATCTAACCTAAGATAAGGGAGTGGACCTGTAATGAGCCCATGTGAGCCAGTGGCATCAGGTGGCACTGCAAGGCAGCAATAGATGAACCTGTTTTGTTTTTTCTTATTTTTTATTTCTCAGTAGTGGTTCAATGGAGGTCGGGGGAGCCACTGCATTTACAATCAGTCATTGGTGGCTCAGTGGCTGTGGTCCCACCCTCTAACCCAGGGGTGGGCAATTATTTTTTCCATGGGGCCACATGAGAAACTAAAAATATTGTGGAGGGCCGGGCCAAAAGGCTGAACTCAATTCTGCATAATAGTAATTGTATTGTATTGTATTAATTGTATTTCCAGCCCCTCCACCCAGGCAAGATGGCACCGGAGCCTACCTCCTTCTCCTCCCCGGTTGGGCTCTTCTTCACTGTTGGGTGCCCGCCCATCCCTCTTCGCAGCGGGTCGGTGCCTCCCGCACTGTACGCAGGCGATCACTTAAGCAGTAGCCGATAGGCCGCAGTGGGGAAGGGAGAATGCGCCAGACCTGACGAGCCGAGCGGCCGATCGGCTGCTGCTTAACGGATTACCTGTGTACAGTGCGTGAGGCGGGAGGCACTGACCCGCTGCGAAGAGGGACGGGCGGGCACCTCGCAGGAAGCACGGGCGGAGGGACGCCAAATCATTTTGATTTTTTTCCTTAAGTGCAATTCGGCACCATATTTAGATGTGCAGTTTTTTAAAAAAAATTGCACAGCTAAATATGATGCTGAATTGCACTTAGAGAAAAAAATCTAAAGAAAAAGAATTTACTCTCAAAAAAATGTGTGTAAATTCTCTTGGTCATGAATCAGCCCTCATGTGTTTTGCTTCTGCCGTCAATCCTATGATTCTACTGCAGATTCCATTTAGAGAATCCAGCATTGATCTTCAACCCACACTGCCTCCTGGACCAAGGCAGTGTCTATTACCCCTTCCTGCACACAGTGCACTCAAGTCAATGAAGGTCATGCTAATTTTTTGGTGAACCAAAATTGGTTTAGAATTGTCTCCAGTTCTCCAACTTAACTTAACTTAATCTTTTAGTTTTTTGGGACCTCAGACTTAAAAAAAATAGTTATGCTCTCTAATTAGTTATATATAAATATATAAATTTCAGGCAACTCCCTCTCCCTGTGGCATCCTGATTTGGGGAGCCCTTTGTGTAAAACCCCATTGATTCTTGTATTAACTCACCTAGCCGATAGTCGCACGTGGGCTGATATACCTTAAGCTAGCCCCCCCAGCTAGAGGCTGAGATGCAGCTGGTAGAGCGCTCACACTATTCAGTATCGCACTTCGACGTCAGTGTGACAAAGAGAAGCTGAATGGAGGTAAGTATGCTAATTGGCTGTCTGCCTGTCTGCAACTGTGCCGTAGGAACACTGGAAGGGTTTTACCGGTGAGGGGTGGTGAAAAACACAATTGGACCATAACATATATATATATAAAAAAATTGTTTTGTCAAACTACCAAATAAGGAATGACTCCCAACTGACTTTGTTTTAATATGTCTGCAGTAGTTAAAAATGATATCACAAAAATGGACTAGATATAAAAAAAAAAATCTTCAACACCTACGCCTATTAACACCTACAAAAGTTCTCCATTATATTTGATCTTTTAAAAAGTTTCTTGCATCAACACCTATGTCTATTTTTACTTATTTCCCTCAGGTTTGCCTTATGGGACCATTACCCAGTTATTGCAAAGCTTAATAAATATCTGTTAGCATAATGTTTAAAGCTTTCTTGCTGGATCTCTGCTTAACTAATCTCATGCTAAAGCAAGTAATGTCATATTTCGTATTTGTTATAAGATATATATTTATTTATTCTTTAAGCTATATCAGTAACATTGAGGTCAACAGAAATTATATTTTTTCATGTATTACATATGTATAGTTTTTTTAATGAAATACGAGAAAGTAAACATAAGAATGTGTGAAAACAAACTAATAGTGGCATAATTTATTATGAAGGATGATCCAGTATAATGTCATGGAATTGGTATAAATATGATATCATATAATTGTCTGTTTGCTTTACTAAATGTGTGTTTTAATCATCTCTCCTTTCACTTGCATTTCAGAATCAGATTTATTTCACCATGTACATACATTATATATGTACTATGTATTCATTGATTTTACTAGGAAATTTGATTTTGTTGTTTGATACACTATGTTCCACTGTAGGTGTAAAGCTTACAATGCTTTAAATTCAGCAAAGTTTGTACCAAGAAAGTTTTTTTCAGAAAATAAATACTAAACTTACCATTTTAAAATGTATGTGATTCAGCAGAGAAAAAAAACATTATTGTCTTCACTTTTTACTATTCTGTTGAAAACATTTTTTACACCTTCCCTGAGCAGGTGTAAAAATATTCGGCACATTCCTAAATGTACAGGTTTCCCCTCACACAGAATTCCTTTAGCAGCTGTTTATTTAGTATGAAGAATAATAGACAAACATCTCCATGGGGTAACGTCTGAAGCTTTGTGAAATGTGCAAAACAAATGCAGCAATTTGAGTAAAGGCTTTTCAGCACTAAAGTTGCTTTCAGAGATTTTTGCAGCAGGAAAAGAGCCAACTTTCCCTGAACTTTTCACTTACTAAAGCCATTTCCGGTGCAATTGTACATTTTTCGCTCACAATTACAAACCTATTCGACTGGACAAATGTATTTTTGGTTTAGGATGACAGTCCTCTATAAAGTAAAGGGAATCGAGGTATTAAAAATCCATATAAACAAGTCGGCTAAAGAGGCATCACTTATACACACAAACTGAATAAAGCCAAGCTTGTGGATTTCTTTTCCTGGTAGGAATAAAATGCAGGGGCGACAGGTTTAGTGCATTACGGTTGACAGAGCCTGTCGCCCCTGATTTCTCTTTCTTTCATTCAAATAAAAAAACATGCCTGGCTGGATATTTCTTGATGCCAGTTGTATAAGTGACCCCTCCTCCTGCCATCCAGCATATTTATATGGATTTTATCACTGGACCATTTTTCACAATAGTGCTCCCCCTTAAGGCAGGGCAATTTTCTGCTTCTGTTATAGATAGTGTATATATATATATATATATATATATATATATATATATATATATATATTATATATATGTTTGTTGGTAACTTTGTTATAATAATCATTGTGTGTTCAACTACACAGTTGAACACTCGTATGTTTATTTTTTTCTTAGGTAATCTATCTATCTATCTGTTTGTAAATTTGTATTGTGCTCTCAGCTGAGATAATACTTAACTGACTCATCTTACTTCTGCCCTTTTAAAACAATTCCAGAAATACAGTGTAAGGCATGACATTAAAGAGGCATTGAAGCAGCGATCTGCCATCTGTCATTGCCCCAAGTCCACTCCTCTACCTGTTAAGCTACTTGCTATTGTGCTTGTGTCGGCTTTGTTTGTACGGTTTTCCCCTGGACCCTAATGCTCCCTGCTCTCCCTCAACTGTTCCTAAATAGTTCCTCTGTCTTTCCTATAAATGTATTTGCCTACCATTGTCTCCTGATTGGATCATTGTGTCTGCATGTGCTCTCCAACACTCATGAATCATGTATCTTGGCTTGTATCATTTATTGGGGGTCTCGCCCTTCATAGTCTGTACTGGAGTTCTCATCCTTCATATTCTGTACCAGAACTCACACCCTTCTTAGTCTTTGCTGGGGCCCTCCATTGTCTGTGCTTCATTGTCTGTACCAGGGCCATGACCATCCTTTGTCTGTATCCTGTTGTTTGTACCAGGGCCACTGCCCTTCATTGTCTGTACTCCACTCTGTATTTGGGGCCTGGACTCCATTATTCATATTGGGACCCAAATCCTCCATAGTCTGTATTGGAGCTCAGACCCTCAAGTTGTCTGTTCTGGGGTCCAGAACCTCTATTGTTGGAAGCTGAACACCTCCATTGTATATCTGTTTTCCCCTCTGTTTATCCTTTACCACATGACTGCCCAGGACCTAGTGTACTCTCCTCCACTTAAGTTTGGCTGAAGACATAGAAACATAGAAACATAGAAGGTTGACGGCAGAAGGAGACCATACGGTCCATCTAGTCTGCCCTTATGTGTATACTGTATGTTCTCTTTATCTTAGGATAGATGTGTGCTTATCCCAGGCATGTTTAAATTCAGTGACTGTTGATTTTTCAACTACCTCTGCTGGAAGTTTGTTCCAAGCATCTACTACTCTTTCTGTAAAATAATATTTTCTAACATTGCTCCTGATCTTCCCTTTGACTAGCTTCAGGTTGTGCCCCCTTGTTCTATCATTAAAAAACACTTCCCTCCTGAACCTTATTCAATCCCTTCACATATTTAAAGGTCTCAATCATGTCCCCCCTCTCCCTTCTTTCCTCCAGACTGTACAAATTAAGTTCTTTAAGTCTCTCCTGATAAGTTTTAAGTTTAAGTCCTTCCACCATTTTCGTTGCCCGCCTTTGGACACGTTCTATTTGAATAATGTCTTTTTGCAGGTAAGGTCTCCAGAACTGCACACAGTATTCTAGCTGTGGCCTCACCAGGGCTCTATACAACGGCATCACAACCTCCCTCTTCCTACTGGTGATGCCCGACATGGGTAGGTTATGGGCTCTCCATTGAGTAATGGACCTTCTACGCCCCGGGTGGTTGCCAGCTTGGCAGCTTACCTCTCTGGTGGCGAAGACAGGTTGTATGTGTATATGCTCCTAACCTGCTACTCTGACCACCAGACTCCAGTCTATTGACCATTTCTTTGGCCTCAAGGGAGGAATCTTTCGAATTTCAACTGCTATTTAAAACTAAACACCACTATCAAGAAAATAAGTTGCAAGTATAGTCTCTCAAAAGTGTAATACTAGAGATGACAACCACAGTATAAAGTTGCACGCTCCTATTTATTTTTTCTTAGGTAATCTATCTATTATGTTTGTTTGTTTGAAATTTGTATTGTGCTCTCACCTTCATTTTGTACTAATACATTTACTAAATTTACTAATTATTTTTTTATTTTTTTCACTGCAAAATAATTTTTAAAAAGGATAAAATAATAATTGAAATAGCAATTAACTGACTAATTTCAATGCTGCCTTTCTAAAGCACTTCGAGAAATACAGTACATCGAAGAATATTTTGAATAATGTGAAATGCATATATATGTACACTATAGGTAAAAGGTATTTGTGCTGGCTATATACGAAGATGGACTTGACGTGCACTGGACATAAAAACTTTACTTTAAATGGATTTTCCCTAATTGCTTTTTCACAAATGAGGGATTTCTCTAGTGTGATTATTGTTGGGGTTTTATTAATGTACCTATTGTCCCTGGTTGGTAACTTTCTTATAATAACCATTGTTTGTGCAGCTTCACATTTGCACACTCCTATGTACTTTTTCTTAGTTAATCTATCTGCCCAGGATATTATATATGTAACTGGAACCCTTCCCAAACTTTTGGCCATTCAGATGACAGGAGACACCACCATTTCATTTCCTGGATGTATCACACAAATGTTTGTGTTTGCCGCTTGCCTAGATACAGAATTTTTTCTTTTGGCTTCTATGGCCCTTGACCGCTATGTGGCTATATGTATCCCCCTGAGGTATTCATTAATAATGAGCAAGACAGTATACATTTCATTAGCTTTTACTTCTTGGACAATTGGTTTTCTAAATTCTTTAATGTATACCATTTTAATTTCGAAATTGTCATTTTGTGACCTTAAAAATATTAACCATTTTTATTGCGATATCAAGGCCTTGCTTCGGCTCTCTTTCAGTGACATCAGACATATAAATATGGCAATATTTATAGAGGGTGGAGTTCTTGGGTTTCTCCCCTTTACAATGATTTTAACTTCTTATGGCTTTATTATATCTGCTATTACAAAGATACAGACTTTAGAAGGGAGGCGCAAAACATTCTCCAATTGCTCATCGCACCTTACTGTTGTTTTATTGTTTTGTGGAACATCTCTTGGTCTTTATATGAAACCAGAGTCCAAAAGTTCTTTGGAACAAGACAAGATTCTAGCTTTGTTGTACATTGCAGTGGTTCCAGCATTAAACCCCCTTGTTTATAGCCTAAGAAACAGGGAGGTATTGAGAGTTCTGAGACTTTGTAAGGATAACTTCTTATTTAGTAATTAAATCTTTGATCCTCTATATACAGTAGCTGCACTAAACATACATAGTTTAAAGAGATTGACCAAACTCTAAAATAATTTGCCTGGTAGCTTATCTGATGCAGTATAAGCCCCATGCTGTTTTTTTGCTCTGGTCTGGGAAAGGAAGGGAATTTCTTCTTCCTCTTTTTCTGCCTCCAGCACCTCCCCTTGATCCTGACTACCAATACAATACTGAGGCTCTTGTCAGGTCTTTAATGTAATGCACAGTGTGCTTGCATCACTCATCCTTGACACTCTCACAGGACAGCACAGAAAGTAAAGCTTGTGGTGGGTGGGAAAATGATAGTGTGTATTATGGAGCGAATATAAAACAAAATACAATGTCCATAACCAACGCTTCAGGGCCACTGATCGGGCTCCCGCAGCCCCGGGACGTGAGATAATGGAGGGGTGGTGGGCAGGCATGGCAACAGATCCCTGATCGCCCACTGTCATGTCTGCTCCCTCTCCTCAGTCACGGGTGCAAACACAAACATGCATGCACACACATACACACCAGCCGCCAGCCATACTCACATGCCGCCTGAACTCGAGAGTGTGTGTGTGTGGGTTCATGCCCGCTCTTTGCCCATCCACACCTCCATTGTCTGGTTTTCATTCCTCAACAAGGTAGCACACTTTTTTAACTTTGTGCTAAATCATAGACTCAACACTAGGAGAAAAAAGTGTGCTACTTAAAGAAAACTGCTATTTACTTATATTGTATACCATGGGGGTAATGCAGCACCAGTTGATAATAAAACATCTCTTTTTTTTTTCACTTAAAGTCCCTGTCCAGGCAAACACTAACTTACTTACTCCCACCTTATCTCCCTTGGACACTAAATAATGAGTCTTTTCAAAATACCTGTGGTCAGAGATAGAAGTTGGACTACTTTAGCTTGACGTGCTCGCTCACACTGAGAGCACCAAGGTATGAGGTGGCCGTGGGACCACTTTTTTGCAATAAAATTTAAAAATGGGCAAACTTTGGAGGCTGCGATGGCTCCTAACCTGCATTGCAGAAAAAAGATGAGAGGCACATGGGACAGGTATCAGGTGAGTTGCTTGCTGAATTGCCCCTTATGTGTAAGTATTTTTTTACCTTATTATTCAGCAGCAGAGGTCCTCAGGAGGGGTAGCTATATGGGAAAATTAAACTAGAGGCAGAAGTCTTTGTAGAGTGCTGAGAGATTTCTCACTGAATGAAAAATTGCAAACCTTTTAATGCTCACTGCAATCGGAATGTTCTATGCTTGGAGGAAGAGGCAGCGGTGTATTATTTTGATTCTTGTGGGACTAAAAATGGATCATTTACGCTACTAAATCTTTTCCATGCCTTAGTTGTGGGTGATCAACATGGCAGTTAAAAAATCAACCTGTCCTTTTACGATTTGAACTAGAATTTACATGTTTTATTGCCTCCCGAATTGTCCAACACTAATATTTTTAATTTAATTTTTTTATTCTTTTTATTTGCTGACCCTCTCTGTGAAATGGCAGGCAATAAGTCATTGCATACTGTAGGTGCGGCAATCACATCATTGCCACTTACAGCAGTGGCAGTGACTTGAGAAGGTGGGACTTCCAGCTAAAATAGGTAGGATATATCTCTTTATGGGGAGAGCAATTCAGGGGATGCTAGTTAAAATATGGGTTATGGTCCGTTCCAAGTTAAAGAAGATCGATCTTTCAATTTGTTAACAACACTAGCAAAAATTGTTTTAACATCTATTGACTGTCTACAGAATTTAAAGACAAATAATTGGCTTAAAGTGGAAGTACAGTCTTGGGGTAAACCCCCGTCCTGGAGCTGAGGCAGGATGGGGGATTACAAAGAAAAAAGCCCTTACCTCACCTGCAGACTCAGAACAACCGCCAGTAGACGCTGTAAGCGGGTATCAGGCACTGTAAAAGAGTGCCTCAGCCGCTGTAGTAATCTGGCCGGCACTGATGAATGCGATGTATGTTGGGCGCTCTAACACCAGTACAGTGTTGCAAGGAGCGAAAGGTAGCACCAGCTCAGTGCGACGGACTCTCAGCGCTCTACACCAATCAAAAAAGGATCTTAAATAAAGGATCTTAAATATCCCCCAAAGCAGCTTCCGCTCATATGTGAGCTCCTCCCTGTCCATTCAGATGAATGGTTGGGTGGGGCAAAACACAGAGCGGGGAAGCCCTTCTTTCATTCCAATATGGAGGTGCCCAGGACCCAGAGAACAGTGCTGGACCACAGACGAGTTAAGTTTTTGTGCCTGGACTTTTGCTTTAAGGTTCCTTCTGGTGATGGAGACTCCAAAGCCAAGTATTCATTACACAACATCATGACAAATGAATGGGCAGCTGACAAGGAACAGGTAAGTATTTTTTATTTTTTTTAACTTAAATTCCACACTTTAATGAATGAATAAGATGAACATATTCCCCCTAGACTTCTGCAAAGTGCAATTTCACCACCATTGGCGCAAACATTAGTAAAATATTTATTTACAGGGTCATTACCGTGTTTGTGTTATGTTCCACTGAAACCATTTCCTTAGAGATTTAAAAACATTTATTAGCTGCATCCACAAGAGGTTCTCCCGGCACTACTGGGAGTGCTGTGCTTCAAGGTAAGAGCATGTGTGATCAGCAGGTTATATACACATATACTGTACATACTAGTTTACTATGGTAATATTTTATTTATTTAATTTAAATTATTTTTCCTGTTACCATGTTCAAGTCCACATTGTTTTTCCTCTGCTTAGTCAAATAACATAGTGACTTGTAGGGCAACAGCATGTTTTTAATGTTAAACCGGACCTTCAGCGTGATTTAATGAAAAGCCCAAACTCTTAAAAAACGGTTCCCCAGCATCTAAAATTAATATATTTTACGTTTTTAGTCACTAACTTTTTATTCTTTCCCCCACTGGGCTGCAACTCTGTTCAGGAATTTAGGATACGGGCACCGCCATCTTAACCCAGAAGCATCACACTTACTGAGGAGAGGAGAGTGGGATAAGGTACAGGGGGGCGGGTTATAGCTGTGCTTTGCTCAGACAGAGCAGAGCTGGGGTCAAGTAAAGGTCAGCAGTCCCAGAATGCAGAGAAGCACAGTCAGGAGGCACTTCCTGTTTGCAGGCTGCCTGATGAGATGTCGGCTTCCATAAGCCGCCATCTTGGATGTTTAAAGGCTCCTAACATGCAGTAGATGCAGGTAAGATGATTTTTAATGTGGACAATCTGTATGTACAGGGTGTGGGAAACATATAAGATAGACTCTTATTCAGAGTGAAGGTCTGCTTTAACGTCATTTGTACACATGCCTGCACCTCCATTGTGTTCATTTACCATATTCCTCACTTTTGCACCTCTTTGATTTTAATTATTTAACACATTTGCTTTCAGCTACTGACTTTTATGCTGGCTTTGCACACACGATGGCTGAATGGGTATAGAGAGGCAGGCAGTCTTAGTGCCTGATTTATCAAGCACTTCTGCCAGACACTGCCACATCACTGCCAATTAGTGTGGCATAAAATATAATTGTTTTTGTTTCTTGCTCTTGCTTTTTTTCTTACTCTTGCGTATGTTGCTGCACTGCAAGAAACACTTTTACTAAAGCATAAGAGGTGTAGCAACATGCTTAAAAAAGTGTTAATCATATTTTGCACTTCTCTGATTTTCACTGAAATTACCTTGTCTGGCCCTTAGTTTTTGTTAGTAATAGATCAGCTTAAAAAAATATTTTATTCTAGTATTCTGTTTTGCACAAGAAACTGTGTGGAATGAGCAAGAAGGCATCTTTACCTGCAAGCTTTTTGTAACCTCTCAAGCTTTTTGTAACCCCAAAGCCACCTCACCCTTCCCCGTGTTAAGCCCAATTTGGTCATTAAAATAATAATACAAGTTACCTGATCTCCACAATCCTTCCCTTGATTAGGACGGGGGCATAGGATTCTGAATGGCAGCCGTAGACCCAAGTGACAGTTGCACTTGAGTGAATGACCGGTACAGTCACACTGCTACACAGGATTGGGTGACAGTCTGTGCATTCTCCCCAATATGGCTGCACCCAGGACCCAAGATGCTGGGGGAATGGTGCTGGATCCTGGGCATTTTTTTTGTAACTCCATACATAGAGACTGAACTTCCGCTTTAAAAAGGAAATGTCAGGTCTAAAATAAAAAGGGACCAGTTCCCCCCCCCATCATCCCCTACTTACCTTTTGGATGTTGCTGCTGCCTGCTGCGGCGAAATCTGGCTGCTTCAGGGCCAGATCCTCACCCTGCCACTTGCTTAGCTTTTCAATGTCCCACACAGATCTCGCAGCTCTGCAAAGTCTCGCGGGATTTCGGGTGGCTCCATTGAATACCATTCATGGGCACTGTGCCGGTGCAAGACTGGGAGCAGCACGCAGTGTCTGATGGGATGCAAGATGGCACTGCCATTCAGGAGGTCACCAGGAATCCGGGGGACCCAGAAGATGGATCCTCCGGCGAGGTGAGTAAACACTCCCCAATTGTGAAACCGGAGGTGGGGGTACAGTCCAGTGAGATTTGGGGGGAGGTTGTAACCCTCCCCCAGTGTTCCTCTTTAAGCGGACTGTAAAGCGGACTGTAAAGCCAACAGCAAAAATAAGACAACAAGCAGCTTATCTGATGTCTGTCCCCTGTGTCTCTCCCCCATTTCCTGCAGCACATAAAAGAAGCCAGAACAAGGTTCTGCTTGCCCTCCTTTGAATTTCATTCCTCTGGAACCATGCAAAACAGTGATCTAACAGCAGCTCCCCTTGAAGCTCTGGAAGCAAGCACGGCAAGCCAAACTGGTCCCACAGCTGTTTCTGACTCCAGCAAAGCTATGCATTGAAATGGCTTATTTTACACTGATCCCAAAGAGGATAAGGTGGGAGGAAGTTAGTGTGTTTGGAAAGGGACTTTAAGCTAACCAATCAGGATCATTAGTCATGCTATCAGTGTCATGCTAATTATTTGCCAAAACTACGTTCACTTAGGATGCACATTGGACGTGAATTGCAACCTGCTTCTGAGACACAACACACACAGAAAAACAAAAAATGTTGTTTGGAATTTTGAGACAAATTACTTGCACCTGCGATGGAACATTTCTACAGATGAGACACAGAATTTTCCAGTGAGGTATGGATATTAGTTAGGAATAACATACCTATAACACAGCTATTCAGAGGCAGGTTGTAATTCAGTATCTCTTGTTATATTGTTTCTTTGCAGTGAATGCTGTAACCAAGGTAAGAGAGTTGAAAACTGATCTTGGTAAAAAAAAATCCACATTAGGTGAAAAAGCATGAGAATTTCACCACTGCTGAATCTCCAGCTAAAAAAAACATTAAGAATGCTAAAGATTTTGTGAAGCGAGTTGTGCTTTTGGGTGTGTACTGAAGCGTATATTTGAGGAGCTTTTTTACTTGAACACACTAAAAAATCTGTAAAACATTCCCCTTTTCATTTTTCCCCAGAAATCACCTACCCTGTGACCGTGCATTGTTACAGGCGTGGTGCATCATGGAAACAAATGGTGACGTTAAAAGGAGTTCAAAAGGAGTTTAAATGCTGTTATATTTCTTTGTCAACCAAACAAATTTTCTCTGGAAAAGTGGAGACCCATTTAAGGACAGTTTTGATCTGAAAAAATTTTTTTTCTATCTGCCACATTTTTGTATTTAAAACAAGTGTATTATACCACCAAGGGCTAAAGTAGGTGTTATTCCTAATTTTTGTTACATTGCAGAATAGTTATCCAAGGTGAAAATGGAGAAAAATAGAACAAGCAAGCTGATCTATATAATACCGCGCTTAAAAATTATCCACTATACAATCTAAAACAGTAACACAATAATAATATAGCTCAACGTGTGCGGAAGTCCCAACTCCACAAGATTTAGTAGACAATAGTAGAAACACAGAGCTAGCTAAATTGTCTTTTCATGTAGCTTTAAGAAATCCAATTGCGGCATCCCACAGTGCATGCATCCAGTGAGCCCAAGTGGGGGTGGTCACACTTGCGCTCACTGGATGCATGCACTGTGGGATGCCGCAATTGGATTTCTTAAAGCTACATGAAAAGACATTTTAGCTAGCTCTGTGTTTCTACTATTGTCAAGGTGAAAATCGGTCAACCTCCTTTGTAAACCTAGCAGTAAAATGCTGAGGTTGCAGAAAGCAGAACTCTATGTCTGGTTGTGTGAACCTTTTAATTTCAAGTATAAACTGTCAGTAGCAGCAGAAAAAACCCTCAAGGCATGGCCCTGGAATATAAAAGATTTCAGGGCCCGGCCACTGGCCTTCTGCAGAGCATCTCAGATCGGGATGACCCGCTGTGTTATTCCCCCTTGGACGCTGCAACACTCACCTGCTTCCGGGCTCCCTCGCTAATGTAAATACCACATCCCCTGAATCTTTGGGCTGTGATTGCTCCTCTGTGCCCAGCCATGCAGTAAGGCTGGGAGTGGAAGCACACTCTGCAGGGGTTGCATCTGCTCTCGCTCCAATCGACATAAACATTTGACGAATTTAATATGCACAGCAAAAGGCTCTGATTAGATTAGAGCCCACTGAGCTATGCACCGTAGAACCAGGAAAAGGTGTTCTGGGTGAAGTGGGGGGTTTCACACAGTGGGGCATCCCAATATGGGATGTTCCAGGAGCTAGGAACAAAACCCAGGATAGTCAAAATTCCAGGTTTTGTTGCACTTTAAACGGAGTTTTAAAAAATGTTGGATATGCAGTTTATCTGTATTACAAATCCTGTTATGTGTCTTTGAATGCCAAACATCAACATTTTCTATTGTAAAATGAAGACCCATCACTTTGAGCAAAAAAATAAAAAAAGATGACTCTTTTTTACATTATCTATCTTTTATCTCCTGCAGCATGTCTGGATATTCAATACTTGGGTTAAAGGAGACAAAACCCAAGAATTTAAATATTTTGGGTTTTGTTCCCCCCTGGCGGGGCATCACAGTAAACTGTGTGTATCTTCCAGGATTGCCAAAAAACTCCCTTTTCTGGTTCCCACGTGGGCATGTCAGCCAATCAGCAGCGCTTTTTCGATTCAGATTTCCTCACTGCTCTGAGCTCAGACACTTTGAGCGATCACCGCCAGCCACCTCCCCATTTGCCTCTAGCTGTGTGTATGCCCACACTGGCCATTCAGAAAGGCCTGCAGTAGGCACACGTCCCAGCTAGAGGAAAGCTTCGGCACTGAGGCATGGCAAGTGCTCCGGGAAGAGGTTAGTAAATCTGGAGGATTTCACACAGCTGGACATTCTAGTTTGGAATCCTCATAAAAAGGGAGACCACCACCCCAGGAGTTGTATAGACTTAAAGGGATACAGAAGGAAAAGGCAGTTGTTAGACCATTGTATCTGCCTACAATTGACACTGACCTAAACTGTTTTTTTTTTGTTAAATTGAAGAAGAAATGGCTAAGATATTAAGGTTGCAGTTTCACCTTATGATTTATCTTTCAAAATAGTTGGCCATAGGCCTCGGCTCTGTGATGTCGCTTAATAATCAGGATTATGGGTGGGGTCTGTAAGACCTCAGTGTCCACAGTTTAATAATGCATAGACCACCAGCTTAGCTCTATTACTGGCAGTGGGCTATGGCAAAAGAAATTTGTGGGGGCGTGCCACTGAGATCTGACAGGAAGAGAGAGCTCAGCCATGATGAGGTGAGCTGCTGACTGTTTATGCACTTTGTCTTCAGAGTCCCTTTAAAGGGGGGTGTTACTCCTTTTTAAAGGGACTGTTTGGGCAATGGAAAAAAAACAAAGCTTATTTACCTGCCAGCCCACAATCTCGATCCCTCATAGTCTCTACCAGCCCCCATATAAGCATTGGCTGCTGATAACACAAATCAGTGGTGGGCGTGTATGATTCATTACGTGATGCATTCCCTGTTGCCAATCATTGAGGCAGCCTGCTCACTTGTGCCTGGAATCTGGGACATGCAATGAGGTCAATACAGATTCGGCTTGAGCCTGTGATCTGACAAGTAAGTGAGCTTTGTTTTTTTTACTGTCTGACTAACTAACAGGATCTGTTTCTGAAAGCTCCTGCATACTGCTGACGCCTGCAAAGAGCTAGGCACTACGAACACCAGGTATCGGCAGATGAGCGTCTGTATAGCGGCGCTTAGGGAGACCTCTAGTAGACGCTGTAAGCAGGTATCGTGCGCTGTAACAGAGCGCCTCAGTCGCTGTAGTTACCAGCCCGGCATTGATGAATGCGATGTATGTTGGGCGCGCTAACACCAGTACAGCGCTGCAGGGAGCAAAAGGTAGCACCAGCGCAGACAGTCGACTCTCGGCGCTCAACACCATACTTATCAAAAAACTACACACAGGGCCGGCGCTCTAAATCTGGTCTCTATAGCATAGATCGCCAGACACTTTGTGATTAAAGTCTGTTTTTAAACACATATCCACCAGTAACAAAGCGAAAACTCATGAAATGACATTGTTGTAACACTGTAACATTAACACTTTAGTGCCAGACCTGTAATGACAATTCTGCATAAAAAACTAAAAAATCTAAAAAGTTTTCAAAAATGACTTTTCTAGGCCAGGAGAGGACACACAATTTTTTGAGGGAAAAAAAAGAAAAAAAATACACCATTTAAACAGAAGAAAAGGAACGTCCATTGAAATGTATAGGAGAGCGACAAGTAATACGTGGCGCTCCTGAACCTAGAGCCCGGCACTATAAGCCGAGTCGCCCAGCGTTCACCAGACGCTGCCTGCCGCTACGAGGCACTACCTGGCACTATCCCTTCATGAATAACCCCCTAAGAAAACAAAAGAAGGGGGCACATAGAGCCAAAACTTGGGTCATCAGAACAGGTAAGTGTATAAGGTTCAGACCAAAAGGGCTCATGCTACAGGAGATCATAGGGGAGCCACTCCTTTAAAAATACAACCATGTTATAATCTTGCAGTATTTTTATCTTTAGATTGCTGAACAACTACAATTTCTACAGGCTGAACAGTTATATAATTCAGAAATGGTTGTTAATATTTGTCGTACAAATGAGACGATACAAAGAGAATTTTATATTGTTGCCTTCTCCGCTACTCCAGAAACACAACCTATACTTTTTACTGGAATTCTGATCATCTACTTGATTGCAATGTTGGAAAATGTGATGATCACATTGCTCATTATCAAGTCACCTCAGTTACATACTCCTATGTACACCCTGTTATGTAATCTGTCTTTACTAGACATGTCTTTAATATCTGTCACTATTCCGGAACTTTTAGCCATCATATGGAAAAAAGTTAACACTTTGTCTTTTAATAGATGCATCACACAAATGTACTTTTTTATTGCCACTGCAAACATTGAGTCTTTTCTGCTGACCTCTATGTCGTATGACCGATATGTAGCAATTTGTAATCCTTTGCACTATCCTCTTATCATGAACAGAGTTTCCATAGTCCTTTTGTCATTGGTATCTTGGTTCCTTGGCTTTCTTAACTCTTTGCTGCTCTCGCTGCTTACATATAATCTGTCATTTTGTAAATCAAACATCATTAATAATTTTTTTTGTGACCTTAAGGCCCTTCTAAAGTTGTCCTGCAGTGACATTAGTTTAATTCAAACTATCATATTTGTTGACAACGTTGTCATTGGTTTCTTTCCTTGTTCCTTGACCTTAACTTCTTACATCTATATTATTTCTAGTGTTTTGAAGGTCCAGAGCAAAGAGGGAAGACACAAAGCGTTCTCAAACTGCACCTCACATCTCACCACAATTTTCCTTTTTTACGGAACAGCACTTTGCTTATACATGGTTCCTAACACTGAAAACTCTCCAACCGATGATGGGATTTTTTCATTTGTTTATGTGGCCTTAATACCCATGGCAAATCCATTGGTATACAGCTTGAGAAACAAGGATGTTCTGGGAGCTTTCCTAGTGGTCACTGGTTGGAACAAAAAATCAAAAATGACTTTTAAAGCATTGACTTAATACACTGATGTATATGTTATTAAAAATTTTCCAAATACATTAGTCTAAATTTATTATATGAATTATTGGATTATTGGAATATGGAATATGGAATTATATGAAATATGGAGAGCTGGCCACACTTTACTGAATGCCGTACAAGGGTTTTCACTAGCCTCTACCTTATTAGAAAATTCTTCACCCCAAACTTGCCAGGAAAAATAGATTTAGTTGTATATTAAGGTGAAAGGCTATCCAGGTCAGTTGAGTCAGTTAGGGGGCACGTGAGAAGAAAAGCTCTCCACATTTTAGGGAATAACCATTAAGTTAGTTAAATGAACAGTGTCCAACTGCCCCCCCAGTCAACCCCATAACAGGCAACAGGGCCAGTGTCAGTGGGGTGGTTTCTGGGGCCCCTGTGCCTTGGGAAGGGCCACCCATAATTCGAATGGTGAGCAGGTCATTCCATCTCCTGAGGCAGCCCCTATGCAGAATGCAGGGGTGTGCAGTAACCAGAACTGGGCATCAGCCAGGGGCAGACTGGCCTTCGGTGTTGTGAATGCTGGGTGCAGTGGAGTAAAATCTATATAGACATTTGTGGTGTAACAGGAACTGGCTGGAACATGCATGCAGTATGAGTATGGCACATTAACATGGTGGTTAACACAGACAGGAAAAGGAAGAAAATGTCCGTGAGTCTTATCGGCGAAGGTGGTCAAAAAAATAAATAAAAAGCAAAAAGGTAACCTTTCCATCGCTCGCGCTGTCCCGGAAGCGGCGGAGGCAGCCTTCTCCGCAGAGCCAGACACCCAGCCTGTTACAGTGGTGGGCGTGGCCGAACCTCGAGCGTCGGCCACGCCCACCGCTGTTTAAGTCCGGGTGTCTCTGTCTGCTGGCACCGTGGAGAGGTGACAGGGACAGTGCAAGCAGTGGAGGCAGCTGCTCCGCCGCTTGCGCTGTCCATGCCACCTCTCCACGGTGCCAGCAGACAGAGACACCCGGATTTAAACAGCGGTGGGCGTGGCCAACGCTCGAGCGTCGGCCACGCCCACCGCTATACCAAGCCAGTGTGTCTGTGTGAAGACGACGAGGACAGCGGGGAGGATTAAAAGGTGAGTTTTCCTTTTTTTTTTCTCATTTTACTTTTGCCTATGGGGGAATGGGAGGGGGATGGAAATGCCACACTGCCTATATAGGAATGGTGGGGGGGGATGCCACACTGCCCATATGTGAATGAGGGGGAAAGCCACTCTGCCCATATGTGAATGGGGGGGGATGCCACACTGCCCATATGTGAATGGGGGGATGCCACACTGCCCATATGTGAATGGGGGGGTGCCACACTGCCCATATGTGAATGGTGGGGGGTGCCACACTGCCCATATGTGAATGGGGGGGAATGCCACACTGCCCATATGTGAATGGGGGGGGGTTGCCACACTGCCCATATGTGAATGGGGGGGAATGCCACACTGCCCATATGTGAATGGGGGGGGATGCCACACTGCCCATATGTGAATGGGGGGGAATGCCACACTGCCCATATGTGAATGGAGGGTGATGCCACACTGTCCATATGTGAATGGGGGGGATGAATGCCACACTGCCCATGTGTGAATGGAGAGGATGCCACACTGCTCATATGTGAATGGGGGGAATGCCACACTGCCCATATGTGAATGGGGGGGAATGCCACACTGCCCATACATATGTGAATGGGGGGGATGCCACACTGCCCATATGTGAATGGGGGGGTGCCACACTGCCCATATGTGAATTGGGGGGGGCCACACTGCCTATGTGGGAATTGGAGGGGGGATACCACACTGCCTATATGGGGAATGGTATGGGGGGAATACCACACTGCCTATATGGGGAATGGGAGGGGGGTGCCACACTGCCTATATGGAGAATAGGAAGGAGAGAATGCCACACTGCTTATATGGAGAATAGGAAGGGGAGAATGCCACACTGCCTATGGAGAATAGGAAGGGGGGAATGCCACACTGCCTATATGGAGAATAGGAAGGGGGGAATGCCACACTGCCTATGGGAATGGGATGAAGGCATCCCACACTGTCTATGGGAATGGGATAGGGGCATCCCACACTGCCTATGGGAATGGGATGGGGGCATCCCACACTGCCTATGGGAGGGGAGAATGCCACACTGCCCATTAGGAATGGGATGGGGGCATGCCACACTGCCCATGGGGAATGGGATGGGGGCATACCACACTGCCTGTAATGGGGTGTTCTTGCACAACATTTAGCTTAGAATATTTTTTTACTTATTTTTCTCCTCCTAATCCTAGGTGCGTCTTATGGGCAGGCGTGTCTTATAGGGCGAAAAATATGGTATACATCTAACGCACAGGCACCCACCTTTGTGGGAATATGAGTGTTAGGGAGTGAAAAATGCAGTATGTCTTAAGCTATAAGGTATGCATGGACCCTTTTGTGAGCTCGAGGGTACCAAAATGTAGATTAATTTTGGAGGTCTGGGCGAACCATACTTTTTGCATACCATGTTTTGGGCATGGTGGGAGATCTGCTCACACTCTGTGTATTTATTTTTGGGGGCTACAAGGGTTCTCCAGCACTTTGAGTACTTCACCGCATTGTTAGTTCCAATTGTTTTTTTTTCTGAAAAAGGTATATATAGCTTTGCCAATATTTTTCTAATGAATGGGCTTAAGACTTAGCAGTGAATTTCACTGTAAGAAAGATTGGGACTCCTGTCTTAAATTATTGGATACAGAATGGCATGTGACTTGAGCTGAGCCAGTTGTATGAGCTTTCTTGCACAGTGAGAATCCTACATTAAAATGTAGAAAACCTCTAATATATATATATACTTCCAGCAGTTAACCCAAAAATATATACTAGTCTCTCAACAAAATGTAAGCAGATGTCAATAATTTGTTGACATAAAGAGACATGTAACCCAAAATTATAAAAAAGTCAATACTCCCCCCCCCACAAGAATTTTCTTCTAGTACTAGTACTTTAATACTTACCTGTTTGCAAACACAGTGCAGTGACATACACACATCTAGCAGTTCTTTAGACCTACCAGGCTTGTGGATGTGGGCGCAGTGTGCAGGAAGTAATCCCTCAATTAATTATTTGGTTGCACAGGGTCTTCCGAAAAAAAGAATAAAAAAGCAGAATCAAAGCTCCTTAAAAAACAATATGCAAACAAGAAAAGTTAATTTAAGTTACATCTGAAAAAGGAACATCCCTCAAACAGAAACATACCCAACATGCTTATGTATTTTTAATCCTTTCAATTGCCAGTCTGCTTCAGATATTGTTACCCTCTGTTGACAGGTAATTTTTCACCATTTTGTGCTATGTTTAACTGTGATTTTTGCAGGGATTTGCAGGAAAATTACATATTTTCTTTTTGCAGCAGAGTTTAGGCTTTAAGATGAAATGTCTTGTTTGCAATTTCTTCTCTGTTTTTTCAATATTTTTGAGTAAAAAAACTAAAAAAAACCTAAAAATTAGTTTTAAAAAAATTGTCTCGTTTACTTTAAATAAGACGCTTGCTTTATTTAAGAAAACCATATTGCATGGGAAAGCTCCATATCTCTGGATTATTATGGTACTACATATCTATCGCTAGCCCCCGTTCCTGCCCAGGGGACCCCCCAAACTGAAAAGAGCCCTTTATAACATTTACAAATAAAATACAACTAAACTACTATCCACTCTATAAAGGGTTATTTAAAAAAATGTCAAGGGGTCCTGCTTCCCATTTTTTTGGGAATTTTAAGGGTTAAAAACCTTTAAAATTCCCCTAAAAAATAGCGTAGGGTCCCCCATACCCAGCATAATCAGCATGGAGACTAGCTTTCGGGGCTTGTAGAACAGGGAGCAGGGGCCAGCCTCATTGCCCCCCCCCCCACCCTGCAGACTACAAGCCCACACAGCCTAAATGACCTCGGGGTGGGGATTAAAGGCAAGTCACACACACAGACAAGGGGAAAAAATATTTCATTATTATTATTTTTTTCATACTTACCTCCCATCCATCCTGGAGCACTGTGTCCGACGCCGATCACTTTGGCTTCTGCTCTCCTGCTGCTGCTGAATATACCTGCTGGGTGACAGGAAACAAAGGGTTAATTAAAAAAAATGACTTAGGGTCCCTTCTCCCGGGGTGGGACCCCATTTTGGGGGGGAATTTTAAGGGTAAAAACTGGTATGAGGTCCCCCCTACCCAGCAGAACCAGCATGGAGACCAGCTGTGGGGGCTTGTAGAACAGAGTGCAGGGGCCAGCCTCAGTGCCCCCCCGCCCTGCAGGCTGCAAGCCCACAAAGCCTAATGGCCTCGGGCTCTTCTGCCCCCCAGGCTTTGGGGAGGCAGGAAATTGGGGGGCTCTGGGTTAACGACAAGTCACCTGCTGGCCGCAGGTGACTTGCCAGCCCCCTAAGCATTGTGTACTGGTATAGGGGTCTCATGGATCCCTTACCAGTTCACAAAGGGTTAAGTGTAAAAACACACACACAAAAAAAAATTACATTTATTATCATCTTTTTTTCAACACTCATCTCCGATCCTGTGTCCCGTGGTGATCTTGTCTCCTGCCGATCTGACAGCAGCTGGGGTGATCAGTGGAGGGGGCTGGGGAGGCAGGGGATCACCCACCTCGGCATCTGTCAGTTCTGAGCCAGGAGCAAGACGACATGACAGGGTGTTATCTGCCCTGCCCACAAGAGATGGGGCTAGCAGTAACAACGTCAGAGGTGAAGGAGGGGGCTTCTTTCGGGCCCTCTTCCCACCATGGAAGAGCCCAGGAGGTAGAAGGGCCCCCCGGGGAAGAGGAGACCTGGCGGGAGAAATCACAGCCGAAGGAAATGTCATTTTTTTTACAGTAAATGCCAGTGCCTGCTGAAGCGGTGGGCCCCTCTTCTGGGCCCTCTCCTCAAGCCGAAAGGGCCAGGGGGGAGATCGGAGACAATATAGGGAATGTCCGCTCACCACCTAATCCCGAGTGTGCATGGCCGGGGGTAGTCTTAAACCCACTAAATAGCATGAAAAGCAAAGCGAATGGTCTGCACTCCTCTTCTCATAAAACTTCACTTTTAATTATGCGTTTAAAATCATCTCCATAGTATATCAAAAGCCAATAAAATCAGTAGTAATCAAAGTCCTGGAAAGTCATATATACAGTATAGGTGACTTACGTGTTTCAGACTCCTATCTCTAGTCCTTAATCATAGTAGCCTATTGCATGAAACATTGCACTATATAATAAAAAATGTATGTAAGGCACTCACCTGATAGGAAGCAGCCAAGCTGCAGGCTGGAGACGCTGTCTCACTGTGAGGAGAGAGCGGGGGCGTGCAGCCACACACGGAGTGTGGAGCAGTTAACCCCTGATGGTAGAGGGGTTGTGATGCTGGCAAAAACACACAAATCGGAGATCGGAGACCTGCAGATGAAGAGGAGACCCGGCTGAATTTATCGAGGGGTCAGGTGAGTGTCTTTTTTTTTCTTTTGGCCTGCTAGCAGGGGGGGGTGGAAGCCAGGTATGTAAAATTTACGTAGCTGGCAGTTAACGTCAGGGGAGGGAGCTATGTTAATTTTATGTAGCTGGTGTTAGTTGGTTTAAACATGATCCTTCTCTAACCTCATAACAGAAAAGCAGCAATATAAGAAAGGGGGTGGGTGTGGTTGCCCTTTACTGATGTTAAGAGCAGACTTCCAGTCAAAAAATCAAAGCTTAGTAAATTACTCCCCTAAAGCCTCTCTCTAGCAATCAGTGACATAAGCTTATTGAGATGGATTAACACCATGCGGAATAGCAGGCAGGTTCTGCACTCTTAAACATGCATGGTGACATTTTGCCACACACATGAAGAAGTTGATTCTAAAAAACGAGTCCCTCAAAATTGCCTCACAGCTCTGTGTAATCATCCCTTATTTCTAGCCAGATGGAGTAAGCCTTCAGCTGTAATGACTCATCTTTGCTTTGCCAGCTGCTGACATCTTCTAAATACAATGTATCCCCTGACTGAGCACGTTTTGCGGTCAGGGCCATAGAGATACATTGTAACATCTTCCCTCACACAGAATTGGTTTGGTAAATTAGCTGTTTATTCAGTGTTTGACGGGCAGGCTGATTCATCACTAACGCCAGGTAGCGACAGATGAGCATCTGTAGCAGGCATTTCAGAGCGCCTGCTAGTAGTCTCTGTGTTCGGCCGTGGGTCGCTAGTTCATAGCGACTCAGTCGCTGTGAAGTAATGATGAATACATTGTGAGGAGTCGCTATTTGACCAGTACAGCGCTGTATGTGAGCGCACTGGTCAGTGCGACCGACTCACAACATATGCCCTTATTCATCAAGCGATAGCGCCAGGTAGTGTCTGACGAGCGCCAGGTAGCGGCAGCTAACGGCGACTACCGACTCAAGTACGCCCGGCGGCGGTCACAATGACGCATTTATCAAGCAAAATGAGGCTAGCGCCGGCGAGAGCGACGGCTAGCGCAGCATTCATCATGAAGCCGCCTGGACCGAACAGCGCCGCTGCAAATTCCCTCACAGCGCCAGGTATGAGCTGTCGCTCCCTGGCGATGTCCAATGCTTTTCAATGGAGCAATCTATAATTATTCATAATTAATTGGTATTAATTTTTTTTTTTTTTTTTTTAATGTCAAAAAATCGGAGACCACTTCTGCAATGTTAGGATTTATTTTTAAGTCAAAAAAAAAATTAAAAAAAATATGTGCAGAATTGATCTAACAGGTCTGAGATTAATGTATTCATATTACAAAATGATTCTAAAAACATGTATAATGTTACATTCAAAAAATATGGTTGTTTAGGGGTTAAAAACTAGTTAATACACATCGCCGCAAGCGCTCTGGGGTTTAAACAAGGAATGGACAGCGACAGCACATTCGGAGCGTGATTTGTTGATGAATATGAAGCTAGCCGTTCGCTCTGGCCATTCGTTGTCAGGCGCTCACATACAACGCTGGACCTGTGAAACAGCGACCCCCCAGCCCGTATTCAACATTACCACACACCGACTGAGTCGCTGTCATCAAGCTAACGCCGGCCAAGCACAGCGAATACTGGCTGGCGCTGAAAAAATCACGCTACAGTCGCTCATCTGTCGCTACCTGGCGCTATTAATGAATCGGCCTCTTATTCATTAAAAAAAATCCTCAAAAAACTCTGGTGCTGAAAAATGCTTCTCTGAAGCCCAGAGCGCTGGAGACTGTCTGTTTAAAGTCTGTTTTTCAGCATGTATCCACCAGTAACAAAACGAAAACATATGAAATTACTTTGTAATAACATTGTAACATGAACACTTTAATGCCAGACCTGTAATGTCATTTCTGCAGAAATATATAAAACATGAAAAATATTTGAAAAAATGGCTTTTTCTATGCCAGAAGAGGTCACAACATTATTTGAGCTTTAAAAAAAAAAAAAAAAAAAAAACCCTGTTTAAAAAGAAGAAAAGGATCCTCCCTTGAAATGTATGGGAGAGCAACAGGTAGCGATAGGTAATACCTGGTGTTGTGCAAGGCTGAACGCCGGCGCTGTTCGCTGAGGCTGTGAAAATGATGAATCAGACGCTACATGACGCTATCCCAGTCGCTAAACAGATTCTGTTTGATAAATGTGTAATTGCTGCCGTGTCCGGCGTTAACCTGTCGCTACCTCTCATTTACAAGGCACTACCTGACGCTATCCCTTCATGAATAAGGCCCTGTGTTAAAAATGACAGGCAAGCTTCTCCTTGTTTATGAGGAATATCTCTCTCTCAATTTGGTGTAAATTCCTTCTGGCACAGCACCCCGCATTATTCTCATGTGTGAGCAGGACTATCAGACATGTGGCAAGATGACCGCCCCGTGTTATTCTAAAGTGAATAATCTTTATGCCATTCCACAACATCTGTATGGAGTAAGCCCTCTTAAACTGCTTATGCCCCTGATCATAAGAGGGGAAGCAATTTACTAAACTTTCTTTTTTTGACTGGAGGTCCACTTTAACCTACAGTGCCGCTATAAACTGGGGCACCTTAAACAAGAGCGCCCAGCACTAAAAACTATATGCAGTTATTGAGACAGCTGGTGGTTGCCTGTTTATGTTTGTTAAATGAGTCGCGCTAATACAAAAATATTGGCGCTGAGTGGTATTAATAGGTGCGGACACCTGATGAATCAGGCTTAAATTATCATCATTTTTCAGAAGAAATTAGTCAGATATTTTAAAGTCATACTACAGTCAAAAACATTACACTCAACTTTCTTCCCCTGCAGGCAAAGCGCTGCTTTGTCTGGTGCTTACACACTTAGGCCCTTATTTATGAAAGGATAGCGTCAGGTAGCGCCTGGTTAATGTGAGGTAGCGACAGATAGCGACTGGTGAACGCCGAACACGGCACGCAATTCCACATTTATAAAGCAGAATCTGTTTAGCGACTGGGATAGCGCCATGTAGCGTCTGATTCATCATTTTCACAGCCTCAGCGAACAGCGCCAGCGTTCAACCTTGCACAGTGCCAGGTATTGACCTCTCGCTACCTGTCGCTCTCCAATACATTTCAATGGACGAACCTTTTCTTCTCTTTAAACCGGGTTTTTTTTTTTTTTTTTGCAAAAAAAAAACACAAATAATTCTGTGACCTCTTCTAACATTGAAAAAGCTGTTTTTTCACATTTTAATGATTTTTTTAAAAATTCTTCAGAAATGACATTAAAGTGTTCATGTTACAATGTGGTTACAATGTAATTCCATAAAAAAAAACCAAACAACTATATATATTTATATAGTATGACTCCGCGGGATCCAGCAGAAATTTTCATTCAAGCACAGTCCTTTTCCTCATATACTTCAAGTATTAACTTCACCAGGTGTGCTCACAAATACAAAGCGTGTATCCCAGCCACCAGACAATCAATGCACGTACCAGAACGTTTCTTTCAATACAGTATATATCATTCAAAGGATTCCACTGGAAATGACTTCCCTTATGATTAAATCCTCATTCCTTATGGACTCCGTATTGGTTTAAAGCATAGGGGTCAAAATGGGGAGAGATGGAAAGGACAAACCGCACATAGCGTAATAACGTTTGAGCATAAGAAATTTAAAAAGCTTTTATTGCGCTTACCGAATCACAAAGTTAATAGAGCATTGATCACAGCTTCAAATCCATGAACTTCCATAAAAGCAAGAAGGAAACGCCACCTTACAATTCTCCTCCACGTGTTATCAATTAAATAGACACCGCACTACCCCGGCCGTGGGCTGTGCAGATAGGGAACGGGCGTCCGCAGCTGTCCTCAGAGATGCGTCGTGACGATGTAGTGAAGGGGCTTCCCTACATCGTCACGACGCATCTCTGAGGACAGCTGCGGACGCCCGTTCCCTATCTGCACAGCCCACGGCCGGGGTAGTGCGGTGTCTATTTAATTGATAACACGTGGAGGAGAATTGTAAGGTGGCGTTTCCTTCTTGCTTTTATGGAAGTTCATGGATTTGAAGCTGTGATCAATGCTCTATTAACTTTGTGATTCGGTAAGCGCAATAAAAGCTTTTTAAATTTCTTATGCTCAAACGTTATTACGCTATGTGCGGTTTGTCCTTTCCATCTCTCCCCATTTTGACCCCTATGCTTTAAACCAATACGGAGTCCATAAGGAATGAGGATTTAATCATAAGGGAAGACATTTCCAGTGGAATCCTTTGAATGATATATGCTGTATTGAAAGAAACGTTCTGGTACGTGCATTGATTGTCTGGTGGCTGGGATACACGCTTTGTATTTGTGAGCACACCTGGTGAAGTTAATACTTGAAGTATATGAGGAAAAGGACTGTGCTTGAATGAAAATTTCTGCTGGATCCCGCGGAGTCATACTATATAAATATATATAGTTGTTTGTTTTTGTTAATTGTGTAACTGCTCTGACACAGTTATTGGACTCCTGCGCTGGATACTTTACTTGGAACTGTTATATTAATTCCATAGGAATATTGATTGGAGATATAAATTGCTCAATATTAGAGTTTTAGCGCGGCTTTTCATTGGTGTTAGATTTTGGACATATCTCCAGCCCAGTTTCTTATACACCAAAAACCTACTATCTCAATGTAATTCCATATGTTTTTGCTTTGTTACTAGTGGATAGATGCTGGAAAACACACTTTAAACACACCGCCTCCTGCGCTCTGGGCTTCAAACAAGCATTTTTCAGCGCCAGAAATTTGTGAGGCTGTTTTTTTCCTGAATATGGTGTGAGTCGGTCGCTATGAGCAGTCGCTACCATGCGCTTCCATACAGCGCTGTACTGGTCAAATAGGGACTCCTCACAATGTATTCAACATTTCTGAACAGGGACTGAGTCGCTATAAACTAGCGACTCACAGCCGAGCACTGTGACTACTAGCGGGCGCTCTGAAAATGCCTGCTACAGACGCTCATCTGTCGCTACCTGCCGCTATTAATGAATCAGCCTCCCCCTGGATTGCCTGATCCCAGACCTGCACCATGCACAGCTCCCTCTACCTCCGCTGCATCAGCATATCCACAGTGCTGTGCTGTAAGCTATGCACCACCCAGTGCCATCCTAACAGGAACTATGGCATGCCCCTCTCCATTGCAGTGAATGGAATGGGGTGTGCCATAGTTCCTGTGACAATGGCATGGGGTGATGCATAGCTAACAGCACTGCGCTGTGGATGCTTTGATGCGGGGGGGGGGGGGGTAGAGGAAGCAGTGCGCTGTGCAGGTCTGGGGTCAGGTGATTGAGGTAATTGTGTAAGCATCAACAATATCCTGCCTGGGATTTAAGGTGAGTAAAGTATTTTTTGGATTTATTACGTTCTTATAGTATGTAACTTTTACTAGTGACTTTGTATATTCCTAAGTTTCAACTTTTAACCCCTAGAGGGTTTTTTTTCAAAGTAAACTTACAACTGTCTTTTGGGATGTACAGCACTGTTAACTGCCTTGATTAATTATTGGCACAAATAAAGGTTATACCTATAAATACTGTTGAGTAAGCACAACAGATCTGCCTGCTTCTTACCCAGTAATTTGTTCATGAGACTTGGAAAAACATAAGAATGTAAATTAAAGTTTTACATGTTTATGTAATAATTTTTATATTTTGTTTTTTCAAGGAAAATACATTTCTCTACGTGCAATAGAAAGTAAGTTTGCTATCAAATAACTTGCAATGCTTAATTTTGCTGTTCATGTGTTTTTTTTTAACTTTCAACTGGTTAAACTGCTAGTTCCTGCATAGCTATATGTATATGACAAAACTTAATTATGTGTAAGATCTTTATCTAGCTTTGTATGGTTAATGCCCACTATTCTACTCTGTGCAATAAACAAGGCAAAACAGCTAAAAATGGACTCCATGCTAGAGAGATTTAGGGCCTTTTTTATAATGTGCGCCATTTTTTGCCACTATAGCGCCAGTCCCGGAGCATCAGTGTTTTGGTCTTATCTGACACTGTGCTGTGTACTACATTGGTACTAGCAGTCACTACACAGAACGCTACTAATTAGCTTTGATTGTTGCACTAGGGCCCTTATTTATGAAGGAATAGCGACAGGTAGCGACTGGTGAGCGACCGGTAATGACGGGCCCCGCCACAAGAACGCCAGCTCCCCACCACAATCACACATTTATGAAGCCGATCCTGCTTAGCGACTGAGATAGCGCCAGATAGCCACTCATTCATCATTATTCCAGCCTCAGCCCACAGCGCCAGCGTCCGACCTTGAACAGTGACAGGTATGACCTCTCGCTACCTGGCGCTCTCCAATGCATTTCAATGGAACAATCTTTAATATTCATAATTAATTGTTATTAATGTTTTTTTTTTTTTTTTTTTAAATGTGAAAAATTCTGTGACCACTTCTGCCATGTTAGATATTTTTTTAAAGGTAAAAAAAAAAAAATTGTGCAGAATTGATATTACAGGTCTGATATTATTGTATTCATATTACTAAATTCTTTAAAAATTTTTTTTTTTTTGGTTTCCAAAAATATGGTGGTTTGGGGGTTAAAAAACTACTTTTAACACATCGCCGCCAGCGCTCTGGGGTTTAAACATGCATTTCACAGCGCGAGAATTTTTTGAGCGTGATTTTTTGATGAATATGGTGGGAGCCGGTCACTAGGGCCAGTCGTTATCATGCGCTCCCATACAGCGCGGAACCTGTCAAATAGCGACTCCTCACCCAATATATAACATTACGGCAAACCGACTGAGTCGCTATAAACAACCGAACAACGGCCAAGCACAGCGACTACTAGCGGGCGCTGTGAAAATACTGCTACAGTCGCTCAACTGTCGCTACCTGCCGCTATTAATGAATCGGCCTCCCCGTATTGGTCAGCCTATGTCAGCACCTGTTGGACCCACCTGCCGATTATCCCAGCGCCAGCCAGCACCACTTTGGTCTGCCGTTTTACAGGTGCTCTACATCATATTTATGATTTTTTCCCTCCTTGAAATCTTTGGTGCTGTATTTTCCCTGTGCTGCTCAGGATATCATCATTACAGTTGCCAGAAATCACTGATGGGGACAAAGGGGAACAATCTTTACATGCATTTAGACTGTGTTTTATTTGTTGGTGTCCAAATTGTACATTGTTAAGCAAAATGAAAATCAATTTTAATAACCCCCCCAAAAAAATAAATTTTTAATAGGTTTTTATTTAATAAAGAATTCAAGCATAAAATAAAATTGAACTGACAAAACATTGTGAGCCTAATCAAGTTACAAATCACCATAAGAGTTGTGCTACGTATAAAGTTCAGTGGTAACATAGGTTATAAATAAATAAATTATTAAAGAAAAAAAGGCAAACAATACTATAATCACTTAATCAATCATTATTATAACCTCATAACTTAAGATCAATGAGATGATACTCCTCTTTATATGAAATTGCAGAACAAATGTATCTTTTGATTCAGTAGGTTACATGAATTTTAATCCCTTTTTAGTTGATACCACCATTGGTAAGTATGAAGATGCTGGTACTGCATGGA
The DNA here is from genome assembly GCA_027917425.1 of Gastrophryne carolinensis. Classification (NCBI taxonomy): domain Eukaryota; kingdom Metazoa; phylum Chordata; class Amphibia; order Anura; family Microhylidae; genus Gastrophryne; species Gastrophryne carolinensis. Next base: position 383,311,606 of record CM051238.1, read on the forward strand.
GCTGTGGGGGGACAACGTGAGGTGAGTATAGACTTTCCGTGTTTCTGTCTGGACAATACCTTTACATTTCTGTATGTTCCAGGCATTGTAATTAAAGGCCTTGGGGCAGCATGAAGATTCTAAAGGGACATATTGGAGAGGGGAGATTGGAGAACTCATTATCTAGAACAGTCGGCTGCTGCTGCTTATAAGGGCTTTAGATTTAAAGAAAATATTATAAAATGTAAAAGTATTATTATATTATTGTGAAGCTCCACGTGCTGAGACTGCCATCTCACTGATAAGTCAAACACAGAAAATAAAGTCAATAAAGTGCACAGAGCTTCTATGGACCTTCAAGTAGCCGTGTGGTTATTCTGTACTCATTCGCTTTCACCACTGTGTAGTGGTGCCACAATATCCAATTCAGTGACGTTTCCACCACCAATACAATGCTCTTACCAGAACATCCAGAAATAATGTGCCAGATAATCAATAAGTTCCCCCACATTCAGGATCGGAACATCCAGGGATAACAGAGCCGCGCGTTTCACCAACATCAGTGGCTGCTTCCTCAGGTTAAAATGGTATGATACCATTTTAACCTGAGGAAGCAGCCACTGCAGGTGATGAAACGCGCGGCTCTGTGGGTATTATCCCTGGATGTTCCGATCCTGAATGTGGGGGAACTTATTTATTATCTGGCACATTATTTCTGGATGTTCCGGTAAGAGCATTGTATTGGTGGTGGGAAACGTCACTGAATTGGATATTGTGGCACCACTACACAGTGGTGAAAGTGAATGAGTACAGAATAACCACACGGCTACTTGAAGGTCCATAGAAGCTCTGTGCACTTTATTGACTTTATAAAATGTAAAATATTGACTCCAGAGCTGCCTGATTCCCTCCCCCGGGATATCCACATTTGGAATGCCACACTGTGTAAAATGCCCTAGGTTGCCAAATAAACTCACCTTCTCCCTGATCCAACAGTGCATGTGTGAGTCTTACACGAGTCTAGTCTGTGAACGCAGCCCAGCATGCTGATTGAACGAGAGTCGGCGCATATGCTGTAGGATGGGGGAAAGTTGAGTTACCTGGGCGATCTGGGGAAGTTTTCACACAGTGGGCATCCTGGGTCAGGGTGCGCCGGGGGCAAGGACCAAAACCCAGGAAAGTCAAAATACCAGGTGTTTACCACTTTAATATAATTCACAAAAGTTGTCAGTCTGTCACTAAGTACAATCTTCACAATGGGGTTGATTCAGTATCGGGTGAAAAAAGTATGTAAGCATTGCCATTGCCAGTCTATAAAATGGTGATACTTTTGCTTCATGTTCTAAGTATGTGCATTTGTTTGCTACACCACTGATTCTGTTCTGCCTGGCCTATGTGAATTCTCAGATTTCTCTGTGTAGGTTCTGGTTGTCTGTGAATTCCTCCCACACGCAGATGTTGGTTTTATCTTCCTATTCTACCTCTTATAACCTCCTGTGTGACTCTATACCATTGCTGGTTTATTCTCCCATTGTTATTTAGCTGCGGCCTACTGTTTGTACTCTGCAGCTCACCTCCAGCCTCGCTGTGATACTCTTGTGTGGCCCCAGTAGCCTTCAAGTCTTGTGGTCCCTTAGGCCTTCTAGTGCCTGTGCTGTACCTTTCCTACCTGTTCCATGTTAGGTACTACTCTTCTGCTGTGTTTTATGCACAGAGTTTACCCTTTACTCCATTGTTTGTAAAACCCTTTGTAGTCTGTACTGGGGCCCAGGCCCACCATTGTCAGTACTGGGCACCAGACCCTCAGTTTTATGTGCTGGGTCTCAGATCCTCCATTGTCTGTACTGGTGCCCAGACCCTTTATTGTCTGTTTTAGGGCCCAGATCCTCCATTGTCTGTAATGGGGCCCAGACCCTCTATTGTCTGTACTGTGGCCCAGACCTCCCCTCCCACGCCATTTTCTTTGCTAGGCTTAGACCAGCTATGGCAGTTCAATTTGAACTGAAAAGGGATTATTATTATTATTGTGTATTTATATAGCGCCCTCTTCTTCCGTATCGCTTTACATGGTATGATTACAGACAAGGCAAAATTAGCTGCCACAAGGTTTAAATCAAGTGTTGTGAGCACAGGAGACAATAGGAAGGAGAGCCCTGCCCTTGCGAGCTTACAGTCTAAAGGATGGGGGTGGAGACGAAAGGTGGGGATCACAAGTGGTAGTGCGTGAGTTGGGCTGCATGTGCCATTTGAAGGTTATAAGAATTTCTTAAGCCAGGCCATATGCTTGTCTGAAGAAGTGAGTTTTGAGGGCAGAAGTGAGTTTTGAGGGCACTTGAATAAGTCTTGGAATGATGGAGAGTGGAGGATTGAGGGGGGACATGCATTCCAGAGAAGTGGAGAGGCACGGGAGAAGTCTTGAAGGTGGAAGTGCGAGGAAGTAACCAAGGAAGAGGACAGGAGAATGTCAGAGGCAGAGCGGAGGTTGCGCTTGGGTTGTTAACGCTGGATCATTGATGAAATGTTGGAGGGGGCCTGGTTAGAGAGAGCTTTGTAGGTTAGCGTTAGAAGCTTGAACTGAACTCTATGGGAGACAGGTAAACAGTGGAGGGATTGACAGAGGAGAGCAGCACTGGAGAAGCGAGAGGAGAGGTGGATGAGGCGAGCAGCAAAGTTTAGAACAGATTGGAGGGGCGCCAGTCTGTTTTTTGGGCAAATCACAGAGGAGGGTGTTGCAGTAGACCAGTCGGGAGATGACCAGGGTGTGTACTAGCATTTTAGTGGTGTCAGGTGAGAGGAAGGGACGGATGCGGGAGATATTTTTGAGTTGGAATATTTAATATTTCAATCCTCAGCTAGTGTGCTTGGCTTTGAAAAGGTTTGAAAAGGTTATAGGAAAACAGTATGGAAATGTGTATGACTGATTAAAAAGAAAGGAGTCTAAAAAATATCTAAAGAGAAAGGGGCCTAAAGAAATTTGTATGTTAAGTGTTGATTAGGGACCCAGCCAGCATATATGGCAAATGATGTCCAGGGATATCCAGAGATTTACAGCAGATCTAAAACCTCCTTGACAACTCAGGTAGGGTGCAGTCCCCAGGGACCCCATCCCACCTACTTCAGCTGCCAATGAGCTGCTGTATACACATCTTTTCCTCCTGTAACTTTACATAATGGGGGACCAGGAAAAAGCTGCACACTACAGTACTGCAGGCCTTGCATTAGAGGAGGTACAAATGCTGCACAAACTTTCAGTCCACCATTAAAATCACCAAATCACTGATGGCATGCTGGGGTAAGCAAGGTAATTTTAGGATCACTGGTACGCTGGTATTAGGAGACCAAGAGGAATTAAACCCAAAAGGTACATACAGTAATTCTTGGGTTTATTATAGGGGCTAAAATTCCCCACAGACCATCATTCATTCAGACACAACTAGAAAAGCCTGTGATAGATAAATGGAAACAGAGTTGGAGAAATCTCAGTGTTTTAGCAGCAAGGGCTGTGGATGGTCAAAGGCAAAATACTGGTCCCACCACCACATCCATGTTATGGGTATTATTTATTTTTCTAAATGTTTTATTTAATTGCAATAGTTAATCAGTTTTCAAAACCATAAAAAAGATAGCATTGCCATACACAATGCAGGTAGATTAAAGAGCTAAATACACGCAAATACATATACACACAGCAAAATATGTACACAGTCGTCAACCTCAAAAATATAAAAATATTTATTGTAAAAAAAACAGGGGGAAAAGAGAAGGAGAAATGGGGAGAATTGCACAAAAATATTCATCATATCATATACTTAAAGCTAGTCTGTGAACAATTATATGTGATATCCCAAACCTGCTGAAAATACTCAGGAATACTAGGGAATCAAAAATAAGTGCAGTGATTTTCTATCTATCATCATGGTGGGCATTTCTGAAAAGTAATATTCTGCCTCCTCGTGCCTTTGTCAAAGATTTCCTGGCGGAAGATATGCTGAATGTAAACTCTTTGATTCTTAAAGCAACTAACTAAATGTAGTCCTTTATAATGTAACTAGTTGTGACCAATACCCCATACAGGGGCCAACAGACTTTCAGACAAAATCAATGTGCTGCAAGCTATTCCCACTAAATATGAACAGAGCCTACAGTCCTGAAACATAAAGGCCATTAAGATGGACTGATTTTATGCCACTCCAGTACTAAGTACCATCAGAAAATAAAATCTTTAGGTTACATTCCCTTCATTGTGCATTTGCTATGTATCAAATACCTCGCAAGGCTTTTCTTGATAGAGATGGACCAAGATCTCACCTTTGCTTTGTAGCTCTTAGAACTGGAAAACAATCAAATCTATGACCATTATATTTAAAGGGCCTGAACACACAACGGAAATAATAAGGTAGCTCCATGAGCCTCTCCTCCATTTTCAGCATCACAGATCAAGTTGTAGCAGGGCTCCAAAGTTTGCCCTCCTTTCAATTTTATTTCTCCAGAACTATGCAAAAAGGTGGTCTAACAGCCATCTGCCCTTTGGTGCTCTCAGAGTGAGTGAGTACGGCAAGCCACAGTGATCCCACGGCTGTCTCTGACCACAACCAAACATGTTCAAGTATCACAATGCTGCTGCATGACTCGCCCTTCCCAGATTGAGGCAAGAAAGTGGCATTGCTTAGAATACATATTTTTCACTCCATAAGATTCACCCAGGATTTGGAGGAGGAAAATAAGAAAAAAAATATTCTGAAACCAAATGGTGTTCTAAAATACCCCCTCCCAAACATCCCACTACAGACCCCCACATTTAAGACAGCGGGTGGTATCCCACATTACAGGCAGTGTAGGGCATTAAAATTACAAGCAGTGTGTGTGACATTGCAATTATAGGCAGTGCGTGTGGCGTTCCAACTGCAGCAGTGTGTGTGTCATCCCAATTAGAGGCAGTGTGAAGCATCCCAGTTACAGACAGTGTGTGTGGCATTCCAATTACAGGCAGTGTGTGTGGCATCCCAATTGCAGGCTGTGTGCGTGCATCCCAATTATAGGCAGTGTGAATGGCACCCCAATTGCAGGCAGCGTACATGGAATCCAATTGACAGGCTGTGTGCATGCATACCAATTACAGACAGTGTGTGTGGCATCCCAATTACAGGCAGCGAGCAGCATTCCCCCCCCAAAAAAAAACCTGCAGCAGTATTCTTCCACTGACATAGACACAAAAACACACACACACACACACACACACACACACACACACACACATACATTATCGTTGTCTGGCACCGCCCACTGCCTCCGCTGCCATCACCCCAGCCCACCGGCTCTACACAAACAAGTTCCCGGCCCTCCAGTTCTGGCCCGCGTGTGGGCATAGCCAGTGACTCGAGACAACGTCCACTGTTTTCAATGGGCATCGGCGCTATACAGACCATAACCGATGACCTGAGAACTTGTTTGTTTGGAGGTGGCAGGCGGAGGCTGCGGACAGCGGTAATGTACCGTATATACTCGAGTATAGGCCGATCCGTGTATAAGCCGAGGCACCTAATTTTACCCCAAAAAAGTGGAACAAGCTATTGACTCGAGTATAAGCTGAGGCATTAAACATTCTTGGGGGGAAAGCAGGGACAGGCAGGGTTAATGCTACTGTGGACAGGAAAGGCATCTTGCACCATGCCACATTTTTTGGCCCTGCCCCTGCTCTAAAGGACTGGGCATAGAGATGAGAGGGAGGTCAGCATGAACCAGCGCGCGCGCACACACACACTCACACACACACACAAACGGTACCTGCTGCTGCTGCCGCCACCAACCTCCTCCTCCAGCCGGTCGCTCTCTCCATTCAGCGCCGCCGCTCCCGCCGCCGTCATCCGCCTCCGCCGCCGTCGCCGTCAGCCGCTCCCTCCGCCGCCGCCGCCGTCGCCGTCAGCCGCTCCCGCCGCCGCCAGCCGCTCCCGCCGTTCCCACCGCCGCCAGCCACTCCCGCCGTTCCCGCCGTCGCCAGCACTTCCTGGCTGTTGCGCGCTGGTCGTCGGTGGGCGTGCCCCATATGGCCGGCGTCCAATGTTTTCATTGGACGCCGGCCATATGGGGCACGCCCACCGACGACCTGCACGCAGCAGCCTGGAAGTGCAGCTCAATTACCGTATTGACTCGAGTATAAGCCGAGGTGGTTTTTTTCAGCCCAAAAAGTGGGCTGAAAAACTCGGCTTATACTCGAGTATATACGATATGTTTGTATGAGTGTGTGTATGTGTCTATATTGGTGGGAGACGGCTGTTGCAGTATCCGCCGGACAGTGACGTGCGAGCTCTAGGTATGTACATTTTTTACATTCGCTCCATAAGACGCAGTAACCCCCCCCCCCCACACACACACACACACACACACACACACACACACACACACACACACACACACACACACACTTTTGGGGGAAAAAGGGTGTCAAATAGACTATAAAAAATGGTACTTATAACTGGAGAATATAAGATGTGTTGAAATGGCTCATTTGCCACTGTTCCCAAGGGGATAAGGGGGGACAAAGTTAGTGTGTGCCTGGAATAACAAGCTTATCCATTTACAGATATTAGGACCACACCCAAACTAACCAAAATAACTAACTACAAAAATGCTTTATGAGTAATATTTAATTACTTAAATCTATTTGACTACTAACATAAATATTAAGAAACTGCAAAAACAAAGTATCTTATGATTAAAAAATAGCGACACCTATCTCAGGTTTTTAAGGCTCTTGAGGGGGGGCTGCTATTTATGGAGCATCCTGGATTGGGATGCCCCACTACGTGAAACTCCCTATGATCAACCAATTCCCTCACCAATCCAACGTGCCCACATACTACATCTCAGCACCGCAGCCACATGCCCAGCATACCTCTACCTGTGGGCATTCCCGCATCAGGCCTTTCCGAATGAGCATTGTGCAGCTATAGGCATTCAGAATTTCTTGTGGCACTGGAATCTGAATAGAGAGAGCACTGCTGATTGGCTCAGCGGCTGGCTTGGGAACCCGGAAGAGGTGAGTTTTCGGGCAATCCATGGGGATACACACAGACACCCAAGAAAGTCAGTTTTTTGGTGTTTGTTCCTCTTTAAAGGCAAGTGTGCAAACAAGCTGTCAAGAGAGACATGCTTCAATGAAAGAAAGAAAATACAATGAAAGTAAGAATATATATATACAGGTATGTGCAACTTTCTTTTTAAGTGTTATTGAAACTTTAGTTAAATTTATCAATCTTTCAGTTTACACTCAAGATGATTGACAATGACACCCTATCCCCAAATGAATTTTACCTCCTAGCATTTTCTAATTACCCACATTTGGAGTTGGCTTTATTTTTAATGGTGCTGGTCATATACCTGCTGATTTTGAAAGGTAACCTGGTTATTATTATTTGTGTCTGTATGGCATCCAGTCTGCAAACCCCTATGTACTTCTTCCTGTGCAACCTCTCAATCCAAGATATTATATATGTGTCTTCTATATTCCCGAAACTGTTATCCATCACAATCACCCATGACAATCGGATATCCTTTCAAGCCTGCTTCACACAAATGTTTATGTTTGCAGCTTGTATTGATACAGAGTTTTTACTACTTACCTCTATGGCTTATGACAGGTATGTAGCTATTTGCATTCCTCTGCAATACCATCTCATCATGAACAAGCAGATTTACATATGTTTGGCTGCTGCATCATGGCTTATCAGTTCCGTAAACTCATATATTTTTACTATCCTAATATCAAAATTATCATTTTGCATGAGGGTAAATCTCAACCATTTTTTTTGTGACCTGAAGACCATACTGAAGCTTTCCTGTACTGAGACCAGTACAATGAACAATGTAATAGTCATAGAAATTGTATTGTTAGGCATTGTACCTTTCTTTTTGATTTTGACCTCCTATATATTCATCATTTCTGCTATCTTAAACATCCAAACGTTACAAGGAAAACTAAGAGCCTTCTCCAATTGTTCCTCTCATCTCATCATTGTCTCTGTTTTCTGTTGCACTGTTCTCAGCTTGTACATAAAACCTGCGTCTGAAGATTCAGAAGAAATAGACAAACTGCTGTCGTTATTGTACGCAGTCATGGTACCAGTGTTAAATCCGCTGGTTTATACTCTGAGAAACAAAGAATTCTTGAAAGCTATAAAAGATGTAATTGGGAGAAAGACATTGATGTAGAGCAAATACATAATGTCATATATTTGTTGTTGGTCATCTCTAAAGATGAGCGAACTATTTAAGTTAAGTATTTAAGGTTAGGTTCAGCCAATTCGCTGAATTTTGGGTTTGGTGGAACTGAACTTTTAACAAACCCACTCATAAAACCATTTAAAAACTTACATCTGTCCCCATTCCAGCACAGCTCCCCAGGTTGTCCCGTAGCTCCCCCCCCCCCCCCCCCACAGCTGGACTCCAAGCATCTTGTACTGAGCACAAGCGGCAGATGGCACGGGACCAGCCTTTACATTCTGCCATTTTGGCACACCAAACTGTCTTCAGCTCCTGATTTATGGTATTTTTAAAGAACAGAAAAGCATGCGCAAATCTGGCAATTTGAAGAGTGAATTTCCTCCAGCAAATAGGTGGAGGAAACTGCCGGTTCCAAAGAGTAACAGACTAATTTCATTCCGAAAACACATGCCGGTAGCGTCCGGCATATTTTTGAACAATGAAAATATCGGCCGCAAGTTCTTAGGGATTGAGCCCTTTTTTGTTTGAAAGAAATAATGAGAAAAACTACTAAAATGGGGATATTGGGCCCCAAAGTTTAGCAAAACAAAAACAAAAAATATATATTTAAATTATTAAGCATTAATATGCAAACCAAACAGAAAAGGGAGTGTTAAAGAGAACATCTGGGACAAAACATTGAGCAAAAACATGTTAAGGATTGGAACCAAAATATCCCTCCAAAAACACCCCTTCTCCAGAGAATACACTTTGAATTGGTGAATAGAACTTCACAGAAAACACAGAAGTTGGAAAGATTATATCACTATGGATAAACAGTAAAAAAAGGTGAGAGACATGTGGGACCATCGGGAGTAGTTAAGCGCTTAGCTGGCCAAATGCATATTGGGCAGGGCCATTTGTCCTTCGAAACAGCAGATTTGTGCTTCTTCTGTGAGCTTGCCAGTTAGTTTCGATTCTCATGTGCGATCAGCGTGCCCACGCAGCCATGAATCATGCGCCTAGACGCATGCAAAATCATTTGCAGTCCGCTGGAGCATTCTCACGCAACATCCATGAATTGACCCTATGGTGAGAGACAGTGAGTCATTTTAAATCATTGCCCTTTTAAGTGCAGTGTCTATAACTACAAGTGTATACACATAGCTTCTTCTACTGCAGTGTCAGTCACTATAGTCAGTATATACTCATACCATCTTCTACTGCAGAGACAGTTAGGGACAGAGAAAAATGTAATAATTGTCCTCTTCAGAGCAGGTAGACAGGGATAGGAGGCTCATATAGTCAGGGACAGCTAGTAATTTAAAATAATTGCCCTTTATTTTTTATTGTTTGATTTTATGTTATTAATTTAGGTATCTATTTATATTTAGGAATCTATCCCATTTTTCACAAGGCAATTGTCCTGTTATTAACCACATTTTGTAGCCCTTTACTGCTTACTTACATTTTACAGCCATTTGTGGGTCACCAAATTGGGATCCCCATTGATTTCAATGGGGTTCAGATCAAGTTCGAGTACCCGAACAGAACTGTTGTTCAAAGTTCGGCCGAACTTGCTGAACCCCAACTTCTAGGGTCCAACTATATGTTTTTTGTTCATTACAAAAAGAAAATAAATGACAAATACGTTTGCTGGATTTTCCCTCTTACAAACTTTTTCAGCATACAGCATTACCAAATGCTGGATAATGGAGACTATCCGGCCAGAGGGCTTCCGAACTGGATAGTCTCCTGTGTGGCTCTTCACTAGTAAGAATGCCCTGGTTCTTACTCATCTGTCAGTAGCAGATACCAAAGGATAGCACAGGAAACTCCAGTGAACATTCTGGATAAATAACATGATGAAAGCAAAGTAGGTGCATGGCCACATCTAATAGAATAAGGCCCTTATTTAACAAGGGATAGCGACAGGTAGCGCCTGGTGAGCGACCGGTAATGACGGGCACTGCCACGAGAACGCCGGCTCCCCACCACAATCACACATTTATCAAGCCGATCCTGCTTAGCGACTGAGATAGCGCCAGATAGCGACTCATTCATCATTATTCCAGCCTCAGCCCACAGCGCCAGCGACCGACCTTGAACAGCAACAGGTATCACCTCTCGCTACCTGGCGCTCTCCAATGCATTTCAATGGAACAATCTTTAAATATTCATAATTAATTCATAATAATGTTTTTTTTTTTTTTTTTAAATGTGAAAAATTCTGTGACCACTTCTGCCATGTTAGATATTTTTTTTAAGGTAAAAAAAAAAAAAAAAAAAAAACTTTGTGCAGAATTGATATTACAGGTCTGATATTAATGTATTCATATTACAAAATGTAATTAAAAACTTGTTTTTTTGGTTTCCAAAAATATGGTTGTTTGGGAGTTAAAAAACTACTTTTAACACATCGCCGCCAGCGCACTGGGGTTTAAACATGCATTTCACAGCGCGAGAATTTTTGGAGCGTGATTTTTTGATGAATGTGGTGGGAGCCGGTCGCTCTGACCAGTCGCTATCATGCGCACCCATACATCGCGGAACCTGTCAAATAGCGACTCGTCACCCCGTATTCAACCTTACTGCACACCGACTCGCTATCAACAACTGAACAACGGTCAACTGTCGCTACCTGCCGCTATTAATGAATTGGCCTCCCCGTAGAGCACTGCAATGACTAGCTTGGTAGCATCCATCTTTAAGTCTAGCATTACGGTTTTATTGTGCCATATAGTTAAATATGGTTATCAATGCAAAGAAAATCATATTTGCCCCCCAACAACAATCACAGGTTCCCTGTAACTGAAGTCCTTGTCACTATAATGCAGGCCAAATCGTTCAGCTCCAGTTTTAATGGTGTGGCTATTTTATTGCCTATTGCAACAACCTAGCTAAAACCAGTTCTGTAATCACAAATACACCCCTCATGTCCCTCAATGGCTCAGCTGCTTTAGTGATTTGGTGATAAATGTGTCATGTATAGTCCGAGGAACTCCAGATATGCAGCCACCGTTAAAAATGTTCTAAAAAAGCCAATGAATTAGATCCCCTGTGGGCATTTGATACTTGAGAAGGTGACTGAGCAACACACTTTGTATTGTTTTGCAACAAAAAAGACTCACCTGCTCACTCCCTCATCCTGTGTGGGTGTCCCATGCAGCTCCCTGCTCTGCGCATAGAACACTCACCCTAAAATATAAAGTCATAGTAGGCAGCCATGCTGGTGGGCAAAAGCTGTCATGACCGTCACCACCATGCATGGACAGAGACCACCCTGCCTCCCACATGAGACAGGGTCAGTCCTACCTGCACAGCAAGAGCCTGCCCTGCCCCACCACTCAGCACAGACTATCCCATGTGGGAACGCCTTCCACCTATCACTCATCCTGACACATGCCAATTGTGCAGTTTGCACCTTCCTCCTTGGAGGGTATTGCGGTGTACAACCCAGATGATGGCGTGCACCTGCCAGGGGACCTTATATTTTGAGGTAAGTGAGTTGATCAGCATGGGACAGCCACGCTGGATTGGCTTGTCAGATCAAGGTTGCCACAAAGGAATATGTTCTTGGGAAGGTTGTTTCCCTGGTATCCCAGTGAAGCACAGACTCCAATTGTCTAAATGTAACTCCCTGCAGGAAGAGACAGGGGTAGAAGGCGCTCCTGAAGAAGAATCTGCAGAGACCAGAGTTAATTCAGTCAAGCAAGATGATGCTAGGTCAATCCTAAAAGACCACAGAAAAGCCTGAGAAAACGCAGGAGAGAACAAGCAACACATCGGCTGCCAAGAATACTTCAAGCAACACCCTAGACTGGGAGAAAACTTCATTGTGCCTACTGCCTAAACCCTTCATTTTTTTAAGGTTTGGGATACCCCCATGATGATTTTTCTTATTTGTTTTTAATTTTTAAGGGTTTAACCTGTTCCATTTTATTAAAAATGTCATGGAGTCCCTTTCTCTAGGAAGGGGGAACTCCCCTTTTTTCTAATTTCAAGAGTTAAACTCTTAAAAAAAATGTTAAAAAATGGTGTGGGTTCCCTCCTATCCAGGCAAAACCAGCTCAGACACCAGCTATAGGGGCTGGTAGACCAGGACACGAAGGCTGAGTGGCCAGCCCCCCCGAAGGCTACCATCTTGCATAGCCCCTGGGCTTTGGGGATGCAGATAATGCAGCAGGGTGTAGTGGCAAGTGACCCACATGCTGGAGGGTGACTTGCCAGCCCCTCCAGCCCTATTAACTGCTATAAGGGTCTCTCACATCAAGAAAAAGGTATTTTATTATTTTTATTTTTTTCCCCCTACTTACCTTTGATCCATTGCCAATGTCCCATGCCGCCTGCTCTGATTGGTGGAAGCTGGTCACAGGGCAGAGCTGCCCTGCATCCGGCTGCATGCCATTATAAATAGCACCAGCCAGGTGTGGGACAGACCGAAGGACAGCAACTTAGGGACAGCGAGAGAGCAAGCCAGATTTATTTTAGGATTTAAAGATTTCGATAAATGCACATAAATATTAAATATATTTAATATGAAATATTAAAAGTTTTTTTGCATTGCTGAATCATGTAAAATAATAAAAAAAATGGTAATGATTCAGGCTTTTGTGTAGTTTTCAGATCATGAAGTGTAACTACATGCAGTCTTTTTGCTTTTCTGTGACAGTATTGTAGGCATCAATAGGATTCTTTCTTGTTTCTGTTTATTTAAAGCAAAAGTGGGCCCATCTTTTGTGTCAATCAGTCACCTTAAGGTCTTATATCCTCTGGCCATCTAGACCAGTGGTTCTCAATATCCGGTCTTATATAAGTAAGCTGGGGCCTGATAGCAATTTTAAAGCAAGACAAAGGTCAAAAAAAGATACCAGACCCATCAGACCCCACCCTTGAACATTGCTGTGGTCCCCTTCTACCTGTTGTTCGCTGCTGCTCTACCAGGAGCTACCCATTTTTGTGCACTGGCCTTATAAAGGGGAAAGGGGATTGACATCTTTGAATTTCATTGCTAGTCCAAAGATACCAACCCAGACGCAGTCTTCGATCTGCCCCTGACCTCCTCCTTGCCTCAACCCTGATCAACTCCTCTCACTCTTGTGTCCAAGACTTCATACGCGCTGCTTTTCTGGCATGACTTTCCACGTACAATTCGACACTCTGCAACCCTTAAACCTTCAAAACACCCTCAAAACCCATCTATCCTAGACAAGCCTTTCATCTGGCCTAACTAAACAACTCTACAGTCTTGTCACCCTTTAGAGCTGTTGCTACCATGCTTAGTAAATACTGTTGGTCACCCAACATCTTGTCTCTACCCTTACCTTTAGACTGTAAACTTACAAGAGAAGGAAAGTATATATATATATATATATATATATACTGCACTACTCTAGTTTGCACCTATGTGGCATAATCTGGTAGCAGTTCTTGAAAATGTACTGCCTTTATTTAATGCATAAGTGCAATGAACACATAAACACTGAAATAAGTGCACTTTTTACTTAAAAAACAGGCAAACACAGAATGCATTTCTTTGTTGAATTAAAGCCTTATTCGGATCTTTTAGATCATGTTGTGACAAATTTTTGTTGGGCTTTAGTTTTGCACATTGGGATTAACTATTATAAATTCCCCCAGCACTCTGATAAAAGAAAAACCTTTGTTTTCTAATCTCCAAAGACCTAGGGCTTTGGGTGAGTAGCTTATATGTAAACATTAACAATGGTAATATAAAATACCAGTAGAGACTAGCACTAAACTCAAAATGTTTAATTTCATATAAAAATTGCTTCAAGTTTACACCTATAGCTATCAATGGGTAAGAGAGAAACTTTAAATTATCTAATATCCTTTCAAAAAATGTAAAACAATAAGCCATCTCATCAAAGCAAACTTTTTACTACACTTTGAACCTGATTTATGAAGTGTGCCTTTTTGTTCCATTTTGTTTTGCACAGCCACTTTTATATTTGGTGCTGTTATCTTTCCATAAGCGTGCATTAAATGGCACAGGAAGACGAAATGTCTGTTCTTAATTAATCAGCTTGCATTTTCGCTCTAGGTTTCTCCCTATAGGTCAACGCATGTGTCAGTTCCTCTTTTAGTATGTGTTTGATGGTGGATCTTAAAGTGGATGGAAACCCATTTCTCGGTCCACCACTCATCCTTTCCTTTTTTCCTGACTTCATTGAAAAAAATAGGTCATTCTTCACTGAAAATTGTTTGTATGATTGTAGAATGATATTGTAAAATCGAAAAAACAATTTGTCAATGTCTGAGTTAGTCATCATACCATTAAGGCTTGTCTCTGCACTTTCTCATTATGTCAACACAAATAACTATAGAGAATGTTCAATTATAGTAAGATTCCTAGTCCCTTATTGGAGGTAAAGATAGAAACGTATTTCAGGTGACGCAGAGTTCAATTAAGAATCTTTCTACACTTAAAAACGAACCCGGCAATTTCTCTTATGACCTTTGTGTCCCTGGCCCACTAAACTACCTGTACAGTCTATGTGGTTTATGATGAGATCCTGACGTGTCCTATGCTTTTCTAGGTCTCAGCCTGGAGATTTTTCTTTAAAAGACGTGCAGCATTAGTTTTATAATAACAAAAAATAGTTCAATGATATTTCCTTTGGCACAATATGATTGTCCATAAGAATAATGGTACATCCCAAAAATTATTTTATATTCTGGCATTTTCAAATATTTCAAGCATATCCGTAGTCCTCTTTCTAGAAGTTCTTGTTGCTTACTTAATATCTTCAATTGGAAATCTTCTCCTTATCTTTCTTGTTTGTGTTGCATCCAGGCTGCATACTCCTATGTACTTCTTTCTATGTAACCTATCAGTACAGGACATATTGTATGTATCCTCAATTCTGCCAAAACTTATGGCTGTCATATTATCCAGTGACACAAGTATATCTTTTCAAGGGTGCATAACACAAATGTTTATGTTTGTATTTTGTCTGGATGCTGAATTTTTCCTTCTGACCTGTATGGCTTATGACCGCTATGTGGCTATTTGCAAACCCCTTCATTATACTGTTATTATGAATAATAGGCTATGCTTCCTTTTGAACATCTTCTGTTGGATTGCTGGTGGATTAAATGGGGTCATGCACTCCTTAATGGTGTCATCATTATCATTCTGTAAATCAACAGACATTGATCACATTTTCTGTGAACTTAAAACAATACTCACACAATCTTGTTCTGATACTTCAAATATTAGTACTATTATATTAATTGAGGGTTTATTCATTGGCGTCATTCCATTTTTTCTAATAGTGATGTCATACATATTCATAATATCTACTATTTCAAAAATGCGTACATCAGCAAGAAGATTAAAGACCTTTTCCAGCTGCTCTTCCCACCTGGTCATTGTTGTTGTGCTCTATGGAACATCACTTGGGTTCTACATGAAAACAGAATCAAAAGATTCTCAGAAACAGGACAAATTCCTTTCCTTACTATACATAGCTGTTGTGCCAATGCTTAACCCACTAGTGTACAGCCTAAGGAACAAAGAGGTTTTAAATGCTATAAGAGCATTTTTAAAAATACAAAACTTGAAAGGTATTCAGTAGACAACATTTTCATCTCAGCTGAAAAAAATATATGACAGCTTTCAATTTATTTTTTGTGTGCAAATGATGTTCTCAAGGTGCTGAGCTGATTTAGTATTTTTTAAATCTTGAGTCTTATGGAAGCAGTTTTTACTGCCTACAATCTGTTGGTGTTGCCAATGTACACAGGCAGGCTGATTCATTACTAGTGCCAGGTACCGGCAGATGGGCATCTGTACAGCGGCCCTAAGAGCGACCTGATGTGTGAGTCGCTATAACACCGGTACAGAGCTATAAGGGAGCGAACTGTAGCGACTGGTCAGTGTGAGCGACTCAAATCATATTCATCAAAAAAACAGCCTTACACGCCGGCGCTCAGAATTGTGTTGCTGTAGCCCAGAGTGCCAAAAGCTGTGTGATTAAAGTCTGTTTTTGAACACATATCCACTAGTAACAAAGCAAAAACATATGGAATTACATTGTTATTACATTGTGACATTAACACTTTAATAGCAGACCTGTAATGACAATTCTGCATAAAAAAATAAAAAATCTATTTTTTTTAAATGTATTTAAATAGGCCAGGAGAGGTCACACAATTATTTGATCCAAAACAGTTGCAAAGTAACCAGCTCACCCTTTGGAAGCACCTTCCCAGCACGGACTAAGAAACCTCTTGAGACATTTCCATTGTATTCAAGCAAGGGTGTCCAGCTTCAAGGTAAAACGTAACTTTTACTCAGTTCATTAAAATGTATTAGATCCAAACATAAATTCATGCAATGTGTCAGCAAACCAATAGAAACACCCCACCCGTTTCCTCCAGGTACACCTAGTGACACGTTTCGGGCTATGAAAGCCCTTAATCATACGACACAATTATTTGATACAAAACAAAAAAAAAAATTTAAAAGAAAACCCTGTTTAAAGAGAAGAAAAGTAACGTCCATTGAAATGTATGGGAGAGCGACAGGTAGTAGACAGGTAGGTAATACCAGGAGCTCTGAAAGCCAGAGTGTTGCCGGATCCGCAGAGCCATCTGTGATGATGAATCGGTCACTACATGTCGCTGTAGGAGGTGCTCACCAGAATTGCCTTCCCGTTCCCTTGACGCTACCTGACGCTACCTGTCACTTACAAGGCACTACCTGTCACTATCCCTTGATGAATAAAGCCCAAAGTCTGTACACCAAGAAGAAAGAAGTGAGTCCTGTACACACAGAGCACTGCTAGGCATGCATAAGTTTGAGTAAGATTCTTCTCTTTAGTAGTAGCCATAGCAGTGTTCTGTGTGTACAGGGCTCACTTCCCTCTATTTGGTGTACAGACTTGTTGTACGTTTCCAAAAGCAACAGATGAGAGGTAGGGAGAACTGCTTCCATAAACACACATTTACTAACTGAGGACATCCTTTTAGCACAAAAAAATACACTTTCAAGATCGAAAGTGGACTTCCCCTTTAAACTTCCTACGTGCTACAAATATTTTTTGTCAGAAAAATGTGTTGGTTTCTTCTTTGAATGCCTTTATTACAATACAGTGTTTTTTAATAAAAAAAAAAATCCATGAAAATTACAATATACATTTTTATAGAAATGTTAAGGTCTGAAAAAAATAGGCCACCCATTCAGTGCCAGCCTACCTAACATCACCTTCTGTTGCCAGACCATATGTCTCCAGTTTGCACTATATATGTTTAACTGTGATTTTTGCAGGGATTTCCAGGAATATTGTTTTTCAGCCGTTTGGTCTTCAGCATAAAATATGTTGTCATTTTTGCAGTGTTTTCTTAATATATCTGGGTTAAAAAAACATAAAAAATTAATTTTTTTACATTTTTCCGTTTGTACATTTGTAAATTTTTCATGAAAACCATATTGCGCAGAAGACACCTGAAACTGAAAAGAGTGTTTTATGACATTTTCAAATTATATACAACTACTGCTGGCTCCCCTGTCTCCAGGAAGACCAGCCCAGGTACCTGCTATTAGAGCTGGTAGACCAGGGTGCGGAGGCCAAGCAGCCAGCTCCTGGCCCTGGAGGGCACCAGCCCACATAAGCCCTTAGGGGCAGCAGGCTCTTATGCATCCCCCTAGGCTTTGGAGATGCAGGTAATAGCGCAAAGGATCATGGCAAGTTATCTGCTTTCTTCTAGGTGACTTGCCAGCATCTACTGGTATATGGTCTCTGCCATTCACCTCTGGCTTCTGCTCTCACTCCTGCTGCCGGAAGCAGGCTTTTATACAGGCAGAGTCAGATTACATCATCTGACACTTGGTATAAAAGGTCCCTCATTGCGGCTATCAGCAAGCTGTCAGATGCTGCTGTGCAGGACAGGGATTGGGCATTCTCTGCCCTGCTGAATCAGAGGCCCCCCCGGTGGAAGAGGAGACCCTCGGGTCCTGGATACTGGACAGAGGTGATTTTTATTGCTAATGTATAGGGGACATGCCAGCTAGAATCTACAAAGCAGACATAGAGGCAGCTACATAGATTCTTTGTAGCTGGTACTTAAAGAACATTTGTACAACAGTACATTTGTTCAATTTCCTCACTATGTTGGATCCACCCCCACAGGAAGATAATGTCCTACTGGCCATAATAGAATTGTGGAATTTTGGGAAATTGAGCACTAGGGAAGCAAGTTAATTATTTGGAGCCCATACCACTACCAATCAGGCACTGTACACATTCCTGCACAACTACAGAAGTGTAACACTTTCTGTCTGCTTCAAACTTTTTAATAATGTTGTACAAAGGAGCCAGTAAAATAAAAGTATTTTGTTACAATTATTTTGAGTCCTTGTAAAATGTAGCAAATCACCAGCCATGGGTTTAAAGTGATGTACTGTTTAACAACAGTGATAAAATACGGTATTTACTACAAAGAAAATTGTGCACACTATAGATCAGGGCTGTTCAACCGTTTGACGAGCCATTTAAATGATTTGGGACTTGGCCGTGAGCCACAATGAATAGGTTCCATTTTTTTTAGATTTGGAATAACTTAATAAAGGCTTTTAACAACAGTTGAAGATATCGGGATACCCAATGTCTCCACAAACTCCACTCATATGTGCTTCCACCACACCTCTTCATTCATATGTAACAATCCAAACATTCTACCAATACACAGGCCAATTGGCTTACCTCTCTGAATATATAGGTCCCATATTTAAAGGCCTCCCTCATCAGTCCCATATCTTAACCATGTTCCCAATACTCAACCCATTTAAGCTCCCACCAATGCTAAGCATACAATTAATATAGAAAAAATAATTTTACTAAACTATTACTCCCTTAATACATAAGTACTATTTACCTCTCCTACTTTCCCACAGAAGGCCAGGGGCCAAATCAGATGGCTCCAAGGACCATATGTGGCTCTTGGGCCACAGGTTGAGCATGTGTGGTATAGATGGACAAAGCAACTCCAGTATAATTGGTAGAGCAGAACGGAAAGTTGGGGATTGACACTATGGACATTTTTGCTCAGGGAATTGAACCACATGCACAACAAATTGTGGCACTTTCAACAGCTAATGCTTCTCCTGCCTATTCTCTTTTCAATAGTGATGGGCAAACCCGCTAAAATTCAGGTCCGAAAAGTTCGGTCGAACTTGCTGCCCTGAACACCGAACCCCATTGAACTCAATGGGGATCCGAACTTGGGGGCCCAAAAATGGCTATAAAATGGGGCTAACAAGGGCTAGAGGGCTCCAAATTGTTTTAATAGTTTTACTAAATGCGTCTTTTAAAAGCATCCCATTTAAAGGGATGCAGAAGGCAACAGTCAATCCATTGTGTCAGGCTACGTTTGGTACTGTCCTAAACTGTTTTCATTTTTAAATTGAAGAAGAAATGACCGAGATATCAAGGTTTACAGTTTCACTTTATGATTTATCTTTTGAAATATTTGAGAAAGACGATCAGCCAGCACTCCAAAAGATATTGTATTCAAATCCAACAGGTCAATATCACAGCAAAGACCAAAAAGATCCAACAAAATCCAACGTTTCGGGGCGTCTAGCGCCCCTTCATCAGGGAGCAAAAACAAGCAAGCAGAGATTCCCCTCCACTGAGGATTAAATGTCCTCAGAGAGCCCGGGATTGCCACCTGATGTCAGTGGGTGTGTCCCACGTGACATCAGAGCTGATGCAGCCAATCAGAACAACACCAGCCAAACAAATGCAATTACAAACCATATACATAATACAATCATGTGAAACAAGTAAAATAAGTAAAATAAACACGGCAGAGACCTGATGCGGTCGCTCAACAGGGGCTAAGGTGGGTAGGTCGCACCCCACAGCACCACGTGCCAGCAGAGCAGCAAGCCGCTGCGATTGGAAAGCGGCGCTGCCAGGGCTGCTCCTAGTGGGCCAGGAGCTGCCAGTCCCGCATCTGGTGTATAAACACCAGCGCCGGTTGCTGTCAGCACCGGCGCATGCGGGGAACGTCGGCAAACCAAGCGCTGCTGGGGGAACCTCTCCACCTCAGACCTCCCGGCAACCCATTCGATTCAGGTTGCACACGAAAAATAAAATAAATAAACAATACCAGTAGGAGGATAGGTCTACCCACAGTGCCCAAGTCATGCTGTCACCACACACCCGCGCCATGGCAGGCTCCCCACCGGCCGCCCACATCTGGCACGGGGCGGCCGGTGGCGTGCCCACATCCGAACTAGCGCATCATGGGATCCGCCTGTGGCAGCACGGGTCGAGCACCACTGGGGAACCTCTCCACCTCAGTGCCAAAAGGTTAACCAGGCAGAAAATACGCCATAAATAAAACCACAATATGCGCCTCAAACACTTAGGGGTGAGGTGGAGGGCTTCCCTCCGTAGTGCACCCCAGACCTGGGGCCCCACAGCCGGCAAAGTGGGCCCCCACCCACAGGGATGGTAGTCCGCCAGCAGGCCGCCGTGCGACAGAAGGCCGCACTCAACGGGAGAGCCTCCCCACCTCAACCTCGCCTACATACTATAAACAAAATATTAACAGATAGATGCATATCAATAAATGTCTGTCCCAATGCAGACATCAGGGAGAAAGGACCGTGGTGCTGTGGGGTGCGACCTACCCACCTTAGCCCCTGTTGAGCGACCGCATCAGGTCTTTGCCGTGTTTATTTTACTTATTTTACTTGTTTCACATGATTGTATTATGTATATGGTTTGTAATTGCATTTGTTTGGCTGGTGTTGTTCTGATTGGCTGCATCAGCTCTGATGTCACGTGGGACACACCCACTGACATCAGGTGGCAATCCCGGGCTCTCTGAGGACATTTAATCCTCAGTGGAGGGGAATCTCTGCTTGCTTGTTTTTGCTCCCTGATGAAGGGGCGCTAGACGCCCCGAAACGTTGGATTTTGTTGGATCTTTTTGGTCTTTGCTGTGATATTGACCTGTTGGATTTGAATACAATATCTTTTGGAGTGCTGGCTGATCGTCTTTCTTGTGTGTTTGCGGCGCCACCGCCGGCCACAGCACCCACTACAACGCTAGGTAAGAGTGCTTCTGTGCAATCTGACATTTTGAAATATTTGGGCGTGACCCTTGGCTCTGTGATGCTGCATAATAATCAGCATAATGTGCAGGGGCTGTTCTTCCTCTCTCCTAGTGTCCACAGTCTGATGATAGCTTAGCCTTATTATTGGTGGTCTATGGCAAAGAAATTAAGGGTATGTGCCACTGCTCTTTGCCTTGTTTCTACTTTCAGACGCAGCTGTATTCTGACAGGAAGAGGGAGGGCAGCTATGATGAAGTGAGCTGCTAAATGACAGTTTTGCCTTTAAGAGTGCCTTTAACATTGACAAAAGAAGAAAGGAAGTGGTTAATTAGGATGATTACAGGGATTGCTGTAAAATTACAAATCATTTAATAAATTCACTTCTTAGAAAATTACATACACCAAAATACACCAATAATGAATTTAAAATGAATATATCGCTATATTGTTATATCCTAAGAAGTCCTTAACATGGCCCATAGGTTCCTCAATACTGATTAATGATTCCTCTACTACTTTATGTTAGATCAAGCAACCTTAGAGTTTGTCCTCTTGTGGACTTAAATTCAGGTTGTTGGTTTTTAATCAATATTGTACATAACAACCCTCCACTAGCTAGGCTATGGCCTTGGGCTTGATTCATTAAAGATCGAATTTAAATGTTGGTGTGTTCTTTTGAGAAAAAGGTGCGTTTTTCGCACAAAAATTCCATGCACGATTCAACAACCTTGAAAGCTGTTTTTGCTAATTCAATTCGAGTGAGAGAAAAAGCACTAATTCATGTGGAATTTTCAAGTGAAAAATAATTCTAGTGACTCAGGTGCCATTCACACAAATTTTTTACAGCACCTTCAGGAGGAGAAAAGTCTGTTTTCTGATTTCCACCATGGAGTCCTTCTATCCACTGTGCCTAGAAAAAAAGCCCATAGTACCCCATAGGGAGGCCTATGAACATGAAACTGTGTAAAATGATATTTAACATAGGCTGCTACAAATATTAGCAAAACACATTTATATAAAATAAATCAGAGTGGCACCCACAGGACAGTGGATATGTTATGGTGAGGAGCAAAATGGATGAGGCTCAATGTGCTTTCTGTATGAGTACATCATGGTTACAACTTTCTTGGGGCACCATGAGCAAGACACATGCGCCAATCACAACGTGAGGACAGTAACTCGTTTTATTTATCACATTGCATGCCGCTGCACAACTTGATAAATGTAAGTGATGTAAACAATACATAATCCCATGACAACATCAATATATCAGACAGAAAAATGACCATCCCAAAATATTAAAACATTTAGGGGTTTATTTAGTAAATGCGGGGAGGCCGATTCATCAATAGCGCCAGGTAGCGACAGATGAGCGACTGAAGTATGGCGCTATGAGCGCCGCTAGCGTCAGCCGCGGGCGGTAGCGATTCGCTATAGCAGGCCTCCTCAGTCGCTACCTGGCGTTGTTGGGAACAACGCCTACATTGCTGAATATGATGTTGGCCCTCAGCTTTGTAGGCGCTGTCAGTCAGTGTGACCACGCTATTCTACACAGCGCCTGCGCTTAGCTTTGCTGTGGCCTGGGAATCCAGTACCTTCAGAAGAAAACACATTGCAACATGTTTCTTTACTTTTTTTTGTTTTTATTTTGTGTTGAAAAGGAAATTAAATTAAACCAGATATTAGAATATAAATGCAAAATAAAACATAATTAAACACATAGCCACATTTTAATTTATTTTATTTATTTTTTAAATAAAAAGGAAATACAATTAAACCACCAATGAGAAAGAAAATGAAAATAAAAACAGAACAGAGAAAGAAAAGGAAAATAGAAAAGGAAAATAAAAACAGAACAGAGAAAGAAAAGGAAAATAGAAAAGGAAAATAAAAACATAAATGAGAAAGAAAAGGAAAAAAAAAACATAAATGAGAAAGAAAAGGAAAATAGAAAAGGAAAATAAAAACATAAATGATAAAGAAAAGGAAAATAGAAAATGAAAATAAAAACAGAACAGAGAAAGAAAAGGAAAATAGAAAATGAAAATAAAAACAGAACAGAGAAAGAAAAGGAAAATAGAAAAGGAAAATAAAAACAGAACAGAGAAAGAAAAGTAAAATAGAAAAGGAAAATAAAAACAGAACTCAGAAAGAAAATGAAAATTAAAATAGGAAGTAGAATGCAAAGGAAACTTACAACAGAATTAAACACATAGCCACATGTATCTATATATAGTTGATTTTATTTTTACACTAATCAAAAATTAAAAAAGTAACAGAAAAGAAAATGAAATTCTAAAGTCAAACAGAAAGGAAAAAGCAAAGTAAAGGGAATGAAAGTTTTTAAAGTTCCAATTAGAGTTCAGGGTGCATCTCTTGGTGCCTGAAAAAATAAGAAAAGTGCAGTTAGTATAGATCTTTAAAGTAGTATTGTTGTTGCAAATAAAAAAATGCATTACTTGATAACCAACATTGGCGTCTTACACCCCCCTTAGAGTGGTTTGGGTCATCTTACACCCCCCTTAGAGTGGTTTGGGTCATCTTACACCCCCCTTAGAGTGGTTTGGGTCATCTTACACCCCCCTTAGAGTGGTTTGGCTCATCTTACACCCCCCCTTAGAGTGGTTTGGGTCATCTTACACCCCCCTTAGAGTGGTTTGGGTCATCTTACACCCCCCTTAGAGTGGTTTGGGTCATCTTACACCCCCCTTAGAGTGGTTTGGCTCATCTTACACCCCCCCTTAGAGTGGTTTGGGTCATCTTACACCCCCCTTAGAGTGGTTTGGGTCATCTTACACCCCCCTTAGAGTGGTTTGGCTCATCTTACACCCCCCCTTAGAGTGGTTTGGGTCATCTTACACCCCCCTTAGAGTGGTTTGGGTCATCTTACACCCCCCTTAGAGTGGTTTGGGTCATCTTACACCCCCCTTAGAGTGGTTTGGGTCATCTTACACCCCCCTTAGAGTGGTTTGGGTCATCTTACACCCCCCTTAGAGTGGTTTGGGTCATCTTACACCCCCCTTAGAGTGGTTTGGGTCATCTTACACCCCCCTTAGAGTGGTTTGGCTCATCTTACACCCCCCCTTAGAGTGGTTTGGGTCATCTTACACCCCCCTTAGAGTGGTTTGGGTCATCTTACACCCCCCTTAGAGTGGTTTGGGTCATCTTACACCCCCCTTAGAGTGGTTTGGCTCATCTTACACCCCCCCTTAGAGTGGTTTGGGTCATCTTACACCCCCCTTAGAGTGGTTTGGGTCATCTTACACCCCCCTTAGAGTGGTTTGGGTCATCTTACACCCCCCTTAGAGTGGTTTGGGTCATCTTACACCCCCCCTTAGAGTGGTTTGGGTCATCTTACACCCCCCTTAGAGTGGTTTGGGTCATCTTATACCCCCCTTAGAGTGGTTTGGCTCATCTTACACCCCCCCTTAGAGTGGTTTGGGTCATCTTACACCCCCCTTAGAGTGGTTTGGCTCATCTTACACCCCCCTTAGTGTTTTTTTGGGCTCATTTTGATGGGAGTTCAAATACATTTAGCCAGTAGTGCAGTACTTGCATTATAGTGAAGGGTAGTTAGTTTACCGCAAAAAAAGAAGTGATCATCCTTTCCCTTAGCTCATCGCCAGTCTGGGTGTCCTCACTTCTTGCTGCGGGCATGTTGGGGATTTCTGACACCAGTGCTGTCTCCTCGGGGGCTTGGATTCGGTGGCAAATACAAATATTGTGTAGCACACAGCAGGCAAGGATGATCTTGGAGACCTTCTGTGGGCTGTAGAGCATCTCTCCTCCTGGCCGTGCCAAACAGAGAAAGCGTGCTTTCAGCAGGCCGATGGTTCTTTCCACAATGCTTCTGGTCTTGCGATGCGCTGCATTGTAGCGTTCATGGGCAGAGGTCCGTGGGTTCCTGACCGGAGTCATGACCCACGTTCTCTGCCCATATCCCTTGTCCGCTGTAGAAAAAACACAAGGAGAGAGACAGCAATTAGTACTAGTACATGTTTTTTTGTGGTTGTTTTGTAAAATTTGGCTTACTAGGCCACATATTTGCTAAATACATTGACATGGTTAATTTATTACCCAGTAGCCAGCCAGCTGGCATTTCGTTGTTATCAAACTTCCGGCACAGGACTGTCCGCTGCAAGACGTAAGAATCGTGGCATGAGCCGGGGAACCCCGATCTCACCGCCCGCAGCCTCATGTCTGGGTCACAGACAACCATAATATTTATTGAATGGAAATGCTTCCGGTTTC
This sequence comes from Gastrophryne carolinensis, assembly GCA_027917425.1. Lineage (NCBI taxonomy): Eukaryota > Metazoa > Chordata > Amphibia > Anura > Microhylidae > Gastrophryne > Gastrophryne carolinensis. The sequence continues at coordinate 383,337,131 of CM051238.1, forward strand.
TGTAGGACAGCTCCTGTGCACGGGGAGGGCGGAAAGGGATATGTGTACCATCAACGCACCCTAGCACATTCGGGATCCCTCCCATCAGATAGAAAGCATGTTTTATTTTGGCAACCTCTTCCTCATCCTCAGGAAACTTGATGTAAATTGGGATTAAATCACAAATTGCCAGAACTACCTGGATTAGTATGCGGCTCATAGTAGCCTGGCTTATCCCGCTGAGGAGGGCGGAGGTTGCCTGGAAGGTCCCTCGTGCCAAAATATTCAGAGTGGCACACAGGCGTACTATGCCTGGAATGGAATGAGTGCGTTTGGTGGATGGCTCGATTTTGTGCTTAATCTGATCATATAGGGACTGTAGTGCAGCACGATTCAGACGGAAGCGGCTCCTGATCTGCTCGTCACTTAAGTCCCATACTGAAAGGCGGATTGCAAAGGAGCGGGGTGCCCTAAGCCTCACAACACCCCGCTCCCTTTCCTCCTGCTCTTTCAGCATACACATACATCCATCCACCCAGACACCATACATCACCCTCTTATCCATCACACACACTCAAGATATATACAAAATAAACAAATAAAAAAAAAATCACAAACACACAACACACACACAAACAATCACACTCCACACACACCCGCTACAATGCAGCTCACCACAAAACCAGAACTATAGTGGTCCAAACCACCAGCCTGCTGAAAACCAGCTTTCTAAGTTAGGCACAACCAAGAGGGGAGTTGCTGCACAGCCCACAAAAGGACCCAAAATCAAGCCTCACTTGCTGTATGCTACACAATATTTGCAGATGCCACCAAAAACAAGCTCCTAAAGAAACAGCACTGATGTCAGAAATCACCCAACAAGCCACAGAGAGTGAGGACAGAAACCAGACAGAGGCTCAAATGAGCTAAGGGAAGCGAGCACAGCACCACACCACAGCCTTTGCCACAGTGTAAGAATACCAGAAGCTTGAAAATTCCTTGCATTTATACTTCTCTTTCAAAAGGGACAGGTCCGCTTTGCCGCCTTTTGCGTCGCTCTGCTATTTCCGGGCGCCAATTAGCCGACCCAGGTGTGCGTAAAACAGAGTGCGCACGCGCACGCTAGTAGCGCTACTAGCGCACGTGAGCCGAAACTTGCGTGAAATAACGGACATGGCCCAAAAATCAGTGGTGGCCCAATGAAAGGTAAGCTGCTGTTTTTTTAAATAGCCGTTAGGCTAACCACATGTCACAAGGGGTTGAGATACATCAGTCCATTGTTGTATTTTGGTGTGTGTTGTTTGGTTAATGAGGTCTGTAATGAGTTAATTGGCTAACACACATGCTTCAGTCAGTGCAGTGGAGGTGTGGCTAGAAGGAACTGGGCTGTATGTGTGAATCAATTAAGTGGCCTGCTTTTTGATTGGCTGTTAGAGCACATAAAACCTGCCCAACCCTAAGAGATTGCGATGCCATTCTGTAGTCTGCATGCGTGCTTGTTGGGTGTGTATTTGTGTGTGTGTGCAGCTACAGGATGGAGCCAAATTCAGGACATCTGCCGGCCACAGCAGGCCCAAGTAGGAGTTTGGTGGGTGCTGTGCGCAGACCTCCCTTACGGAAAAGGGCACAGCCTGAAGGTGGGGCAGCACCCCAGGCTAAGCGCCCAGGTGCCAAGAGGGAGCCTGAATTTAATTTGGCTGAGAATAATCATCTTGTGCGCCTTACACTTGCTAAATGGGAGCTGATATTTGGCTCCCAAAGCAAGTCCATAGGCAAACAAGAAAGAAGCAAACTGTGGGATGCCATTGGTGTGGAGCTTAGTAGCACTGCTCAACACCCACGTAGTGGCCCATCCTGCAGGAAACGCTTCTACACTTTGCGAGGGGCCCTTATGAAAAAGATGAATCACGATCTTGATGTGGACAGTGGGACCATCCAGGCTCCAAAGAGTACCTACAGGCCGTATGAGGAGATGCTGAAGGCCAAAATCCCACTGGCTCGGCTGCAGGGTGTGGATCCTGGGGATGACACCACAGGTTGGACTGAAGGTACATATTTTCTGCCTTTTTTACAAACCTAATGTTAATGTATGTGATTAGCATTTTTTCATTCTGACCAACTAACAGTAGGACCTGTGAAGTATTACATTAGAGCTCAAACATTTGTTACTTTTCTGTCTGTTGCTTTCTGCATAGGTGCACATGCTGCTGTCCGGGATGTGCCTCAGGACACCCAAGCTCCTGCCCTTCCAGCAACCTCAAGGCTACCCTAGTCTGCCATTGAAGGTATTTACCCCTAATTTTGGTGCTGGTTGTTTGGGGAACAAATGGGTGTGGGAGCAGCTCAAACAATCGAGTGTTGCACTGTTGAGTATTAATAATATGGGCCTGCGGCCTAATTTCACGCCCACTGTAACACTCACAGCAACTAACTAACAAGGCCCTAACATGTGTAGATATGTTTGAAGCCAGAGATGTGTAGCCATATATCGGCATATCAATGTGGAAGCCACACTGGCCTTGATTAGTGAATATTAGTGAAAGAGCTGCTCACACACACCTTAATGCATGTTGAATTTTTGCACGCACATTAACTATGGCTCAATGTTTGCTTGATTTTTGCATAGCTCCCATGCCCTTGGCCCCAGCATCTCCTCCGGATCCCACCTACTCTTTGGATGTCGGTAAGTGCATGTGTCCACCTTGCTTTATCCACTTTTACCCAAGTGCATGTGTCTCATTCCTCTTTTTTCTTGGTAGGCCAAGTGACTGGTTCATCTTTGGACCCCACTTCCGATGTTGCAGGTCAACAGGACCCTGTTGGTGTGTATAGCAATACATAATGTATCCTTTATGCTGTTTATGTTACACTGGTTCAATTTGGTTAGTCTACTAATCTACATGTTTGCTTTGTAAACTTGAAGATGCCTCTTGGGAGTGCTTGTTGCCTCCCCAGGGTCAGTCTATTAGTTATTGGAGTGATAGCAATGTATTTGGGCGGACATATTTTTGGCCAAACATTCCCCGTAGTAGTTTGATGAATATTTAGAGACATTCCTTGTGTTTTTTAGTTGACCCGAATATCGGAAGTGGCTGTCCAGAAAGGGCCCCTCAAGTTCAGGCTGCCAGAGATGAGGGTAAGTTGTTTTGCCTTGCTCTAGTCTGTATTTTGGCTCTACTTTTGTTGCACTTGCTTCTGGCAACTTGTGTGTCCACATGTATTTTCAAGGTCCAAGCTCGAGTGAGGGCCCCACTCAAGACATCTGGGAGATTGCGGGTATGTGTAATTTAAGCAATGTTTCTGATGTGATTTGCAAAAATTATTGCCTCTTAGTCCTGTAACATACATGTTAACAATCTGAGTTTAACAGATACCTTTGGTCTAGTGTGTATTTTTGCACTTTTTTGAGGTATGGCCTCGATAGCCTAGCCAGGGTACATTTGAGTTTGGGCCACAGACCTACTAACCTGATTTTCCTGTTTAGCATATGCCAACTTGCCGGACATCTCGGATGTGGAATTGCCACTCTCTGGCAGCGAAACCTCGAGCCTACCTGGGCCGGAGGACACGCAGGTAACATGGCTGATGTAGACGACCTAGAACCACATTGGCATGTTCGTGGGTAGTGGATGAAGCAACATGTCACATTTCCTTTCATTGTTGTTTGTGCAGGAGGCGGAACCAGAACCCCAAGCTGGGACCTCTTCCCAAGTCCCATGTGGCCAAGCTTCCGAGGCTCAGACAAGGGTAAGTTGTATAGTGACTGTTTAGGGTAATTATTTTGAGGGGCATACCTGCATTGGTTCTGTTTGACTAAAATGTTGTTTTCTATTTTGTTAGGCTCAAACCACAGCAAGAGGAGGTGTGGCACCAACCAGTGCTGATTTTTATGAGCTAGGGGTCCGGATGCTGGAGGACTACAGTCGCCAACAGCCGCGTGATGGAACTAATGAGCGCATTGCGGCGTTGGAAAATCAGGTGCTGATGTGTCAGCAACAAAATGAGGCCCAGCAGCGCCAGATCGACCAGTTGCTCCTAAACCAACAGCAGAACCAGGAACTTGGTCGGCTGGCCAATCTAATGGAGCAATCTCTCCAGCGCCAGGAAGAATCGATACAGCGCCAGGAAGAATGTCTCCAGCGGCAGGACCAAACTTTGTTGTTGATACAACAGCTCATACAACAGCAGTCTATATTTTTTACTGCACTGTTGTCCCCCAACACCGCCCCTAGCAATGACTCCCAACCTCCCCGGCCACCCAGCCAAGAATATTAATTTTGTTTGTTTTGGTTTGTGTAAATATATTTGCTTCACCCACCTCTAAATTGTGTTTTTCCTAAGACCTAGCTAATAACACAGTCAGGGATGAGTATCTTGATCTAGATATGTCAATGTATTGGTCAATTTAGCCCACACATTTGAGACCATAGCTTACTATGGTTAACACATGAAATGGCTCCAAAGGTATGGCTAAATTGACACACAAATGGGTTTTGAGACAGTTAAACTATGCTTTGCAATGCACCACACTGTAATGATGGTCATCAAAAAATTTATTAGAAAAACATGGCCAACAGGGCCAACATTGCCCAACAAAGGGCATCAACAGGCCAGCCTGCCCCCCACCCTAACGACGCCGCCGGCGCCTCTTCTTGGCCAGCAGCATCAGCTTCAGGAGCCTGATCTCCCGCCACAGTCTGCGATGCTGGTTTTCACAAGCTGTAGAGATGTAGAAACAACAATTTATTAATAAATTGGATGTGACCTCAACAGACACAGATGTAGCAATGTAATGTCAGTGTGTCCAATTAGGTGACACTCACATTAACATTGTTGACCACTGTGTGCTTATTGGTTAACATGATATGAGTACTATTGACTGGCAGGAATGTGAACAACACATCCCAAGCATACATTTACTCTTAAAGTGTACCAACACCCACCGGTGATCGGCCCTGGAATCTATCAGATTCCCGGCCCGATCACCTCCCTCCCCGCGGGACATCCGAGATCGGGATGTCCCTGGGGGTGAAACCCCCCCAAAACCCCAAAATACCTACCTCAGTTTCGGTGGGGCAGGGCCGCCGGGCCCTCCCTGGCGCCCCTCTAGACGTGTGCGTGCCTGCGCCGGCCGTCTGTGAATGGCCGGCGCAGGCACGCGCGCGTAAAAAGGGGCGCGGGGGAGGCGGAGGAGGAGCCAATTTGCCGTGGCTTGTACGTTTGCTGGAGTCAAAGTGAGTTCAGGGGGTTGTCACACAGCGGTGACGATCAGGGGTGCCCCACCGTAGTGGACCAAGACCCAGGAAAGTCAAAATCCTGGTTGTTGTTCCAGTTTAACTCTTGGGAAGCAAAGAAGGTATAAGTCCCAGTGTGTCCATTTTTGTGTTTAGTCACAGCCAAACATCAGGGCCTAAGTCCTAACGAGTACACGAGTTTGCCCTATAATGTTAGAGGTCCAGACCTAATAGGGCCCATTTGGTTGTGTCTAAGGCAAAAATAGTCTCTATGTGGCCAAATGAAGAATGTGAGCCAACAATCAAGCATGCAAACAGGCATGTTGGATTATTGTACAAACACATTGAATCTAGATGTGTGTGAAATTAACACATAGGTACATTTTAAATGTCTGCAGATGTGACTATAAGACATAGGTTTCACAAGTCTTTAGGCATATGAAGTGGGATGTACTCACCATCGCAGCTGTGGCGGGGGCCCATGCTGCTGGCCGTCCCTGGAGCTGGTGTGGGGAGGAGGGTCTCTGGCTCCGTCTGCGTAGCAACATCTGTCAACAGAAAGCAAAAGACAAAAACACAATTAGTGGGCCAATGACACCTGACTATTTGACATCCATCTGGTTATTGAGTCTGAAAAATCAAAGGCTTGCATGGTTACATACAGGTTTTCCTAAATTAGCATATTTCCTGGTCCATGAGTTAATGTCAATTAGTTAGGGTTGACACATGTATCCCTAAAGAGAATGTGCAAATAACATAGACAGTGCTATGTAAAGGAATCATTAGCAGTTGTTTGGCTAATGTTAATAGTGGGCCACATGTTTGAGCGGGAACAACTTAACCCAAGAAAAAAAATTAGAACATCCATCATGGTGTGGGCAGAAACATAGGGGTGGTTGACAGTTGGCTAGCACTGTAGTGGGGTTTGTGAGGTTAGGGTACCTTATCAAACCAGCTGTGACAATGGACCAGGAAACATGTTTCTGTTACAAGTGGGCCTATACACAGGATTGCAGCAAATCTGGGTTTGGGTCCGCTTTGGCAGAGCAACACAATTTGCGTGAGACAACGTACTCCGCGGCCGCTGCCTTCCACACATCACTCCTCGAGTGTGTGCGCACGCGCAGCCCATTTGGAAACAGAGCGCAGGCGCACACACATCTAGAGTGTCACACAGGAGGCTGGGACGGTGGCTTTGGCAACCCCCAAAGAGGTAAGGAGTTTGTGGGGTTTTTTTTTGGGGGGGGGGGCCCTGGGTGAGGGATGTGATTTGTCATGGAACCTTCGAGAATCAAAGCACTATCAATGTTTGTGGGTACACTTTAAGGAATGTCATAACATTGGGAATGTGATGGAAAACAACAAACACTTACCATGACTATGCCCGTGGAGAATCCTTCGCCAAAACGCCATGGAGGTGCCGCCTATATGATGCCCTGCAAATTAGAGAGGAATGGCAAGGGCTAAGTACAAATTGCAAGATTAAACCTGTCACAGACTAACAATTAAAAAATGTACACTCACCAGGGGATGAAGCGCCACTTGAAGCCCAGGGAGGGCTCTGAGGAGGAGGCGGGGAGCCACGGCTCCTCACACTCTGGTCAGAAGATCCACCAGGCAAAGGGCCACCCTCCTCCCTCTCACTCCCTGCTTGAGAGTGGCCCCTTGCCTGGTGAGAGTCCTCAGACTCAGAGTGTGAGGAGCTGAGGCTTGATCCAGCCAGCCCCCCAGCAGCACACTCCTCTGGGGCGTCATCCCCTTCCTCCCCTGGGTCCTCTAAATAGGACCCGCGGGAGGGACCCTCCCCCGATGACTCCCCCGAGTCCGCCTGCCTGGTTCGGGGGAGGAATCCCTTCCCACGTTTCCCCAGGGGAGGACGCTTATCTGTGTGGAGGGGGTGAAAGAAAATAATTAATCTAAAGAGCACAAATGGACACAGCTTAGCAGATGATTCTGCACAAAGGCTAAACAGAACATAAGCTTTAACTTACCTGATGCGTAGGCATCATATAGGCGGTACACGCCTTCAGGGTCCCGGCGCTTGAAATCTGACCACTTCTGCTGAATGGATCGTATGGTCAGCTCGGTGTGGAAGCGCCGGGACACTGTGGCCTTCACCTCCATGGCAATGCGTTTTTTGCCTCCACGGGCATAGTCATATTCGGCCACGCAGAAGTCCTATGAAAAATGATCAAACAAACTAAAATCAATACATGACATCAGAACAATGGCATAAACAGTTATACAGAGACCAGATCAAAGTGGACCCACACCCAGGATTATCACTATTCTGGGTTTGTGTGCACTTTGGTGGGCCACACCAATTGTGGGTGGTCCGCTGTCTGCAACCCCCTTGGAAGGCCACAAATACACCACTGAGGACACTCCCACGTCACTCCGCAAGCCAAACACAGCGCTCCGCGCCGCTGTGGTATGCGCATACAAGGCCGTTGGGACGTGCAGACCAGCTCAGCTGGGTCTGCACGGCAAAGTACGCATGTGGCGTTTGACTCTAACAGGGAGTGAGCCTGCACACAAAATTAAAATATGTCTGGTGCAGGGGTACACCCTGCTAGAGGTAAGCGCAATAGGCATCCGCAGCTAACGCATGCACAGATGGGACGGGGCTGAGGTAATTTTTAGGGCCCTCCAGGGGGGGGCATCCCAGCAGGACATCCACAATGGGGATGCCCCACGGGGAGTGATCAAATTTGGTCTGAAAACAAAGAAATTTCTGACCCAATCCCCCCTGTGTGTTCTGCAACTTTTAAGCTAAAAATACAAAAACCAAATACTCACTTTGACCACCTGGCCATTTACGCGGCTATCCACCCGGGTGCGCGTTTTCTTTGTCGGCCCAGGAGGGGAAGGGGTGGGAGGGGTGCTATTTGGGGAAGGTGAGGTAGGTGGGGGAGGTGGGGGAGGGGTGGTGGGGTCAGAGTCGGAGGAGGAGCTGGGGAGGCGCATAACTCGCCGTCTGGGCAACATAGTGGAAACGCTAAGGAGGAAACAGGAACCGGAAATGACCCAAGCGACATTGGAAAAAAGTTAAAAAAAAAAAAACGCTACGCGCACCAGCAACAAGCTATTCTCAGCTATGTGCAAGCTAAGTGGCGGAAAAACTAAAATGACGCTTGAAAACAAGCGATTGGCATAAGCGCAAGACAGTTTTACCTTAAGGTGGCGTTGAAACGCAAAGGAGGATCCCGGAACCGGATATGACGCTAGCAACTGTGCTTCAAAATTCAAAAACAAACATGCGCGCAACAGGGACAAGCTAATATCAGCTATGTGCAAGCTAAGTGGCGGAAAAACATTAAAATGACGCTGCAAAACAAGCTATTGGCATAAGCGCTAGACATTTTTACCTTAAGGTGGCGTTGAAACGCAAAGGAGGATCCCGGAACCGGATATGACGCAAGCAACTGTGCTTCAAAATTCAAAAACAAACATGCGCGCAACAGGGACAAGCTAATATCAGCTATGTGCAAGCTAAGTGGCGGAAAAACATTAAAATGACGCTGCAAAACAAGCTAGGGCCCAAGGCGCCACGAATTATTAGCTTGATTTAGCAGGGGGTTCTACATACTGTAATGCATAGGTCCTTCTAAAGCATACACCGTTGTGCTTAAATATACAAATCTTATTCCTTCACAAAGTCATCACACAATCAAACTAGACAACTACCTGAAAATGTGGCACACATGAGAATGCATAACGGGTTGTTATGAGCTGGTACGACTGAATGTTAATCCTGCAATATGTGGCCAGGCACGCTCACAACTACAGTGTATTCATTAACAACGACTGGGGTCGCGGGAAGTGAATTCCTTGCAAATGGCAGAAGGGCACATGTATGAACAGCACAGCGCCGCACAACGCAGCGCAGCGAGGCACAGCGCCGCTCGCGCCGCCACATAGCGAATTAAAACAGCGACTGCACAAACACTGACCAACACAGATTCATCAAGGACAGGGCTGCCGAATAGCTTGGGCGCTGACAATTTCGAAGAGCGAACGTGACCGCCCAACCTGACAGCCTACAAAATAGCTTTACAAGCCCCGTTTGTGTGGAAAACAAGCGATTTTGATGCCAATGAGTTTGGGTGGAGGAGATGCAATTCCCATGTCACTCACAACATTACATTGTGAAAAAAAAAAAAAAAACTTCTAATACATATAAATAACCAGCCAAATTAATAAAACATATCAATATAAACATGTGTTGAATTTTGTACCAAAGAAAAAAACCCAAAAACCACTAAAAACAATCATTGCAGCGTCTGCCATTGAAATGTATGGGAGAGCGGCAGGTAGCGCCAGGTAATACGTGTCGCTGTGAAGGAATTTGCAGCGGCGCTGTTCGGGCCAGCAGGCTTCATGATGAATGCCGCGCTAGCCGTCGCTCTCGCCGGCGCTAGCCTCATTTAGCTTGATAAATGCGTCATTGTGACCGCCGCCGGGCGTACTTGAGTCGGTAGTCGCCGTTAGCTGCCGCTACCTGGCGCTCGTCAGACACTACCTGGCGCTATCGCTTGATGAATAAGGGCCAAAGTCCACATAGCGCCAGATGAGTGTCAGTGAATGTCAGGTCCCAGTGCAAAAGGTGTATTTATCAAGTCAAAAAGCAGGTAGTGTCCCATTTGTTTTTTGGCTGGTACATGTGCCATGGGATCCCCGGTCTGTTTGGAATTGTTTTCTGAAAGTACTTGTGATTGGGACCCGCCGGCTGGGAGGGAGCGCAGGCATAGTGCTGCCTCGCTCCCCGCCACTGACAAGTGCAGCTTATCTGGCGCCAGCTGAAAATTGTAATAAATAAGGCTCTAAATTGGAGTGGACCAAACCCGGGATTTTCATCCTTGCCCCGGCATCCTGATTTGGGATGTCCCACAGTGTGAAATCCCCCACGAACCCCTACAAACAGCCACCTTTATGGGGTCTTACGACCTATTCTCAGTGCTTCCCCAACTGCTCTGAGACGTGCTCCTGCGCCCAGCCCTTCATATAGGCTGAGCGTGGGAGCACACCACGGACTGCAGCCAGGCCAGGGATATGCCGAGACCCGTGAATATGGTGTGTGACCCCGGAAAAGTGAGTATAGGGATGCCCCAGGGGTTGTAAGTTGCTCATCTGTATTTTAAGTGATCTTTTAGACCCCATGGCTGCCCACAGAGACAATTTTTTCTCTTTACAGTGGACCAATCCCCACCACGGAAGGCCCTGGACTCTTAAAAGCTCCCCAGTATCCCTGCTGATGTGCGCACTGCCACACCCATCCATTCAGATAGTCCAAATGCAGGGTGGCATTCACGCCACAGGGAAACCCGCTCCCTATGCCAACACTGAATCCAAAACAACAGCTTTATGCTCTACATTAGTATGCATCAGCAAGCACTGATTGGATAAGTGCATGCATCATGGAAAAAGACCTTTTGATCGGTCATCCGATCAAACCGGACAATCACACCCCACGTGTGTCACTGCAACCTTACCCGTCGTTCAGTTGGCAACACTCGTGGCTACACAATGCTGCCACCAGTGGCATGTATCTAAGCCACACACAACAAGATCAGATCAAATAAATCGATCAACCTATCACCAATTCCAGGCAGAGGACGATTGAGCAAGTAATTAAGTAATAAAGCAAGTAAGCAAGATTAGGCAAGTAATGTAGCCAGGCTCTTCAGAACTAGCAAGAGCTTTTTAGATCCTTAAATTAGAGCATTAGCGACTCTCTGCTGGATTTTCAGAATTAATTAAAAAAAAAAGCAACACAAAACCAACGAACAAAATGGTGCAGGGTGATAAAACAGGATTAACTATAAAACATGGTACAAATAAATAGATACAAATAAAAGGGGAAAAATATGAGTTTCACTTTCCTGTGTGTTGCATCCCGAATTAGGATGTGCCGCTGTGTGTACCCCACCAAGTCACCACGTTTCACTCAACTTCCTTCCGCTCCCATGAGCAGACTCGGGTGAAAGTGAGTGCCCTGATTGGCTGAGCTCAGCCACTCAGCGCACTCACTGTCACTCGGGTCCCTTCGCCAGCGCTGACGGCTAAGCCGCTTAGATGGCTTAGAAGCAGCCAAGCGGCGCTGGCGCTGGCATTCTCCGCCCACCTTGCAGCTGTCACGTGACCATGCCGCCCATTCAGGAAGACCGGGCACACGCAGGTGTGTGGGGATGCGGCTGGAGTGCACAGACGCAGCAAGGTCTCCGGGAGAGGGTTAGTGTTTGTGGGGTTTATGGGGGTTTCACACAGCGGATTACTGGAACTCAGAAGGTCCCTTAGTCTTTTACACTTTTTTTCCCTTTTGTCCTTTTTTTTTTGCTTTGTGTTTCTAAACTTTCTAATTAATGTGGAATAGTATATGTTATTGTTAAGGTTTATTTGTGTTTAATTTTGTACTTGGTTCGGTGCATAGTTTTTTGGTGATGGTGGTTTAGGTGCCTTTTTAGCAGTGTTGCTTTGCATTGCTTTAAATCTATTGTTGTTGTAGCCATTTATTTGGGTGCTTGTAGATTAACAGTTCTTAATTTAGACTTTGCTCTGTGTATCCATTTATATGTGAATGTGAGTGTAGCCCTGAGTGTCACCATTAGCATACAGATATTTGTTTGGCTGCCCCATATTTGCCTGATGTACTTATATTTCCAAGCCACATTAAATCTTTCTTAGCTGTTGCATCCAGGGCCAGCTCCAGGGTTTTGTGGGCTCCTGGGCGAAAGAGTCTCAGTGGGCCCTTTGTGTCACTGTACTTGTGCGGCTGTGTGAATCCCCCTGGGGTGACCGGTATACTCACCACACATATTAAAGTGCACCAAAACCCAGGATTTTAAATATGCTGGGTTTTTGTACTCTATTTGGGATGACCCATTATGTGAAACCCCCCGGTTTGCCTTTAAAACTTACATGACGACCCAATGGCACAGGCGCAGTCAGTGCACATTCTGCTTTGCTGCTCTCAGCCGTCGAGAGAACTCCTTGGCTAAGGACACGGTGAAGATGAGTGCACCAACAGCTGCATCCCTGTTAGCCACCAGCTGGGGGCCTGCCCATGCCAGCTATTCACAAATCTGTAATCAGTAGGGCCCTAGGAGAGGGAATCAGGTGGCCCTGGAGTCTTATAGACATTATGAACGTTTTTGGTCCCCTTTATGCCGGGCATTGACTTTGATTTATCCACAGACCACGGCATAGAGAACAGAGAGTGGACAGCATCCCCGGTTTCCCTCCCGCACCCAGGTTGTCTAGCTGAGCTGCTCCACGAACATGAACTGTGGTAAACAGGGAATGTGCTGTGGGATCACAGGCAAGGTGAGTATACAGGTGATCCCTAAGGGTTTTACACAACGTGGTGGCCCAGGGATAGGGATTTGGCTGGATTAGGAGTTTGTTAGATTTCAGATCCAGCTAAAATGGGTTTGGGCCCACGTTAACACGGATGTGATCTGGACCTTAAATATTCCAGGGTCGTACACTGGCTTTCTCCCATGGCCCAATGGGCGACAGGGTCTTGGTCGGCCCCCTTTGTGGTGGAGAGTTGAATATCACCTCCCCCCCTCCCAGAGCACTGAACATACTACTAGCCAGCTGCAAACAGGAAAATCAGAAAACTGCTGCACACATCTGCTTTTTTAACAACCAAATTGTGCCAGCTGTCCTGCTTTGATGGCCGCTGGTGCCGCCCCCTGCCCCATGGCATCCTGAGTTGAAATGTTCGGCTGTGTGAAACCCCCCAGAATGCCACTATTCACTCACCTCTTTCCTCATTCCAACGATGCATGCACAGGCTCTTGTCCAATGCGAGGCATCTGCCATAGCTCTCATTGACTTCAATGGAGAGCGCATGCTGGCGCATCACCCAGTGGCATGTGCTTGCTCCCGCCCTAGCCATTCATATAGGCTGAGGTGGGAGCGCACACCGCTGGATATGTTTTAACGCGCGTTCCCTATTGAAGTCAATGAGAGCCGCCTGCCGAATGAAAAAGTCATGGCAGACAGCTCTCATTGGACGAAAGCGCAGGCATGAGCCGTTGGAATGAGGAAGAGGTGAGTGAATTGCGGGATTTTTGGGGGTTTAACCCACGTGGCATTGTGGGTTTTGTTGCACTTTAAACTGGACCACTCACCAGGATTCTCACTATCCTTCCCCCCCAGGCATCCCCAGATCTCCCACTCCAGTCACCTTTTCTCTGTTCCCACAGTGCATGCGCTTATCCAATCAGGGCATACTAATACTGGGCATAAAACCGTTGTTTTGGATTCAACGACAGCATAGGGAATGGCGCCAGCCACATCCTGGGTTTACCTATGCAGTGCACGCCACCTTGCATTTGGACTATCTGAATGGATGGGTTTGGGAGTGCACACATCAGTAGGGATACTGGGGAGTGTTTTAGACTCCAGGGCCTTCCGTGGTGGGGATTGGTCCGGGGGAAATTTGCCTTTGTGGGCAGCTATGGGGTCTAAAAGATCACTTAAAATAGAGATGGGCAACTTAAAACCCCTGGGACATCCTTATTAGGGATGCTCTGCTGAGTGAAACCCCCTGGGAACCCATACAAATACTCACCTTTCTGAGGATCCACACCATATTTATGGGTCTCAGCATATCCCTGGCCTCCCTGCAGTCTGTGGTGCGCTCCCACCCTCAGCCTATCTGAAGGACTGAGTGCAGGAGCAGGCCTCAGCCTCAGAGATGTTGGGGAAGCACCGAGAATAGGCCATAAGATCCCATAAAGGTGGCTCTTTGTGGGGGTACCTGGGGGGTTTCACACAGTGGGGCATCCCAACTCAAGTCCGTGAAACAAGCAATTGTGAAGCCTTGTAAGCAACGATTTGCACCCCTGGAGGAGGTCAAGGCTAGGATTATTAACATTCCATCATTCACAATGACTCCCAGGATAAATTCTTGCTGTCTTGGAAACCATGGAGAATGTTTGCCCTGCCATTATCAAGCAACATTTCAGTTAATTAGTAAAAGCCTGGGGCCAGGGCGGGCTGGACGAGATCTCTTATCCACTTTCTCTTTCTTCTCTTTTTCTGTTGTCTTGTAGTACCTACACCTCAATTCACCACCACATAATTATTGAATTATTTCCTCTGACACACCAAAGAGAGGTATACAGGACTATAACACAGAGGATTTCTTTATACTATTGAACAATCTTATTTGATCACTACACATTAATGGTATTTTCTTAACCCTCCCCCACGTGGGATGGGAAATTTACCCCCATTTTCTCTGTTATATACAACTGCCTGTAACACTTGACCAATAAAAATGATTGAAATAAAAAAATAGTAATTGAGGGTCCACTTGTTTACGCCACATGAGGGTCATTTGTGTTAATAAAAAATAGTATTTAAATGTCCACTTGTTTAGGCATGTGAGGGTCATTTGTGTTTAATAACAAATAGTAATTGAGTGTTAACTTGTTCAGACCATGTGATGGTCATTTGTGTGTAATAACAAATAGTAATTGAGTGTTCACTTGTTCAGGCCACATCAGGGTCATTTGTGTTTAATAATAGTAATTGAGTGTTCACTTGTTCAGGCCACGTGAGGGTCATTTCTGTTTAATAACAAATAGTAATCGAGTGTCCACTTGTTCAGGTCACCTGACGCTCATCTGTAAATAAACATATATATATATATATATATATATATATATATATATATATATATATTTGTGTAGTGTAAACTAGTTCATTTCTGTTTAATAACAAATAGTAATCGAGTGTCCACGTGTTCGGGTCACCTGACACTCCTTTGTAAATATATATATAGGCTATGTGAGGGTCTTTTGTGTTAAATAGAAAATAGTAATTGGGTGTCCACTTGCTCTGGCCACTTGGGGTCATTGCTGTTTACTAACAAGTATTAGTGGAGTGTACATTTTTTCAGGCCACTTAGAGTTCACTGCTGTTAAATAACAAGCAGTAATGGAGTATTCAATTACTCATACAACTTAAGGGGCACTGGTGTTTAATAACAAATATTAGTGGAGTGTCCACTTGATCAGGCAACTTAAGAATCACTGCTGTTTAATAACAAATATTAGTGGAGTGTCCACTTGTTCAGGCCACGTAAGGGTCATTTTCCTGCGGTCTTCTTTTTGAATCGTCTATTTAGGGCCACTGTAACTGCAGGTGTCTAACAATGTAGAAAGCAGGGATAGGGACGTGGCCATTTTGCTGCTGCATGGAGCTGGTGCTGCAGGGAGAGGATGTGTTCCATCCTTGCCTGCTACACCTTCCTCTGGTGCAAGCAGGTAACTGGGTTTGGAGAGTATTTTTGTAGGCCCCAACACTGCTGCCAAAGTGGTAAGGCCATAACACATTGAGGCAGTCATAGATTATATGGTACACAGTGCTACCAGTTCCATGGGCTTGTGTTGCCACTTCTGCCAAGAGTGTTGAGCCCTCCTCCTCATCCCCTTCAAATCAGCAAAGCCATCCCAGCCACAAGTCGTGGAGCCACTACTGCTCTAGTATATCGTAGACCATCCACCTGCCCCTGCCCCAGTTGCAGACCTAGGGTTCCCAGATGATCTTATGTTGGAGGAGGACATGGCCAGCGGACCATCGCAGGACATCTATGATGTTGAAATCCTAGTGCTGACTGCTGCAGCTTTCTTCAGTATTGAGGCAGAGAGGGAGGCTAGGGGGAAGGAGTGGGTGGAAGAGAAGTGATGGCGAGGTCCTAGACCCAATGCAGAAGATGAGGTGGTGGTCACACAGCCCCAGGCAGCCAGTAGAAGAAGGATAAGAGTGCAAACCATCAGCAGTCAGCCTGTTGCCCACTAAGACTGAGCACACAAAAGCTGCCTCAAAGGATCTCACCCGTGTGGCATTTTTTCAAGCAGTGCACAGGCGACAAAACATGGGTTATGTGCACACTGTGCCAAAAGTCCCTGAAGCGAGGCAAAAGTGCAAATAATCTCAGAAATTCGTGCATGACCAAGCACGTGCAAACAAAACACAAACTGCAGTGGCAGAAACACGTGAAAATCCTGCAAACACCTGAGTCTCTCTCTGCTGCTTTAAAGTGGACCAAAACCCTGCTGAATCGGCCCGAGAATCTATAAGATTCCCGGACCGATCCATCCCCTCCCCGCGGGGCATCCAAAATCAGGATACCCAGCTGTGTGAGACAAGGCCACCTTTCTTTCCCCAAACAGAGGATGTGAGACCACCAACAGCACCACCACTATCATCACTAAGTCTATCCACACCACCCCAGGGAAGCATTCAGATTTCCACCCCTCAATCTTTGTAGAGAAAGAGGAAGTTGGGGCCATGTCATTCACGAGCCCTTGCCTTAAATGCAAGCATTTCAAAATTGCTGGCCTTTGAAATGCTCTCATTTCTCCTGGTGGACATGGGTGGACATGGACAGTTTTAAAAATTTGATGGAGGTGGATATCCCACAATACGTCATTCCCAGCAACCGCTACTTCAGACCAGACCATTGACAAGACTTAGAGAACCTGAACTACTACGGGTCCACTCATCCCTAATCACCAGTAGTGTTGGGTTAACCCACCCTGGCTGCTGTGTCCTAATCTGAACACTGCTGATGTCCCAAGGGAAGAAGAGGAGGAGGGGTGGGCTGCAGCAGAGATGAGAGAGAGGAGAGTCTGTGTCAGTGAGCCGCTGACATCACTAGTTGCCAGAGTTTGCCTTTGATGTATCTTATTGGCAGGCAGGGCAGAGTGGGGCAGGGCTCAAGCACTGGTTCTGCTGATTCCGGGAAGCCAGAGAGAGAGAGGTCAGAGGTCTTCAGAGCACAAGCACATCTCATCATATGCTGATGTATTGCAGTAGAGGACGAAGAGGCTGCCAGCAACAGCTCAATACCAAGGTACTGACATGTTGAAATCTGCGACATGATGAAATCATTTAGAGAAAAGCTGGTACATGTGTCTAACAAGCAGGGAATCCCCGGGATCACTTCTAATTCTGATTCAACCAGCACTCCCACACTGCACAAGCTCTCCTCAGATCAGGGTGGCTGTAGCTTTGTTCATGTTTCCATGCGCAGCTAGGAAAGCAGCACAGTGCTTTAAGGTTCTATATATACCTGTTGGGTGGCTTATCATAGTCTCCTAGTGTTCACACTTCAGTGCCAAGCACCTAGATTCTACGTATTTGCTTCTGCTTCTTTTAAGTGCCATGCATGTAAAATCTACGTGCCTGGATTTTCCCCCTGCTACAGTAAAAAAAGGAAGAAAACACTCATGTGACCCCTCGTTTAATCGGGCCAGGTCTCCTCTTCACCTAAGGGGTCTTCGATTCCCCCCCCCCGGGTTCCTCTGGCTTCATGAGAGGCCCTGGAATAGGGTGCCCCCCCCCGGTTCAGCCGCCAGCGGCCCTATACTGTTAGAAAAAAAAAATTACATTTACTTACCCCATGCACGATCCCTCCCGCCGGGTCTCCTCTTCACCGGGGGGTCTCCGATTGCCCCTCCCTGGCCTCTTTTGGCTTCAGGAAAGGGCCCAACAGGCCCACTTTTGTGAATGCCACCGACATCTACACTACTAGCCCCACCTCCTGTTCTACCTGCCTCCCAAATGCCGAGGGGGGGCAGAAGAGTCCGAGGCCATTAGGCTTTGTGGGCTTGTAGCCATCTGGGCCCTTCTCCCTGGTCTACAAGCCCTGCATAGTTTGTACCCAGGCCGGTTATGCTTGGTACGGAGGACATTGCGCCATTTTTTTTATTTTAAGAAGTTTTTAACCCTTAAAAATCCCAAAAAGTCATTTTTTTAAAATTAACTCTTTTTTACCTATCACCCAGCAGGCATAAACGCTTCCAGCAGCAGCAGAAGAGCAGAAGCCAAAGTGATCAGCGTGGGACACAGTGCTCTGCGATTGATGGGATTATTAGTATTGCATAATAATATTAAAATATTTTTTCTCTGTGTCTGTTTGGTTTTTTTACATTTAACCCTTCGTGAATTGATAAGGGATCTATGAGACCCCTATGCTAGTTAACAAGGCTTAGGGGGCTGCAAGTCACCTGCAGCTAGAGGGTGACTTGCCATTAAACCCCAGCCCCCCATTACCTGTCTACACAAAGCTCAGGGGGGGCAGAAGAGCCCCAGGGCCATTTAGGCTGTAGCCCTGAAGGCTTGTATCCTGCTGGTCCCAGGCCTCCCCTAAAGGGGGACCCCATACCATTTTTTTATTTAACCCTTTATAGTGTGGATAATAGTCATATTTTATTTGTAAATGTTATAAAGTGCTCTTTTCAATTTGGGGAGTCTCCTGGACAGGAATGGTCGGGGGCTACCGATACATATGTGGTACCGTTAAGAAAGGGGAGAAATGGGGCTTTCATGTGCAATATGGTTTTCTTTAATAAAATGTTTTATTTAAAATAAATTAGACCATTTTTTAAGTATTTTTACTGAAGAATATTAAAAAAAAAGTGGAAAAATTGCAAACAAGACCTTTCATGGTTCTCAAAGCAGCTTATGATCACGGTTTATTTAATCCCCTTCCTCTTTAGATAATGCAAAAAACAGAATGGTTGATTTCTGATAATTCAGTTTAAAATTTGATTGCAGTCCAAAATCTTCTATTATACGTAGTGCCCTGGGGAGGGATTTTAAAGGGTCTTGTAGTGTTAAAAGGATATCGTCTGCATAAGCTAGATGTTTTATTATTATTTGTGCCGATCCGAATTCCTTTAACCTTGGTGTCAGTAGTCAGTAATTTTAATAACATTTCTAGATGGAGGCTGAATAGAATAGGTGAGAGGGGACAGCCTTGTCGTGTTCAATTAGTCATTTTTATGGGTGATGTTAATGTACCGTTTATATTAATTTTTGCTGTTTGGTTTGTGTACAGTGACATTATTTTCCCTGTTATAATTGGACCGAATCCTACATGTAGTAGACAGTTTTGAGTGAAAGACCACGAGACGTGGTCAAACGCCTTCTCTGCGTCTAGTGCCACTACTACGGCTTTCATTTGGTGTTTGTTGATATGTTTGCGGCTATTACTGTGGCTATGTTTTGATGCACCCCTCTGTGTGGCATGAATCCGGCTTGGTATTGTGAAATGAAAGAGGATGAAATATGTTGGATTCTGTTTGCTAGGAGTGTTGCATAGGTCTTTACATCAATGTTTATTAAGGAGAAAGGGCGATAGTTTGCACAGTAGGATGTATCTTTACTGGGTTTTCGGGATCAATCTGATTTTTGCGGTGTTCATGTCAGGTGTAAATGGTTTCTGTAGATTTATGTAGTTCGCTAGTCTATGTAGATAAGGGGTTAATTGGGTTTGAAAAGTTTTATAGTACTTTGGCAGGAATCCATATATTCCTGCGGATTTTCCTGCTGATTTTTGCTATAGTATGGCTTTCTTGACTTCTTCGGGCGTCAATGTTTTTTCCATATCACCTGCTATTTCTTTAGTAATGGTTTGTGGGGTTACATTTTTAAAAAAGGTATCACATTCATCTTGTTAACATGTCACACACAGCTGTCTGTATAAGATTTTCTTCGAAAAGTGTTACAATTGTCATTACATAGTGATCACCTCTATAATAAATTGAATGTCCATATCATATTCCTTTGTTTGAAGTCACGTGATGCACCGAAATAGTAGAGTAAGTCTGTGGCTACTGACACTCTCCTCCACTGACTGTCCCAGGCTTTATGGTCTCTGTGAGAATGTTATTGCTGCGATCCCCCTCCACTGACGGTCACTGGCTTTTAAAGGCTTAATGATACTGCTTCTGCTCTCACCCTCATCCACTGGCTGTCACGTGATGCACTGTTTATCCACCATTATCGAACTGGCAGTTGCAGAGAGAGCATTGCTCTTAGAGCAGGGACAGTGTTGGGACAGTTTAGGGCATTCTGAAAGCTCTGTGCATGCACCGTCTCTCTCTAAGATGGGGTCCATGGTGCCTCTTTGTTAAATACAGTTTTAAAAAAGCAATCTTATTCACCTGCCAAGGAATATTTTAGGGAACATTTAACTATATTTTAGGAAATATAAAGTTAAATGTCTGGGAAAGGAAGGGGTGGGAAAGGGCAGGGTAGAGGAAAAGACATTCCTGCAATTGCTTCTCCCACTTAGGATAAGGATGTTGGTGCCAGTTCCCAGACCCAGTAAAAGTAGCACCGGCCATTTGCTCAGGCCCAGCCATAATAGTGGCAGAATCCATTTGCCCAGGTCCGCCACTGCTAGTAGTAGCAGCAGCAGTAATGTACGCAGTAGTAGCAGCAGCAAGCCAGAGTTGTCCATGTCCTCCAGTGGGCATATGCAATGCATCCATTGTGGACTGGTTGACTCGCTCTCATGCATCTCAGGAGGAGGAAGACTGACGCAATGACTTTGAGCCAGGTTTCAGTGGATTCTTCCTCCACTACAGCTACATGTCACAGTAAAAGAAGCTTTTCTTTTCCATCATCTGTCTCTTTACTGCCCCCTCCTATTGGGGTCCAGCTTTTCTCAGCAGCCCGGTTGCTATGGATATGATATGGCAGCAACATCTGCAAAATGGCACAAGGCTAGGTCTTCTGGTATGGTCCAATCAGAAGCAGGTGATGGCACACTGATGCTGCTTTTGCAGATGAAGAAAAAGCCTGCCAGAGGAGAAGCAAAGTCTGGTATTGGGAGTGGTGGAAAGGCTAGTTCTGCATGGTATTCTGCCGTGTAGAAATTCTTGTGTACCTTCCCAGAGGAACAAAACCTGGCACAGTGCCGGATCTGCAAGCAGAAAGTTAGCCGTGGCCAGGGCAAAAATCTAGGAACTGCAGCTCTCCGTAAGCACTTGGAGCGGCATCACAAAGCTGTCTGGGACAATCAAAATCTCTCGTAAATGCCCCGTCAAAACCTTATTGCTCATGCTGCTGCTGATGGTGCAGCTCCTATAACCTGTCATCTGCCTAGAAGCCAGGACAAATCCCCAGGCAGTACAGTCTCTGTCTTGTCATGTCATCTAGTGCTCGTCCTCCATCCCGTCAATTATCCATAATAGAATCTATATCCACCAGACAACAATATGTACCCAATATGCATCCAACAAGGCGATTCCCATCTTGCACATTTACGTGGAAGAAAAAGTGAGGCTATTTATGCAACTGTCAGTATGCAGCACAGTGCATGCCACAGTATATACTTGTAGCACCAGCTACGCCCACTGGGTCAACCTTGTGCAGCATGATGCTCCGACGCAACAAGGTCAGGCATTAGTAACACCTCCGCGTTTGTGCCAATGGGCAAGAAAGGCCACACTTCCAAGGAGTTGCTGCCATGCATGCATGAGGAAATCTCCCACTGGCTGTCTTCATGTCAACTTAGGTTGGGCAATGTGGTTGCAGGTAACAGGACAAACATTGTGGCTGCTTTATGTCTAGGTCACATACCCCATGTCTGGCACAAAGGATCAATCAGGTCGTCAAACGCTTCTTAAAAACATGTTGGTCTGGAGGATATTCTGGCCATATCCAGGAGGGTATGTGTTAACTATAGACTTAAAGGAGCCGCAGCACTCAACCCTGTTAGCTTGCAGACCAACCTATAATCTGTCTCTAAATCTGGTAAAAACAGAGGCTCGGTCACAAGCTGCACCACCACGCCAAGGCGCCTCTATGGGTGCAGTCCTAACTCTAATCTATGAGAGCCCCATTTGGAACATACAATGCAAGAGATAAAATGGGAGCAGCTTACCTGAGGTTGCCCTAAACCTCATGTGCAAGCCATGGGGTGAAAGGGTCAAAAACTTGCAATACAGCCTAGACCCCACACCCCATGTGCTTGCACAAATTCAAAGTGAACAAGAGGGGAGTGGCAGCTGCTCAGACCATTTTATAACTAAACTGGGAGGTGCAAGTCAGCAGGGCAATTAGGTTACTAAAGACTTAAAGGAGCCGCAGCACTCAACCCTGTTAGCTTGCAGACCAACCTATAATCTGTCTCTAAATTTGGTAAAAACAGAGGCTCGGTCACACACATCTGCAGAAGTATGCTAAGCTGCACCACCACGCCAAGGTGTCTCTATGGGTGCAGTCCTAACTCTAATCTATGAGAGCCCCATTTGGGACATACAATGCAAGAGATAAAATGGGAGCAGCTTACCTGAGGTTGCCCTAAACCTCATGTGCAAGCCATGGGGTGGAAGGGTCAAGACCTTGCAATACAGCCTAGACCCCATGTGCTTGCACAAATTCAAAGTGAACAAAAGGGGAGTGGCAGCTGCTCAGACCATTTTATAACTAACCTGGAAGGTGCAAGTCAGCAGGGCAATTAGGTTACTAAAGACTTAAAGGAGCCGCAGCACTCAACCCTGTTAGCTTGCAGACCAACCTATAATCTGTCTCTAAATCTAGTAAAAACAGAGGCTCGGTCACACACATCTGCAGAAGTATGCTAAGCTGCACCACCACGCCAAGGTGCCTCTATGGGTGCAGTCCTATCTCTAATCTATGAGAGCCCCATTTGGTACATACAATGCTAGAGATAAAATGGGAGCAGCATACCTGAGGTTGCCCTATGTGTTAACTATAGCCAATCCTACTCCTTCAAACACACTCTACTAGACTTGCGGCACCACGTCCATGTCCCCACTTGCTGGAATTTCACCCTACATATACTAGACTGCCCCTACCACCAGCGCAAAGTGGTGAAGGATTTCTTCATGCAGCAAATGGCCAGCTTTTCTAGCCAGTCTGATTTTCAGCTCCAGCATTGGCAGATGATCGATGAATGATGTTATACCACTGGTATTCATTTTGGAGCAAATGCTCATGGACATGATTCAGCAAGGGACAGAGGAAGGATCACATCTGTCTCCTGGCTCTTTGGATCTACAAGAAGAGAGGAGGGAGGAGGAGGAAATCAGAAACCAGGAGGTGGATTTGGAGATGGAAACACCCAACTTATCACAGGAAGGGATAGGGGAGGAGGCACATGATGATGACGATGGTGATGACATGGCCATCATGATGGTGGTGGTGATGACAATGATAATGATGAACAAACATGATAATGATAATAATGGCAATATGAAGCAGAGGTGGAACCAACTGGGCCCTCAGAAATGCTGGCGGAATGGCGAGCTGTATGATTGGGTGCTTGTGCGCTATTAGCATGAAGCAAAAAGACGTGTACCGGATCACTACACTTTCATTACACCTTCTGAGAGGAAGGCAAAAATGGCTTATTTATGACACGCAGCCAGTTATCCATGGCTTTCAACCGGCAGACACTTGCCGCAAACATCTCTGACCGGGTGTCCACTATCCCAGACGAGTCAATGCTCTAACTCTCCAACAAGCAGCAGCAGCAGCAGCACGCAACTCACTCTTGAGAATATGGTGTACAAGTTTTTGCATCCCATAAGCCCAGTTAACACACATCGTCATGGAAGAGATGTTCATCACTAGCAATACCCCCATCACCTAACCTGATGCACTCCTACCTCAACTGTACCCTTTCTCCGGAAGATACTGAGCTCAGACCCCTTGAACTTCTGGGTGAGCAGATTGGACCATTGGCCAGAGCTAGCAGTTTGCCATGGGGGTCTTGTCCACCCTCAAGCGCAACAGCGGAAAGGGTTTCAGCACTGCAGATGTTGTCATTACTCCTAAGCGGACAAGGTTGTCTGCCAAAAGTGGGGAAAAAATAATTTTTGTAATGGTGAATCAGGCCTTGAGAGGTGATGATTTTAAAACCCCTGATGCCACTGATTAGCATGTCTCTACTACCACCAACAGTGCCTCTGCTGTCAGCCTTTCACCCTCTGCTACTGCCAGGCCAACACACATGCAGGTCAACCCTTTCCTGCCCAAAAATTGGCACATTTTTCAGTGCTTGCAAAAAGCCATTGCTTCTTCTTCAGCTAAAATTTAAAGGCGCCAATCCAGCTGCCACCCCTTGTTACAAATGGGACAATTTTTTGAGGGTTTGCTTGCTAATGCCTGGCTTACACCAACACAGGTTTTCTGTGTTACATCCTAGTCTTTCTTCAACAGCTGCAGCCTCTGCTAATGCTGCTACTACTAGTACTACTACTACTACCAACAGTGTCTCCACTGCCAGCCTGCCACCCTCTGCTACTGCAAGGCCAACACACAGGTCCACCCTGTGATGTCCAAAATTGGCACATTTTTCAGCGCTTGTAAAAAGCTATTACTTCTTCTTCAGCTAAAATTTAAGGATGCAATACCGCTGCTACCCCTTTTACAAATGGGAACATTTTTTGAGGGCTTGCCCACTACTGCCAGGCCTACATAACCATCACACGTTTCCTGTGCCACGGCCTAGTCTTTCTTCAACAGCTGCAGCCTCTGTTAATGCCGCAGTTTAACCCTGTGATGCCCAAAATGAGCACATTTTTCAGTGCTTGTAAAAAGCCATTGCTTCTTCTTCAGCTTAAATTAAAGGGTGCCAATCCCACTACAACCCCCTTTACAAATTGGACAATTTTTGGAGCACTTGCTCGCTACTGCCAGGCCTACACAACCACCACAGGTTTCCTGTGCCACGGCCTAGTCTTTCTACAACAGCTGCAGCACCTGCTAATGCTGCTGCTACTGCTACTACCACCAACTGCACCTCCACTGCCAGCCTGCCACTATTGCCAGGCCAACACTTGTGCAGGTTACCCTGTGATGCCCAAATTGGGCAAATTTGTCATTGTTTGTAAAAAGCCATTGCTTCTTCTTCAGCTAAAATTTAACGATACGCCAATACAGCTGCTGCCCCCGTTACAAATGGGCAAGTTTTTGAGGGCTTACATACTTCTGCCAGGTGTACACAACCATCACAGGTTTCCTGTGTCATGACCTAGTCTTTCTTTAACAGCTGCAGCCTCTGCTAATGCTGCTACTACTACTACCACCAACATTACCTTCACTGCTAGCCTGCCACCCTCTGCTACTGCCAGGCCAACACACATGTAGGTAAACCCTGTGATGGCCAAAATGGGCACATTTTACGAGGCTTGCGAAAAGCCATTGCTTCTTCTTCAACTAAAATGTTAGGGTGCCAATCCCACTGCTACACCCTGTTACAAATGGAACAATTTTTTGAGGGTTTGCCTGCCACTGCCAGGCCAGCACAAATGCAAGTCTTCCCCCTGTGATGCCCAAAATGGGTACATTTTTAAATTAGTTTTTACTTACTACTTTTACTTATTTCACTTTCCCTGAACACTTCTCCCCTTTTTTTATGTGCTATAAACTATGAAAGACAGCCTGTTGAAATGCTAATTAGCCACAGCCAATTCAAAATGCTGATTAGTACACTAAAACGTGTTTTTTTACAGCCTTGGGTGACTTATAAAGAACTTTTAGGACCGTGAGGCTTTGTTTTTCATGAGTTTTAGTGTTATTCATATGTTAATTAGCTGTGGCCAATTCAAATGCTAACTTGTCCACTAAAACATGTTTTTATACAGCCTTGGATGACTTGACAGGGTGTTTTAAAGGACTTTTAGGGCCGTTAGGCATTGTTTTCCATGGGTTTTAGATGAAAATTCGTCCCAAACTAGTTCAGACTGAACCAAACATTTTTGGAAAAGTTTGTCGAACTGGCGAACTGGAGTTTGCTCATCTCTACTCCTGTTATTACTACTGGAATCGGGTGATATTTTTCTTTATTATTCGCAAGATACTCATTGTTGCACCTCTTACCCTATTGCACTGTATACATGGATTTTATTAGTATTTTTAGATAGGATTATTTATTGGGCACTGAGGGTATTTACATTGAATCTTGTTTATTATTATAGTATAGGTTATCCATATAAGGAAAAGACTTTATGAACTTGCATGTTATATATGCTTTTCTCTTTTTGCTGCATATTAGCACTTATGGCACTTTATGGATATATTAGCACTTGATATGGATTGTTGTTTGCATTTATGCACTTATTGCACTTTATTGGTGCAATATTGAGAGAGGTCATTCTACCTCAGCAGTTTGGGCAGTTTGTATTGTTTTTAAGTATGTTTTGTGTATATGTGGTTTTAAACAGAACTGGCATAGATGCTTGATAAGCAGACAAAAAGAGGAAATTGTATTTCCTTTAGCCATTAACTGGATTGAAAATGGTACATTTATGGTTTTGTAAAAGTAAAACCCCCAGGGGGTAAATTAATAAATCCATCTTTCTCAATTTATTGTCAGGTTAAAGCCAACAATTAGGTTTAACATATTCAAGAGAAGATTATTATTTTTAAACTCACCTGTAAAATTTTCATGACTTGATAGCCTTGGAAAAGGCTGTTAGTGCCAAATAATATATCTTTCATCCATACCTTTTAATGTACATATCTCTCCTTCAAATCATCTATACTTGTACCTTTCCTCAGCCCTTTGCCGAAAATGAAATAGCTGTGGTGCTTCTCTGTAGTGGTCTATACACCAGCCCAAGCTGGTAAAATGGCAGTTTAATTTATAAAGTTTGAAGCATCTTTGCCTCCAACTCAACTCGGTTGGAAGCAGTTTTCTACACCTTTACAATTTTGTCAAGAGGTTTTTTTTTACACTTTAGTATAAAACCCTCCAACAATTCCCAATAATCCTGTAAACTACCTTTAACCCTTTAAACGCCAGCCACGTAAAATTTACGTGGCTGCCTCCCCTGCAGTTAACCGCCAGCCACGTAAATTTTACGTGCCTGACTTTCCCCCCTTATAGCAGAAAAGTAAAAAAAAAAAGTCACTTCACTGACCCCTCGTTCGATCCAGCCGGGTCTCCTCTTCACCCATTGGGGCTCCTCCGGCTGCAGGGCAGTGCCCAAAATAGGGTGTCCCCCCGTTTCAGCAGCTGCCGGGATTATCTGTAAAAAAAAAAAAAAAAAAATGACATTTACTTACCTTCGTGCCCGTTAGCTCCCGCCGGCTCTCCTCTTCACGGGGGGGGGGGGGGGGGGCTCCGATCACCCCCCGCTCTTCCATCTTCTGGAGGGGGCATAACAGCCCTCCTCCCTCGGATCTCCGATGGCCACCGCCATCTTTACTTCTAGCCCCGCCCCTTCGGGCGTCGTCAGGGCACCCGGCAGTTCAGCTCTCAGATGCCGGTGATGGCTGGGCAGAGAAGGAGGGAGGTAGGCGATGCCCAGCCAGCATCGGATCGCCGCGGACACTGCATATGAATATCGGAGGTGAGTAAAGGAAAAAAAAAATATTTTTTTTAATAAAGTTATTTGCAAACTGTGTGTGTCTGTTTTTTTTTTTTACTGTTAAGTTATTGTGAACTGGTAAGGGGTCCATGAGACCCCTTATACCAGTTCACAAGACTCGGGGGTCTGGCAAGTCACCTGCGGCTAGCAGGTGACTTGCCATTAACCCCTAGCCCCCCAAATTACCTACCTCCCCAAAGCCCAGGGGGGGCAGAAGAGCCGTGGCCCTAGGCTATGATGGCTCATAGCCTGCAGGGCCAGGGGCCACTAAAGCTGGCCCCTGTGCCCTGTTCTACAAGCCACCATAGCTGGTCACAGGCTGGTTACGCTGGGTAGGGGGACCTCACACAATTTTTTGGGGGGATTTTTAAGGGTTTTAACCCTTAAAAATTCCCCCAAAAAATGGGGTCCCCCTCCTTGGGAGGGGGGACCCTATGTCATTTTTTTTAATTAACCCTATGTTACCTGTAACCCAGTAGGTATAAAAGGCTTCCAGCAGCAGCAGGAGAGCAGAAGCCAAAGTAATCAGCGCGGGATGGATGGGAGGTATTAAAAAAAACATAATAAAATATTTTTTCTCTATGTGTGGTGTTTTTTTTTTTACATTTAACCCTTTGTGAACTGGTAAGGGATCTATGTGACCCCTATACCAGTTCACAAGGCTCTGGGTCTGGCAAGTCACCTGCGGCTAGCGGGTGACTTGCCATTAACCCTCGAGCCCCCCCATTACCTGCCTCCCCAAAGCCCAGGGGGGGCAGAAGAGCCGTGGCCCTAGGCTATGCCGGCTTGTAGCCTGCAGGGCCAGGGGCCACCAAAGCTGGCCCCTGCGCCCTGTTCTACAAGCCCCCATAGCTGGTCACAGGCTGGTTAAGCTGGGTAGCGGGGACCTCACGCCATTTTTTCTTTGGATTTTTAAGGGTTTTTAACCCTTAAAATTCCAAAAAACAATGTGGTCCCCCTCCCTGGGAGGGGAGACCCTATGTCATTTTTATTTTAAATTAACCCCATGTTACCTGTCACCCAGTAGGTATAAAAGGCTTCCAGCAGCAGCAGGAGAGTAGAAGCCAAAGTGATCAGCATGCGACACGGGGATAGATGGAAGGTTGGATTAAAAAAAACATAATAAAATATTTTTTTTCTGTGTCAGTGTGTTTTTCTTTACATTTAACCCTTTGTGAACTGGTAAGGGATCTTTGAGACCTCTATACCAGTTCACAAGGCTCTGGGTCTGGCAAGTCACCTGCGGTTAGTGGTTGACTTGCCATTAACCCCGAGACCCCCCATTACCTGCCTCCCCAAAAACCCTTAAAATTCCCCCAAGAAATGGTGTCCCGCCCCCCCTTCCCGTGAAGGGGGACCCCACACCAATGTTTTTTTATTTAACCCTTTATTATGTGGATAGTAGTTGTATTTTATTTGTAAATGTTATAAAGTGCTCTTTTCAGTTTAGCGGATCTCCTGGACAGGAACAGGGGGCTACCGATACATATGTGGTATCATTGCAATCGGGAGAAATGGGGCTTTCACATGCAATATGGTTTTCTTTAGTTAAATAAATGTTTTAGTTAAAATAAAGGAGACAATTTAAAAAGATATATATCTACCCGGTTAGTGGTAGGCTAGAGGTGGAAAAGATCAAGGACACACTAAAATACAATACCAACAACATCCACATGATGTGTACCAATGCTCGCAGCTTGGGCAACAAGCTCTGTGAATTAATGGCTATCATATCCAGAGATGAATTGGATCTTGTTGCAATAACAGAGACTTGGTTCAAGGATCACAATGACTGGGAGATAGCCATACCCGGTTACACATTGTACAGAAAAGACAGATTGGATAGAAAGGGCGGTGGAGTACCCATTTATGTCAAGACTACCCTTCAATCAACAATAATTCAGCATACACATAATGAACTAGAAACTCTCTGGGTTACCATGCAGACTAAGGAGGGAGCTGTGGTCAGAATTGGTGTGATATATAGGCCCCCTGGACAATCTGAGGATCTAGATAACCTGTTAATAGATGAAATCAGTGGAATGGCAGAGAAGGGGGACGTTGTAATTACAGGTGACTTCAACATGCCTGATGTGGACTGGAATATCCCAAGTGCATCGGCATGCAAGAGCAGGACTATATTAGAGGCACTTAATGGAGTGTCTCTAAAACAACTTGTGACATTGCCAACTAGAGGAGATAACATTCTGGACTTAGTTCTGACCAATGGGGATCTGGTGTCCGAGGTCAGGGTTGAAGAAAATCTGGGTTCCAGTGACCATCAATGCTTATGGTTCAGAATAAAAACAGACATTGTGCAATCACACACCAGAACCAAAGTGCTAGACTTTAGGAAGACAAACTTCAAGGAAATGGCGGAGTATGTAGAAAGAAAATTAGGTGAGTGGAACAGAGTAGCAGAAGTGAGTGCCCAGTGGTCACTATTAAAAATGGCCATCTTAAAGGCAACTAAGCAATATGTGAAACAAACTAGCAAGAATAAAAGGAAGAAGAAACCATTATGGTTTACTAGGGAAGTCAGCACTATCATAAAAGATAAGAAGTCTGCCTATAAGAAGTATAAAGTAAGTGGAAGTGTAGCTGACAGAGAGGCGTATAAAATTAAACAGAGGGAAGCAAAACTAATTATAAGGACTGCTAAAGGGCAAAAAGAGGAAGAAATGGCCAAATCTATGAAGAGGGGAGATAAAACCTTTTTCCGATATATTGGTGACAGAAAGAAGAAAAACAATGCAGTCTCAAAAATTAGAAATAGGGAAAATAAATATATTGACGGAGATAAGGCTGTGGCTGACCATCTGAATAGCTACTTTTGTTCGGTATTTTCAGATAGTAGCAGGCATGGTCATAGCACAGCATCCCGCTGGGAGGGCACAGCTCTGGAGTTTCTGGAGGCTGATGTCCTATCCGAGCTGGCACATCTAAAGGTAAGTAAGGCAATGGGTCCAGATGGAATCCACCCCAGAGTTCTAAGGGAACTTAGGTTTGTGATTGCAGCCCCTCTAACTGATTTACTTAACCATTCCCTTTCAACTGGTGAGGTTCCAGATGATTGGAGAATGGCCAATGTCGTAGCAATCCATAAAAAGGGGAGTAGAGAAGAAGCCAGTAATTACAGGCCAGTTAGTTTAACATCTATAGTGGTCAAATTAATGGAAACACTCTTAAAAAAACAGATAATTTCCCATCTAAAAATTAATGACCTATTGGACCCAAAACAGCACGGCTTTACTGAGGGCAGATCATGTCAGACCAATCTTATTGATTTCTTTGACAATGTCACTAAAGTGTTAGATGAAGGTGGTGCTGTGGATATCGCCTATCTGGATTTTAGCAAAGCCTTTGACACTGTACCACATAAGGAGCTCATAGATAAGTTATTGAAGGTAGGACTCAATCCCTGGATAGTTCAGTGGATTTCCAGTTGGCTGAGGGATCGGTATCAGAGCGTTGTTGTAAATGGCGTGCAATCTGAACAAAGGCGAGTTACAAGTGGTGTGCCGCAGGGCTCTGTCCTGGGCCCCATTCTTTTTAATATATTTGTAAGTGACATAGGAGAAGGCTTGGTAGGAAAAGTTTGTCTGTTTGCTGATGATACAAAGGTTAGTAATAGGGTGGATATTCCTGGAGGTGTCTGCAACATGGAAAATGATTTAGCTTTACTGGATAGATGGTCAAAACTGTGGAAACTAGAGTTTAATGTCTCTAAATGTAAAATCATGCACTTGGGTAGAAGGAATCCCTGCTCTGAGTACCGTATGGGCAGCACTGTGTTAGCCAGGACCTCGGAGGAGAGAGATTTAGGGGTACTGATTACTGATAGCTGCAAGATGAGTGGACAGTGTAGCCAGGCAGTGGGAAAAGCAAGCAGGATGCTCGGCTGCATAGCTCGAGGCATCACCAGTAGGAAGAGGGAGGTTGTGATGCCGCTGTATAGAGCCCTGGTAAGGCCACAGCTAGAATACTGTGTGCAGTTCTGGAGACCTTACCTGCAAAAAGACATTATTCAAATAGAACGTGTCCAAAGGCGGGCAACGAAAATGGTGGAAGGACTTACACTTAAAACTTATCAGGAGAGACTTAAAGAACTTAATTTGTACAGTCTGGAGGAAAGAAGGGAGAGGGGGGACATGATTGAGACCTTTAAATATGTGAAAGGATTGAATAAGGTTCAGGAGGGAAGTGTTTTTAAGAAGAAACTTAACGATAGAACAAGGGGGCACAACCTGAAGCTAGTCGGGGGGAAGATCAGGAGCAATGTTAGAGAATATTATTTTACAGAAAGAGTAGTAGGTGCTTGGAACAAACTTCCAGCAGAGGTAGTTGAAACATCAACAGTCACTGAATTTAAACATGCCTGGGATAAGCACACATCTATCCTAAGATAAAGAGAACATACAGTATACACATAAGGGCAGACTAGATGGACCGTATGGTCTCCTTCTGCCGTCAACCTTCTATGTTTCTATGTTATATATATATATATATATATATATATATATATTTTTTTTTTTTTTTTTTTTTTTTACTTATTTAGTTAAAAATGTATAAAAAAACTGTAGAAAAAATACAAACAAGACATTTTATGTTAAAGCCTAAACTCTGCCACAAAAAGAAAATATGCCATTTTCTTGGAAATTCCTGCAAAAATCACAGTTAAACATCATGCAAAATGGTGAAAAATATCCTGTCAGCAGAGGGTGACAAAATCTCAAGTAGGCTGGCAGTTAAAAGGTTACAGGTACCTATGCATGTTGGGTATTGTTCTGCTCGGGGGACCTTGCGCTTTCAGATTAAGCTTGTTTTTTCTTATTTGCATATTGATATTTTAGGAAAGGTGTTTTTTATTCTGCTTTTTTATACATTTTTTTGTGAAACCCCGTGCAACCTAAGAATTCTTCGAGATATTACTTCCAGAAAGATGAGCCAACTACAACAAGCTGGGTACACTTAGAAAGCTTAACATGTGTACTTTCAGGGAATATATGGTGTATGGGGGATATTCCAAATGTAAAGGGTTGTTTTGGTAGAAAAAGCACAAGGTGCGCACTTTGTCTGCAGAGCTGAAATTTTGAAGTAAAATTACCATTACGCACATGCTTTACTTTGGTGTTTTTGGCAACTCTTCCCTTGACAGGACCTAAGCATGTTGTGTATTGTTCTGTTTGAGGGACCTTGCTTTTTCAGATTTTCAGTTTTTTTCGTTTTTGCATATAGTTTTTTTTAGGAAAATGTGGTTTTGATTCTGCTTTTTTAGTCTTTTTTAGGGAAACCCTGTGCAACCAAAGAATACATTGAGGGATTTCT
Organism: Gastrophryne carolinensis; assembly: GCA_027917425.1. NCBI lineage: Eukaryota > Metazoa > Chordata > Amphibia > Anura > Microhylidae > Gastrophryne > Gastrophryne carolinensis. Next base: position 383,369,829 of record CM051238.1, read on the forward strand.
TCCAGAGAACTGCACTCATGTCAACCAGCCTGGTACACCTAGAAAGCCTGAGGTGTGTACTTCTAGGGAATATATAGTTTGTTGGGGGTATTTCAGATGTAAAGGTTTGTTTTTCTTGAAAAACTGCAAGGTGCGCATATTGCATAGCATAGTTGTATTTTATCTGAAAATCCCCTAAAGCGTTGTTTGAGTTTGGGGGAGTCTCCTGGGCAGGAAAGGGTGTCTACCAATACATATGTGGTACCGCTGTAACCGGAAGAAATTGGGGTTTCACACGCAATAAGATTTTATTGATAAACTTACATTTTTTATTACAAAAAAAACTACAAATTGTAAAAAATAGTTTTTTTTTTATTTTTTTGCACAAATTTCACCTCAAAATATCGAGAATACACTTAGAAAATGACAAACAAGACATTTCATGTTAAAGCCCAGACTATGCTGAAAAAAACAATATATCACTTTCCTGGGAAATCCCTGGAAATCCCTTCAAAAATCACAGTTGAACATGGGGAGCGCAAAATAGTGCAAAATAATCTGGCAACAAAGGGTGACAAAATCTCAAGGTAGGCTGGCGGTTAAAGGGTTAATAAGCTAAGTAACATTCAGAAAAAAATTACATTTGATTTTCCCTTTTCTTTGGTTGGTTTTGTTATTAAAGGACATCTGTGGCCTAAACCTAACCTGCCCCCATATCTTCCTACTTCACTTCAAAAACCGGTAGTCATTATCCTGAGCTGCTTACAGACACATTAAAAAGTATTACCCCTTTATGGTACTTGTCAGGTTTGGCATAATTGTTGGAAAAGGAATACTTTTTGGTCACTTGCAAACCAGGATGACCATTTGTGATAACAGGGGTATGAGAAAAGGAGGGTTTGTAAGGATCAAATGAGTATATCAGGTGATGTCGGAGGAAATAGAGGTTTAGGTTACAAATGCCCTAAAACTTATACAGTTGCACTGTACTTATTAAAACTTTCTTGCTGATTAATTATGCAGTGTATTTTATACTAGCAATTATTTTCTGTAAAGCCTGCTTGATATCTCTATTCCGCAAGGTATACACTATTGGATTTAACATGGGCACCAAGGTAACAAACATGATCGATAAGAGCTTGTCTAGCTCTGGGGAATATTGCATGTACAAGCAGAAGGCAGAGCCATAATACAACGCAACAATGGTGATATGGGAGGTGCAACTTGAGAATGTTTTTGCTCTACCACCTGAGGTTTTAATTTTGAGGATGGTGATAATAATGCAGATGTAAGAATTCAGGATTAGTAAAACAGGAACTCCCCCAATAAATGTCCCATCAACAAAAATAAACTTCCTTAGAAACTTTGTGTCACTGGCAGAAATAACAATCAAGGCTTTAAGGTCACAGAAAAAATTGTTGACTTTACAGAATCCAGTGAATGTCAGACTTCTTACAAAACAGGTAAGCATGAATGCATTGATTGCAGCCATACACCATGCAGGAAGGGCCAGTAGAACACAATTCTTTTTGCTCATAATTACAGAATAATGGAGAGGAAAGCATATGGCTGTAAAGCGGTCAAAGGCCATTGTCCCCAAAAGGAAGGACTCTGTGTCAGCGAAAAAAAGAAATAAGTATAACTGAGTGATACAGGCATTGTAGGATAATGCATGGTCCCCAGTGAAAGAAATATATAAGAGCTTTGGAAGAATTGTGGAGACATATAAAATATCAAGAACTGCTAAGTTACACAGGAAAAAGTACATGGATGTTTGCAACTGACTCACAATGGAAACTAAAGTGAGAATTACAACATTCCCAAATACAACAATGAGATAAAGCAGCAGAAGCAGAAGCGAGAGCAGAAATTGCAAGATTTTAGTTGTGGAGAAGGCTGAAATGTGAAACACCATGACAAGAGACTCATTTGTTTTCTGCTCACACATCCCGATCCCTGAAAGAGCATTTCTGGGTTAGACAATACTTAAATTACCTGTTTACAACAGTGGGCACAACTGACACAGGTAGGAGTCACATGACTATAGAGTTTACTCACAGAAAGCCTAAAGTTTTCTGAACGACAAAGTTCTTGACAGGTGTATGTTTTATATATGATGGTGCACTTGTAAACAGTAAGTATCTGATTTACAAAGTGCACAAATAAAGCAGCTGGCTCGCTGACCAGCCTATGCGTCTGTGCTGTGGTGAAGTCTAGCTTCCAACTGCCGACTTAACAGCTGCAACAGCCACTTCCCAGAATCAGAGTCAGTTTATGTCCACCAGGTACATTATGTTCATGGAATTTGTTCTGGTAAAAGTTCTAATTAATATAGGTAATGTTTTATAAATTAAAATGAATGTTGGTTTAAAGCAAACTGCAAACCCAGTAATATTCTACATTGCTATTCCCATTGTGTTCCAGTGGATTGAGCCTCCTTGTGTAGCTAATAAGAGGCTAACTGGTGAGATTTCTTTAGAAGAAAATAGTTAATTTAACACAACTTTATCTGTCTGTGTGGGGAAGGCATAGGCAGCATTTATAAATTAGGCACTTAGAGCAGTGGTCCACAAGCCTCCTTCTTAAGCGCTGCCAACTGGTCATGTTTTTTGAAGCTCCACATAGCTGGCTATATAGGTCTGTTGCTGCACTGCACCGGACCAACAACCTGGCAGTTGGAAAAGAAAACTCCCCAAAACTCCTTTTCCCTATCTGCATGTCTAAAATTGTGGAATTATTTAAGAATAATATCCCTTAACACCCTTAATATAATGTATTTAATACTACATAATATAATCAAAAGATTCTGAAAATCTGGAAATATCACATGTGCACAAGGGAAAACCGATTTTGAAAACTGGATGCTCCAGGACCCCAGGTGATATGGCATTTAAACGGTAATGCAAATCAAGCAAGGAATACTTCAAGAAATCATTGTCTATGAACACAAATATACAAATGTTAAGGTAAAGCTGTATCATGCAAAGAAGAAGCCATATATCAATACAACTGAGTCGTCCTCTCTGGGCCAAAGATCATTAAAGGGACTGAGACAAAAGGATAACTGTTCTGTAGTGAGATTAATCAAAACTACACATTCTTCATGGAGGATATGAATGGCGTGCTGTGTGGAAGAGAAGAGGGTTCATCCAGCTTGTCATCAGTGCACAGTGAAAAAGCTTGCTTCTTTGGTGGCATGGGCTGCTTACACATCTTTAAATACTATCAACGCTCAGCAATATAAAGAGGTTATATGTCCCTATCTAGATAATGCCTTGAATATTCGGCAGGAAAATGCTAAGCCACAAACTGCATCCACTGCAAAATAGCATGGCTTCACTGAGACTGAAATGGCTCGAGTTCAGAACTTTTGCTAATAGTAAACATTGGGCCTGATTCAGAGCCTGCCCGTGAATTCTCATTTTTTTGGAGGGGAACTGATCTTGGTAGAAATTGTGATCGTTCGCATCATTCACAGCCGTGTTCCAAGAAAAGTTTGTTTATGCGTAAGCAGCTGCATTTGCTTGGTGTACACATATGGTTTAGCCAAACATTCCCAGTATTCTTGGTGTGCCATGTCCTAGCTCGTTATAACAAAAAAAGGCTACAAGCCCGCACAGGCAAAATGGCCCCTGGGCCATTCTGCCCCCCCCCTTGGCTTTGGGGAGGCAGGTAATGGGGGGGCTCGGGGTTAATGGCCAGTTACCCGCTAGCCGCAGGTGACTTGCCAGACCCAGAACCTTATGAACTGGTATAATGGTCTCATAGATCCCTTACCAGTTCACAAAGGGTTAAATGTAAAAACCACACATAGAGAAAATTACTATATTAATGAAAAAAAAAATTCTTTACTCACCTCCGATCGTCAGCTCCTGTGCCCCTCACCGATCTCAATGACAGATGCGGTGATCGCTGGGGGGGAGACAGAGGATCATAGGATGTCACGGCCTCCCACCCCTCTTGCCAGCGATCGCTGTATCTGACAGCTGTCAGGCCAGAAGCGGGATGACATCATCCCTACGGGGTTACCAAAAACAGCAGGGAATAAACACAATGGGGTCAATTTAGAGATAGACGAGAAAACCCACCCCCACCCCCAGGAGAGAAAACTGCTGCCCGCCCAGATTGTAGGTCTGTTACTGATTCTGGGATTCCTCTAATGAGTATGTCTGATCTGCATGATCTGTATTCAAAGTCTTCCATTTTTACATTTAAAGTGAGGTTGTCATTTTGTGTTTTGTGTTGAAAATCCTGGGGATGATTTCTGTTGCCTTATGTTCAATTTCTGCGGTGCAGACCCAGGTCATGGAATTTTTAATTCTTATTGACCATTATTTTGTCGCCCCCAATTTTGGAGTGGTTTTTTAAGCATTGAGCCAAATTTAGTGAATATCGGATTAGAATCAGAGGTCAGAATCAGAAATTAAATGATCATGTGGATCATGTGGTAAATAGATACAGAGACAAAATATTTTATTATTTTTGTAAAGCTTACCTCCCATACATCCCCGAGCACTGTGTCCCACACTGATCACTTTGGCTTCTGCTCGCCTGCTGCTTCTGGAAGCCTTTTATACCGGCTGGGTGACAGGTAACATGGGGTTAATTTAAAAAAAATGATATAGGGCTCCCCTCCGGGGGGAGGGACCCCATTTCATTTGCAATTTCAACGGTTAAAAACCCTTAAAAATCCCCCCAAAAATGAGGTGAGGCCCCCCCTACCCAGAATAACTAGCCCGGGGACCAGCTATGGGGGTTTGTAGGACAGAGCGCAGGGGTCAGCCCTGGTGGCCCTCTCGTCCGGCAGGCTACAAGCCCACCAAGCCTAATGGCCCCAGGCCCTTCTGCACCCCTGGACTTTGTGAAGGCAGGTAATGGAGGGCTCTGGGTTATTGGCAAGTCACCCCCTAGACAGGTGTTAATCACACTATTTTTTTCTAGCTGAGGGTTATTCAGCAGAGAGTCTTCGCTGTTAGATAATTGTTTGTGCACCATTTTGTGACAAAATGGTGGATAAGAGGGCACACTGATAATAATATGAGCACCCTATAGTAATTATTAATGCTTTTAATAGCTGTGGTTGTTGTGTAAACAAAGGACAGAAAGTGCTAATAATCGCAGTTCCTAATTTTAAAAAATGAATCAATGGTCTGTTTTTCTTTCATATTTAGCAGCAGTCAGTCTTTTGATGAAAAGGTTACATTTGCTGCTAAGCAAAGTAAAAGGGGGGTTGCCTCCTGGCCGGTATTTTTTTTTTTTACTTTACTGGCCACTGACCTAGCAGTGCCAGTATTTGTTTTTTACTGTAAATTTTTCCCATGCTCAGTTATCAGTAAATAAAAAAATAGCGGCACTGCCATGCCAGTAGCCAGTAAAGTAAAAAAATTAAAAATATTGGCCAGGTGGCAGCCCTATTTATAATATAATTCAAGTACATGAATTCCACTATTGAAGGTTCACTAATATTATTCTCACCTTAGAGAAAATATAAACAACTGCGCCTGGAGCTATGAGTGTAGCAGTAAGGCCTCTTCCCCTCATGAATGTGTGGAAGATGGTGCACTGATGCGGTCCCGCTGTGGGCTGCAGCAGTGTTTTTACATACTTGCGTATTCTGAGGTAAGAGTTTGTTGTTTCCCCTGTTTTTGGTTCCTGAAGTTGACCCCTTATCTTATATTGAAGAACCGCTGCTGTCGGATTTGAAAAGAAGAAGCTGGGAAGTTTCGAGATTCGGATGTCTGCGGAGCCGTCTTAAGCCGCTGCCATCCCCAGACCCACTGGGTTTTAAGCTTCCATACTATCACCAAATTATCCTCTCATCATTCGAAAAATGATGTATCTCACTGAAAAAATGCCCCATCACAGGGGTAGCTGAGCTATTGGGAAATATAAAACAGAATTTTTTTATAGATCAGTTCAAACCCGAAAAACACCCAAAGGCAAACTTACTTCACCAGATCTTTAGCATGACCCTGACCGGGGGCCATGCACATTTTTTGGGTGAAGCCAGTGTGACTTGGAGTGTGCATTGCGGTTTGGATTGCAACCGGCATCTCTGTGAGATTTTTAGTGTTTAGACACAAAAAAGTGAAAAAAATACCATATTCTTTAAAATAGCATAGGGTGCTGTTAAGTCCAAACTAAAAAAAAAATCTTTACCTCATAAGGAAACCTTACCTGTAAAAAATGCCCATCACAGATACAAGTTATTTTTGAGAATAAAAAGGAAAATAAACCTGCAGGCAAAACCAAGCCAGCTATGTTTTTTATAACACTTTATTTATGTAAGTTTATGTGATATTTGATTAAAAAAAAAGCTGGGCTTCTGACGGTTATACGCATGCTAAAGCATTTGTCCATGTATGTGTACTGTTTGACCGTAATAGCTGTTTTGTATTTGAATTCTGTCAATAAGTTATTGAACAAGAAAAAGGAAGAAAAAATACATTTTTTGCATAGCCCAGAGGGTGCTTATTCTCCTTTTTGATACAATTTTAACATTTATAACAAAAAATGTAACAGTAACTTATACATTTGTATCCTTGTATTCATATTCAGATGGTATACCACAAAGGAATGGGAAATTATTCCACTCAGAAATTACACGATTCTGTTAAAAGGACCCTCTAGCTTTACATACAGATGATTTAACCCTTTGAATGCCAGCTAAGTGAATTTCAGGTAGCTGCCTTTCCTGCAGTTAAGTGCCAGCTACATGAAATTAACCTAGCTGACATTTTTCCCTACCTTTTATAGAAGGAGCGTGATGATGTCATCCCTCTCCTCTGATATAAAAGCCAGCTTCTGGTACCAGCAGAGCTGTTAGAGATGCTGGCCGGTAACCAATGGAGGACGGGTGCAGAGACAGGGGACTCTGATCCCCTGCCTTTGTACTCGGCTTCCACCAATCACCAAGTGGCTGTCAATGACAGTGGCGATGGGCTCAAGACATGAGATCGGCCTGGGACAGAGGTACTGCAAGTAAAGAAAAAAATGTCATTTAATAAAAGACATTTTGCTGCAGTGTGTGTTGTGTTTTTTTTTTTACAGTTAATGCTTTGAGAACTGGTGAGGGGTCCATGAAACCCCTATATCGGTTCACAAGGCTGGAGCCCGTGGCCCGCAAGGAATATGGGGGCTTGTAACCTTCAGGGCCGGGGGGCAACCCAGGTTCGCTATACTTGGATAGGGGGTACTCCGCGTCATTTTTTAAAATGTAACCCTTGATAGTCCAGATAGTAGTTGTAATTCATTTGAAAATGTCATAGAGCATTCTTTTCCATTTGGGGGGCTCCTGGACAGGAACAGGGGGCTACTAAAACACATGTGGTAAGGTTGTAATTGGGAGCAATAGAGTTTTCACATGCAATATGTTTTTTATCAATTTTCATTATAAAATAAGTGACAAAAGATAACTTTTAAATTCTTAAAAATTTTTATACAAAGCTATTATGAAAGCATTTAAGAAAATACAAACAATGTTAAAGCCAAAAAAACAATATGTAATTTTCCTGGAAATTCCTGTAAAAATCACAGTTTAACATACATAGCGCAAATTAGAAAAAAAATGCAACAGAGGGTGACAAAATCTCAAGTAGGCTGGCAATTAAAGGGTTAAAAGTACCTAGGCATATAGGTTATAGTTATGTTTGGGTAACCTTGTGCTTTCATATTAAGCTTGTTTTTTCTTGTTTGAATAATGATATTTTAGGAAAATTAGTCCTTCTGCTTTTTTATAATTGTTTTAGGGAAATGCTGTGCAACTAGCGAATTCCTGGAGGGTTTGCGCCCATAGAACTGTGCCCATGACAACAAGCCTGGTACGTATAGAAAGCTTAAGAGTGTACTTTCTTGAAAATCCGCAGGGTGTGCATAGTAGTTGTATTTTATTTTAAAATCCCCCAAAGTGCTGTTTCAGTTTGGGGTGTCTCCTGGGCAGGAAAGGGTGTTTACCGATACATATGTGGTACCATTATAACTGGGAGAAATGGGGCTTTTACACATGGTTTGTAAATATGATTTTTTGGAAAAACATACATTTATTTTTTCATTTACGCATATTTCACCCAAAAATATTGCAAAAGCTCTAAAAAAATGACAAGCATGTTAAATCCCTCCGCTGCTGAAAAAAAACAATATATACTTTTCCTGTGAAATCCCTGGAAATTCCTTCAAAAATCACAGTCAAATGTATAGTGCAAAAGGGATAAATGAGTTAACAAGGGATTACTACTGTAAAAACACATGGCTCTGTTAAAGGGGACCTGTATCATTAATTCAAAAGTTTACTATAGTTAAAGGGTATTTCTTCTTTCTTTTTCCACTTTTAAATGCATTATTTGGCACCCAAAAAAAATTAGCTGGCTGAAATGTACCTGAATTTTGTCAGTATTCTGTTTTGACTGAAATTAATTTGATCAATTCTGGTAGGAATCACTTTTGACTCGCTTGTCCACCCTCAAAATTTTACACTGAACTGACCTTGCCTACTTGAATAAAATAGACGGATGCAAACCATATCATGTTTGTGGTTTCAAGATGGAACCGCATCAGCCTTCGCCTGTGGGGCTGGCAGTGTCATTCAGCCTACTATATATTTCTTAATAAACCCAACTGACCTCTCTTCCTTCTAGTGGGCCTCTTCAGCAGCAGAAGATGACTCATACCTGCATGTATCATTGGGGGGGTCATGCTAACTATTTGGAAAAGCAAGGGGCATTTTGGGGCACGAAATGCAACGCATAACCACATGTGAATGAGTGGTGTGTGAATGATGTAATCATAAACTACGGATTTGACTCCATACCTTTCTGTATTTTGCTATTACAGCTGCTGCTTTATGATCGCATTACTGAGGGATTTGTTTTTATAATATTTTAGAACATTGGGGAGATAATCCCTTAAGTCTACGTGTATAGATGATTAATGCTATAATTAGTATATTTCCATTGCTAAGAAAGCCAAAGAGAATGAAATTTAAACAGGACCAATAGCCTGCCACAATTGGAAAAGAAAGGTAGCGGCCATTTTGGAGCTTCCTCTACCAGCATCTTAGCCATGCTGCTGCCTGGATTCAACTAACATAACTGACAATGCACAGTACCAGGAAGCGCAGTAGCATTTCCTGCTTACAGGTTGCCTGCAAATGCATGAGCTGCCATTTTGTTTCTAAAATTTACTGCAGCAGGAGTTAGAAAAAGATAGACACATTTTTATGCCCCGGGGAGGGATGCATATAAGCACTCTTTCTTGTGTTGGTCTGGTTTAAGTCATTTTTGACTGTTGGTCCACTTTAACTCTCATGACAGTGGTCCATATAAGGAAAGGAAAGTTTATTTAAGAAATGCTATCGCCACATAGCGACACATGGTGGCAGGTATTTTTCGTGAGCGTCAGCACTAAGTCATATTTATATAGCAAAAAAATGTTAAGCCCCTCTCCTAGCACCATGTAGCATTCTATCTATCCAGAGCACCAGGTGCTTTGTTAGCACCAGTGCTGTGTTCCCTACAATGCCACATCACATCAGGCCCCTTAGTGTCCTTCTCCCATAGACCTCAATTACCCATTCCAGTTCTGTTTTTTTGGGTGACTTTTGGTTAGAATATTTTAATTTTGTTTTTTTGCTCAGTCACGTGACACAGGATCCCTGGCCTGTTCAGAATGCTTTTTGCATTCATTTTTGTACTTAGGTTACCTGCTGCTAGCTTGCATTTTCATACCAATCATGTGTCATGACGGGTGCTTCCTCCAAAAACAGATTCTACACCTTGTGCTTAACACTAATAAAGAAGATGGAGGCAAATTGATTGAGCATGGTGAAAAGAAGTTCATATCGGCCATATGAGGAGATGTTAAAGTAAAAAATGTCTTAATGTCGTATGCAGGATATGGATGTTCGGGATGACACTACAGCCTTGGTCGAAGGTAAGTGCTTGTTAATGTACTGTCTCTAGGTCACACAGGTTGTTTGTTTTATTTGGTAAGTGTCAGTTGATGTTTGTCCACCTGCAGAGGCAGCATGTGCATCTGATGTTTCTGATGAAGTGGCAACAGACAACACACGTTATGTTATCAAAAGTAGGAGCCATCAGTACTCAACAAGTTGCCATGACCCCATCCACAAGTTATTCAAGCCAACCAGATGTCCTTGGTAAGTGTGCACTGAGTCCTGCATTGTCTATTTGTAGAAAGCAATAGTTGTTGGCCTTGTTTCATTTAACAAATATTGAGGTTTCTTAATATTGTTTTATATTGTGTTTTTCAGGCCACATGATGACCACATCCTCAGCATCAAGTCAACTTCTTTATGCTCAAATAAACATCAATGTAAGTGGAAGGTATTTTTGGACTTGGTATTGTCTACTAAACACTTTTAGTTTCAAAGGAAGCATTGTTAATGTTTAATGTATTAGGCTAATTTTGTTCTTTGCTTTTTTAGGCCACATTAGGCCAACATCAAGCTCTACCACACGCCCTTTGTGCTGCCAACCTGAGCCTGTTTGTAAGTGGTCTCTGTGTGGACATAAAACTTTGTCCACTCAAGATCCATGTGTGTTGTTGACCTTGTGGTTATCCATCTTTGTGTATAGTCAACATTCTTCCATCTTCCTCACCTGCTCATTGTTCTTCTGGCAGCCAGCAGGAGTCTGTTGGTAAGTAGCTAGTGTATTGGCTTCTCCTTTTACCATATGTACCGATAACCAAAACCTTGTTTACATTGACATTGTTGCTGATGTCCATTGTATATGTCACATATTGGTAGCAGGATACACAGGGAAATCATAGACTTCACCAATGCATAATGATGGCTTCCAACAATAACATTTGCGTCATTATAATTGTTTGTGTACAATGTATATCTAAGCTTTAAGAGTTACAGGTGTACTTTATGGTATGTATTGTTGTCTCAAATGATTGTTAATGAAAAATGCCATTTGTTTGTACCGCACTGCTCAAATGGCTACTGACCTGCATGCACCTTGATCTCCACACAACCTGACCTTGCTTAGGAATGTAGTCTGTGTTCATTGCCTATATTTCCTTTACTGATGGTGAAATTGATAGCAATGTTTAATGATAACTGTATATTTGATGTGTGCATCTATTCTTATTGATGATTTGTTATAGTCCACATTACAGAAAATTAGAACTTCTCAGGTATAGAAAGGACAGCCCAATCTGAGGCTATGGATCTCTGTAAGTTTAAGGGTGTGTGTGTTGTCTAAAATTTACATTTTTGTGGCTGCCTCATGTAGTTAAACGAATGGTTCACTCATGTGTGTTCATTGTCTTCGTAGGCCTTCAATACGATATTCCGGTCATTTGTCAAAGCGTGTTGGAGATGGCCGGTATGTGTACATACTCAACAGGGGGTCAGGTAGCCGAGGTCAAAAGTAAACCACAAAGTTTTTTTTTGGAATGTGTGTTAGTCACTAATCATCTTCCTGCAATGTGATGGTGTTTTGTTTAAAAATGCAATGTGATTTTTATGTATTTTTTTGAGTCATACTGATCTTTAGTATCTTTGAGGCAAGAAAAAGGTGTACAAACAGTCGGCCTTTCGGCCGCAGCACTTGAGTATTACATATTACAACATTTCGAGGGCAAACTGCCAACATGTCCTCCGATCGATACAGCTAAAGTAAGGTTCTAATGCATAAGACTGGTCTATTGCCTCTGATTCACTGAAACCCACACTTCTGTGTGAATCACTAAGCTTCCATTGTCTATGTTGCTGCCCACCTATAGCGCTGTCCATGAGATCCCTGAGTAACTCCCTTGAAATCCTGCTGCGTTGCCCCAAAAGTTGGGTGAGATCTGGCCTTCTCAGGTATGTCCGCCGTCTTTAAGGCACTCAGAGAAGCCACTGAACCCCCACAAACCTCCTTCTCAATGGTTACCCATTCATTTTGTGTCTTATTCACCTGCCAATCAATGACTCTCCCTAGGTGCATAGCCTTCACATAGGTCTCAATACAGGGCAAACCTATACCTCCCTTCGTTCTCGGGAGTATAAGGACTGATCTTTTCGTCCTAGGTGGCTTTGCACTCCATATGAACTCCGAGAAGGTTTTCCGTATGTCCAGAAGAAAGGTGCCTGGGAGTTTGATTGGGATGCATTGTATTAGATACAGCAACCTTGGAAGTACATTCATCTTCAAGACCGTCAGCTTCCCAAACAACGACAATTTCAGAATACTCCATTTTTTTCAGGTCTCTTATTAGCTTAGCCACCAGAGGGGAAAAGTTAAGCTGGAACAGCTGAGCCAGCGACGTCAGCAGCTGGATCCCCAGGTGTTTAATTCTCCTTGTCTCCCACTTAAAGGGAATGCCTCTTCGAGGAACACCCTCTCTTCTGATGGAATAGAAACGTTTAAACCCACTGACTTGGAGTAGTTAATCTTCAGATTCAATAATCTCCCAAAGTTCAAACTCCCTAAGCAAGCAGGGGGTCGATATATGTGGAGCAGTTAAAAAAGCAACATATTGTCGGCATATGCTACCTTCTGCTTCTTGCTCCCTATTTGCATCCCTTTAATATCTGCATTCAGATTCACCTTTATCATGAAGGGTTCCAAGGTCAGTGCAAAGATCAGTGGGGAAAGGGGGCACCCCTGCCTTGTCCCGTTTTGAATTACGAACCCAGCCGAGGAAACATTGTTCACCCTTACCCTAGCAGTTGGGAAGCAAAAGCTTTATAGTATTGACTGGGATAACCATCTGGTCCCGAGGCCTTGCCTGGCTTGGAGTCTTTGATTGCCTTCTGGCACTCTTCCAATGTAATTGGTGCTTCAAGCTGCTCTATGGCTTCATTGGACAGCTGAGGCAACTCTGCCTCTCTAATGAATGCCTCCATCTGGGCCTTACGTCCTTTCTTGGGCCCTGCTTCAGAAGATTGTATAGGGCTAAGTCTGAACTGTTCAGCTATGTCCCTATCCATCTGGTGTAGAAGTCCAACCTTATCCCTAATCCCTGCCACCTGCACCTTGGAACCTCTCGGGCTCAGGGCACCCGCTAAAAGGCGGCCCAGTTTGTTACTCTGCTCATAGTAGAGCCCATTCCTGAACATGAAGGCCCTCCTGGCAGCCCCAACCAGAGCATTTTTAAGTTCTTTCTTTCTTTTCTCCACCAGCTCCTGGAGAAGCCTGTCCTGTAAAGACTTCTTGTGTTTGGCTTCCAGGGCCGCAACCTTCTGGGTGAGCCCCTCAATCTTAGCTAATCTTCCTCTTTTAAGTCTCGCCCCCCTCTTGAATGAAGATGCCCTCAAGGTTCCCATACCGTAAGTGGGTCCATGTCTTCCACTGTGTTTTCTCTAAAGTATTGAATGATCTGAGCCTTCACCTTGTCCGCCACTATTGTGTCCTTCAAGATACTGGCATTCAATCTCCAATTCCATTCCTTCTGAACCCGTACTGGGAAGAACAACCCGCACATGGTCAGCAAAGGTGATGGTGCCGATTTCTACCGCTTTGATCCTCTCCAGATCCCTTTGAGACAGGAATAGATAGTCTATCCTAGAATACTTAGCGTGTGTGGCCGAGAAGTATGTATAATATCTTCCATCTGGATGGAAGAATCTTCAAGTGTCCACCACGCGTATGCTCTTGAGCGATTTCTTAATCTGCTTCAGGGATCTATAAGCGATGGTGGAGCTTGCATTTGAAGTGTCCACTAGGGGATTCAAAGCACAATTGAGATTCCCCCAAGTATAAGTACCCCTTCCTGGAAAGCTTGTAATCCTTTTATAATGGAGGCAAGGAATTGTTGCTGTAGTCTATTTGGGGTTATAGATGTTGGCCACCGTTAAGACCTTGCCAGAGGTCATTTTCACTTTCAGGAAGATGTAGTGCCCGTCCTTGTCTATCTCTTCTTCTATCATGGTGAAAGCCAGAGCTTTATCAATTAGGATAGACACCCCCTTTGTTTTAGACTTGGGGGGATGGTGCTGTCCTGTGGAAGGCACATACACTATTCCCCATGTAGGGTACCTTGTTCCTCTGAAAGTGAGTCTCTTGAATTAGCGCTATGTGCACTCTATATTTCCTGAGTTCTCTCATGAGAGTGTGGCGCTTCTCAGGGGAGTTCAACCCCTTTGCATTTATGGACATTATATTCACCCCAAGGCTACTCATCCTGAGCAATGTGGTCGGACGAACCCCACTAACCCCACTCAGCCAACCCCCTGAGTCCCCGAGAGCCAGCAGGAGTAAGAGTACTCGGGAACAGGGAAACCAAGCAGCAAGGAAAAGAAAGCAGAGAAAGATACAGAGAGATAGAAAAAGAGAACAGTGAGAACAATGAGAACAATGAGATAAGCAAGGCAAAAGAGAAAAAAAAATTAAACACCCCAAGAAAAAGAAGAAAAACTAAAAAATTTACAAGGGTGTTAAATCACATGTGAAATCAAACTAGAGAGGGTTTTTAAAAAAGATACCTCTTGACCTCTCTAAATCTCCTGGCTTCGGCTGCGGGTCTCTAATCCCCACTCTCCCTCAGGAAATAGGAACCGTCCAATAAAAAGGAAAAAGATGGTCCTGCGAGTTCCATTTGCCGTGATAAAATCCAAATGATTATTATTATTGTTATTGTTTATTTATATAGCGCCATCATCTTCCGTAGCGCTTTACAAAGTAGTAATTACAGACAGGGTAGAAACATACAGTACATATACTATTTCAAATGCAGTTTTACAGAGTTGACAATGGATATTCTGAGTACAAGATACAATAGGGGAGAGAGCCCTGCCCTTGCGAGCTTACAGTCTAAAGGAAGAGGGGTGAAGACGAGGGGGAAGGATCACAAACAGTCAGTTTTGAGCTTTGTTGGGGGACAAAGCTTGGGGGAACACAGAAAGCCAGCTGGGCAGCAACTCTAGAGACAATAAGGAAGCTGATCAGTATACACAAAATAGTCAAACCATGAACCCCTAACCCCCAGTGAAGCACCCGCATCCCTCGCGCCAGTGCACTCCCATCCTTTCTTCAGCATATGATCCTCCCTCTGAGGCGAAGGCACCCCAGAGCCTTAAGAGGCCATGTAGTCTTATAAGGTTTTTCTCTCTCAGAGGGCCTCTTAGATGAACCCGTCCTGCAAAAGAGGGATCCACCTATCAGAAGGCTCCACTCAGCTCCAAATCTCCCCCTTTCAACTCCCCCTACCTGTACCTACGTCGCATACCCCCACATCCCAACTCAACCGCCGCCCAGGAATACTGCTCACCGCTCACGTCCGTGCTCCTAAAAGTACCCCCTCCCCCCCCCCCCCAGCATGTCCCCGTAGCCTGGTGCTGCTAGCCTAGCTAGCAGGAGGGCTCTGTAGCTGTATGCTGGGCAGTTCAATAAGCACTAGTAATCTCCACAGGCACATCTTTCTCATTCAAGTTGTTTGGTAGGGCATCCCTTTTCAGGGTGCCATACGGGCAGAGTGTAAGCACAGGGAGGGAAACTTCCCCAAGTAATATAAAGTTAGAAAGCTTTCCTGCACCCCCCTCTGAAGTCTGACCAAGGCTGTCCTCTAGAGCAGCGCTGAATTGGTATTTGACGACTGTATACCCAGACCTAAAGATCCATTTGCTATTCAAAACGCTCTCCCCTACGCTTTTTTTAACCTATGTTTGAAGAGATGGCTGCCCAGCATCCAGCGCTCTGGGAATGGTGAATCCTCACACAGTTAAGCTGAGCGAGCATATAACAAATCTGTTCCTGCAACACAAACTGAAAGGGCACCCCAGGGCTCATTGTGGCTTGTAGTCCCTGCCATGACAGCCTCACAACATAGGGGACCAGATCATGGTTACCTTCTGGTACTCTAGGAAGCAACACCCTCCCTGTTCTGCATGCAGCCAATTAATATAGGTATAGCTAAAACATACTGGCTGAGCCATACGCTTACATGGCAGCCAAGGGCACGTACCCACCACGAGCACCACAAGTGATCACAGCTAAGTGCATGAGACAGGTTCACTCTGTGTAACTGCGGCAGCCATGGTTTTTAGTAGGCCAGTCTACCCACCCCCCAGAGACATGGCCTCTAAGCCTCGGTCACCCTCCCATCACTAGTAGATGCGTGGACCGCGGCTAAACACCTCCAGCCCCCTGCCGCGGTTGACGCTTGCACAAATGCCCCCCCCGGCAGGGTATATGAACGACCTTACGTTCTCCAAGCCCTCCCGAACACCGCAGGGGGAAGTACCAACCCCCCACCCCTTCATCCCCCCTAACCACTGAATGAGATAATAGCACTGCTGCATTAGTGTTTAACCATAACACATGTAAACCCCATTAGCGCCCCTCTGTTAGATGCCCTCCCTTGAGCCCCCACCCTCTACTTGCTGCAACGCAAAACTTATACAAGTGCTTTCCTCCTTAGCCGGTCAGGCTGCATGCAAAATCGAAGGCGCCCTGAACCCTCCCTCCCCGTCAGCATCATGCCCTCCGAGAAATGAATGACATCACTCAGCTCCCCAGCTCTCTCCCCCCCTGGGGTACCAGCAGGTTGAACATGTATGCTCTGGAGCGATTCTGAGCAATCCGCCTCTCCAAGTCCTTTTTCTCCAAGCTAGTCCTCCTCTCTCCTCGGGGAAGGACTTGGCGACTCTCTTTGCGGTGACGCCACAGGAGATTCACGCTGCTTAGGTTTCCTTGCCAGGTCTGGAATCTGGAACTTTCTGAACCATTCAGGAACAGTGACTGGGGGGATAGTAACATAGTTACATAGTAACATAGTATGTAAGGCTGAATAAAGACTTTAGTCCATCCAGTTCAGCCTGTTTAACTCCTTCCAGTGGTCTAGTAGCCATAGCTGGAAATGTTATTACATGCCAGGAAGGCATCAAGGCCACTTTTGAACATTTTTACTGTATCCTTCATAACTACCTCCGCTGGCAGCGAGTTCCATAGTCTCACTGCTCTTACAGAGAAGAATCCCCTCCTATGTCGGTGGAGAAAGCACCTTTCTTCTAACCTTAGTGGATGCCCTCGGGTTATGGTTACACTCCGGGGTAAAAATAGATTGTGGGACAGATCTTTGTATTGACCCCGAATATATTTATACATAGTTATTAGATCACTCCTCAATCGTGTTTTTTCTAGACTAAATAAACCTAACTTGGACAATCTTTCAGGGTACTCTAGCCCCCGCACTCCTTTTATTAACTTTGTTGCCCTTCTTTTATCGCGCTCCAGTTCTGATATGTCCTTCTTAAGCCCAGAACTGTACACAGTATTCCATATGGGGTCTGACCAGTGACTTGTACAGGGGTAAAATGATGCTCTGGTCATGAGCACCTATGCCCCTCCTGATGCACCCCATGATCCTATTTGCTTTGGCAGCAGCTGCCTGGCATTGATTACTACAGTTGAGCTTATTGTCAACTAAAACCCCTAGGTCCTTTTCCATTGTTGTTTTACCAAGTGTTTCTTTATTTAGTGTGTAATCATGACACAGATTTCTCCTTCCCATGTGCATAGCCTTACATTTATCTGTGTTAAACTTCATTTGCCATTTAACTGCCCATGCTTCCAATTTATCTAAATCTGTTTGTAGCTGCCTGCTGTCCTCTTTTGTTTTAATTACTTTACTCAGCTTAGTATCATCTGCAAAGATTGAGACTTTACTGTTTAATCCATACCCAATGTCATTTATATATATATTGAAGAGAAGTGGTCCCAGAACTGACCCTTGTGGTACTCCACTAGTAACAGTGACCCAATCTGAATGTGTACCATTGATAACCACCCTCTGCTTCCGATCATTAAGCCAATTTCCCACCCATTTGCACACGTTTTCCCCCAGTCCAAGCATTCTCATCTTTTGTACCAGCATTTTATGTGGCACAGTATCAAATGCTTTAGAAAGTCAAGATATATGATATCCAATGACTCCCCCTGATCCAATCTTGAACTTACCTCCTCATAAAAGCTGATTAGGTTTGTCTGGCAGGAGCAATTCCTCATAAATCCATGCTGATATGGAGTAATAAGGTCATTTTCCCCAAGGTGCTCCAGGATAGTATCCCTTAAGAAACCTTCAAACAGCTTGCCCACCACAGATTACCGGTCTGTAGTTCCCCGGTTCCCCCCTATATCCCTTTTTGAATATTGGCACCACATTTGCCAAGCACCAATCCCTCGGAACAGACCCTGTAGTTATGGAATCCACAAATATTAGAAATAACGGCTTGTCTATTACTGAACATAACTCCCTTAAAACACGAGGATGTATGTCATCTGGTCCTGGTGATTTATCGATTTTTATCTGCTTGAGACGGTGCTGGACTTCTTCCTTGGTTAGACCAGTGACATTTAATGGAGGGTTTTGGTTATTCTCAGTGAATCCTCAGTGAATTAAAGAAGTCGGGTAGGTCTTCTGGGGTGCGCAATGTCCCTGTCTTCCCATTTCTGGTGGCCATCAAAGCAAAAGGGAATCTCCATCGATAAGGGTCCTCCTCTCCCTGAGGAGCACTGTTACGGGTCTCAGCGCTCTTTGGTGTTGTAAAGAAATCCGGGACAGGTCTTAATAAAGTTGTACCTCGCTGTTGTTAAATAGTATGGAGTCCCTTCCCCTCGCCTTAGAAAGAATTTGCTCTTTCAGAGGTAAAGTTTGAAGACAGCAAACAATGTCTCTGGGGACTGTGTCATTCATGCTTCTGGGTTGGAGAACTCTATGGGTCCGTACAAGCTCTATCGTCGTATCAGGCAGTGTTTCTAGGAGGTTGTTAAAAATGCATGACAGAGCCCTGGGGATCTGGTACTGGCCAATGGCCTCCGGAACTCCCCGCACCCTGATGTTGCACCTCCGTGCTCTGTTGTCTAAATCTTCTAGGTGTCTATGCACATTGATTAGGTGTCTATTGTGCCAGCTAACCACATCGCTCACCTCTCTCAGCTTGCGTCTGGTACCGGTCTCCTCCCGCTCCACCTGATCCAGCCTGCGGCATAGCCCCCTCGTGTCGGCCTTCAGGTCCACCACCGCCTCCGTGATTGAGGTCTTTATTTCCCCCGCGAACCTCGCCAACTCGCTCCTGGTGGGTAACTGACTGAGTTGCGAAGTTAAATCTTGCTCATCTGCTTATTTCTGCAGAGTTTTCCGGTGACGAGGGTGGTGCCATTTTGGAAGTGCACTGTGCTGTGTCCTCCGGCCGCTGAGACCTGAACAGGTCCGGGGGGCTTCTACTGCTCTGTCCTGGGGTCTGGGGTGCCCTCGATGTTTTAGCCGTTACCCCCAATCTTCCGCTTTTGCCCATGGTGCTCTGGGAGTGCTACTAAAGTCACAAACGAGCGCTTTCACTGGCAGCCGCTCTCCCACAACGCCATCTTCCCTGATGCCAAGCCATGCCCCCTGATTTTTATGTATTATCCAATTTTGGAGATAGTAGTATGATATTATTGAAATTGAAATGATTGAAGTATAAAATATGTTTGTCACAACATTAATTCAAACATTTATACCCATCATACGTAGATCTACCATCGTTATCTGATGATGACATACCTACAACACTAACCCAGATGTCACACAATTAAGAGGAGGATGCCACAGAGGTAAGTAAACATTTAATACTTTTCTAGTCCAGATGTAAAAGTGTTTTGGAGTGTGATTTGTAAGTGAAACATTTGACTCACCCCTGTTTTGTTTTGGTAGGATTCTACATTGCCTAACCCTCTTTCAATCAGACAATATTCTTCATTGCCATGTGCAGATCAAGGAAACACAGAAACACAACAAACGGTAGGTGGTCATGTGCCACAGTATGGTCAATACCAGGACCTGAGGTCTAAATGTGTAGCTGGTTGTGCATTGACTAGCACTAGGCCCACATCCAGAAACAATGTGCCCAAAAAACACTAGCTACTGTGATAATTGCTATGAAACATATTTGAACAGTGAATGAAATTACTGAGACACCATACTGAGACACCATAGCTACAACAAACATTAAGACATGAGTCTAAAAATAGTTGATGATTGTTGGGTTAGTGTCCTGAATTAATAATCAAGCCATGTTTTGACTTTGTTTTCTATTTTCAATTTACTAGACACCCTTGTTTGTTGGTGGGGATCCTCAAGAAGGACCCAGTAGTGCCCAGCTGATTGAGCTGGGAACACAAAGGTTACAAGCATACACCAGACACCAACCCCACACCAGAATGGATTAAAGACTGGAATCCATAGAAAGGTGATTCAACAAGCACTGTATCCTAGGGCACAGGAGGCTGACCGGTTACAGGAGCAACATGCCCCCTCAAGATGGCCCACATGATACTGTGGGTTAAGAGGAGTTAATGTTAAATATATTTGAGTTATATATAGCAAAACCTTGTGTCTGAGTTTAGGCAATAAAAAAGTTAGTTTTCACATATAAACCGTTCTCATGTCATTAACATGTATGTTGTGTCAAATAATTTTACCCTTAACCCTTTCAGTGCCAAGCACGTAGATTCTACGTGCTCGCTTCCACTCCACTTAAGTGCCAAGCATGTAGAATCTACGTGCTTGACTTTCCCCCCTGCTACAGTAAAAGTAAAATAATAAAAACACCTGACCCCTTGTTCGATCTGGCCGGGTCTCCCCTTCATCCGGGGGGGCTTCGATCCCCCACCCAGGCCCCCCCAGGTGCAGGGGAGGGACCGGAATAGCCACCCCCCTTCAGCAGCCGCCGTAATACATGTAAAAAAAAAAATAATAAAAATGATATTTGCTTACCTCAATGTCTGATCGCTCCCGCAGGGTCTCCTCTTCACCAGGGGGGCCTCTGATCACCCCCTCCCTGGCTCTCCAGCTTCAGGAGAGGGCCTGAAAGGCCCTCTCCCTGTCCTCCTCGATGGGCGCCGGCATCTTGCCGCTTTTGAGGCAGGGCTTATGACGTCATGGCTCGGGTGTCGTCCTGGCTCCGGGCTGTCATTTCTTTCACTTGTCATCGCCGGCCACAGGAGGGAGAAGGCAGGTGATGATCTGATCGCCTGCCACCCCCTCCAATGGCCAGCGATGACACCATCTGCAATCGGAGCTGCGAGGGACACAGGAGCTGACGTCGGAGGTGAGTAAAGTAAAAAAAAAGTTTTTATTTTTTTAATAAATTCATTTTTTATTCTCTGTGTGTGTTTTTTTTTTACTGTTAACCCCGTGTGAACTGGTAAGGGGTTCATGAGACCCCTATACCAGTTCACAAGGCTGGGGGATGGCAAGTCACCTGCGGCTAGCGGGTGACTTGCCGTTAACCCCCGGCTCCCCCATTACCTGCCTCCCCAAAGCCCGGGGGGGCAGAACAACCCATGGGCAAGGACTATGTGGGCTTGTACAAGCCCTGCATAGCTGGTTCCGGGCTGGTTACTTTGGGTAAGGGGGACCTCATGTCATCCCCCAAAAAATGCCCCCCCCCCCCCCCCCAGGAGGGGGGACTCAATGTCTTTTTTTTTCTCAATTTAACCCTTTGTAGTGTGGATGGTAGTTGTATTTTATTTGTAAATGTTATAAAGTACTTGTTTCAGTTTGGGGGGTCTCCTGGGCAGGAACGGGGGCTACCGATAAATATGTGGTACCGTTCTAATTGGTAGAAATGGGGCTTTCACATGCAATATGGTTTTCTTTACTAAAATACATTTTTTTAAATAACGGAGGCAATTTTCTAAAATTTTTTTTTTTTTAACTTAATAATAATATTGTAAAAAACAGAATAAAATTTACAAACAATTTACAATCATGTTAAAGTCTAAACTCTGCTGCAAAAAATTCCAGCAAAAATGGCGCAAAATGGGTAAAAATAACCTGTCAACAAAGGGTGACAAAATCTCAAGTAGGCTGGCAATTAAAAGGGTTAAAAGTAGCTCTGCATGTTGGGTATCATTCTGTTCGGGGGACCTTGCGCTTTCAGACTTATCTTTTTTTTTTTGTTTGCATATTTATATTTTAGGAAAAGGTGTTTTTTATTCAGCTTTTTTATACATTTTTTAGGGAAACCCTGCGCAACCAAAGAATTCTTTGAGGGATTCATTCCAGAAAGATGAGCCCACTACAACAAGCTGGGTACGCTTAGAAAGCTTAACGTGTACTTTCAGAGAATATATGGTTTATGGGGGAAATTTCAAATGTAAAGGGTTGTTTTGGTTGAAAAATCACAAGGTGCACACTTTGTCTGCAGAGCTGAAATTTTCAAGTAAAATTACCGTTACGCACATGCTTTACTTTGGGGTGTTTGGCAACTCTTCCCTTGACAGTAGCTATGCATGTTGGGTATTGTTCTGTGCTTTTTCAGATTAAACTTGTTTTTTCTTGTTTGTATATAGTTTTTTTAGGAAAATGTGGCTTTGATTCTGCTTTTTATCCTTTTTTTAGGGAAACTCTTTGCAACCAAAGATTACATTGAGGGATTACTTCCAGAAAACTGTGGCCACATCAACAAGCCTTATACACCTAGAAAGCTTGAGGTGTGTACTTCCAGTGAAAAATACCATTTTGTGAGATACTCACCTGTAAAATGGGTATTGTAAGTATGTCACACACCCCGCTTCAGATAACCATAACACGTGGGTAATACCAACCTGAAGAGGCGTTCCTGCAGAGATGATAGTAAAAAAGAAAGCCCCTCCCTGATCCATAAATACTTGGGACCTCCCACTCATTACCCAGTATACAGAAGCAGTAAGATAGGGACCAGGAAGAGGCAAATATAAAAACAACAAAGTTCACCATATAAAGGATCCCAAATACAAAAAGGGCGGGTGAAGCGGGGTGTGTGACATACTTACAATACCCATTTTACAGGTGAGTATCTCACAAAATGGTATTATTCTAAGTATGTCACACACCCCGCTTCAGATAACCATAACACGTGGGACATCCAACAGCAGTGTCCATAAAAGGGCGGGGATCCAAAACAAGGCAACAATGCACAACTTAAACCACAACAGCTTGCAGAACTGTACGGCCAAAAGCAGCATCCGCTGAGGCCCGAACGTCAACCTTGTAAAACTTGGAAAAAGTGTGAACAGAAGACCAAGTAGCGGCCTTACAAACTTGCTCAACAGTGGCCTGGTGCTGAAAAGCCCAGGACGCTCCAACAGCACGAGTAGAATGAGCAGTAACACGAAAAGGGGGACTCCTCCCCTTGGCAGAATAGGCCCCAAAGATGGCCTGACGAATCCATTTACTAATGGAAGATTTGGCAGGAGCCAAACCTTTCCTAGGCCCACAAAAGGCATCAGTCTTACGAAATGAAGACGTAACCACCAGATAATATTTCACAGCGCGAACCACATCCAAGGAGTGTAGCGCCCTCTCCTTGTCGCTACTAGGATTGGGACATAGAGAGGGCAGAACAATATCTTGATTCAGATGGAAAGCCGAAACCACCTTAGGGAGAAAATCAGGCTTAAACCGAAAGACAACCTTCTCCTGATGCCTTTCGAAGTACGGAGCTTTAATGGATAAAGCTGCCAACTCAGAAACACGCCTAACTGAAGTGATAGCCACCAAAAAGGCCACCTTTTGAGTAAGTGAAGACAAAGGCGCCTCATTCAAGGGCTCAAACGGAGGGCCCTGAAGAGCAGAAAGTACCAAGTTCAAATCCCAAACTGGAACAAAAGGCTTCCTAGGAGGCCGTACATGCATAACTCCTTGGAAAAAGGTCTTGACTAAGGGATGAAGTGCAAAGGACCTCTGAAAGAACACTGCTAGAGCAGAAACCTGCCCCTTCAAGGTACTGATCTGGAGCCCCAGCTCCAAACCATGTTGAAGAAACTCCAAAATTCTGGGGATGGAGAACTCCCGGCAAGAGAAGGACCTACCTTCACACCAATCAATATAGGACCTCCAGGCCCTATAATAAACAGTAGAGGAAGACCGCTTCCTGGCGCTGATAAGAGTCAGGATCACCGCATCAGAAAGGCCCTCCTCCTTCAAGATTGCGGTTTCAGCAGCCAAGCCGTCAAAGCCAGCGATTGTAAATTTGGATGACATAGCCGACCCTGTGTTAGCAGGTCCGGCCTCAGAGGCAGGGCGAACTGATCTTTTGCCAGCCTTACCAGATCTGCGAACCAAACGCGCCTTGGCCACCTTGGAGCCACCAGGATCGCTGACACTCCTTCCAACACCAGTTTGCGCACCACCCTGGCTAGCATCGGGAACGGAGGGAACAGGTAAAGCAGTCCCAGATCCCTCCAATCCAGAGACATGGCATCCACCGCCAGAGCCAGAGGGTCCTGTGAGAGAGACACAAAGACTGGAAGCTTGTGATTGTGACGAGAGGCAAAGAGATCCACTGCCGGGAACCCCCACCTGAGACAGATCGAGTGAAACACCTTGGGACTGAGAGACCACTCCCCCTGACGAGAGGAGGCCCTGCTCAGCAAGTCCGCCTCCGTGTTCTCCACTCCCGGAATGTAGACTGCTGAGATGCACGGAACGTTGGTCTCTGCCCACTCCAGAATCAAAGACACTTCCCTGAGGGCACTCCTGCTGCGAGTCCCTCCCTGGTGATTGATATAAGCAACCGCCGTCCTGTTGTCCGACCGGACCTGAACTGGCAATCCTCTCAGCTGACAAGTCAAGCGGAGCAGAACCAGCCTGATGGCTCTCAACTCCAGAATATTGATGGGCTCGTGAGCCTCCTGCGGACTCCACAGACCCTGAAACTGAAAGTCCTTCCAAACACCCCCCCAGCCAGAGAGACTGACATCCGTGGTCACCGTTTCCCAACGGGGGGCCAGGAAGGATCTGCCCTTCGACAGATTGACCGACCCCAACCACCATAGTAGGGAACGACGAACTCGGGGAGTCAACCGGAATGATTTGTCCAGAGATGACTGCGACCTGTCCCAAACCTTCAGCAGAAGAAGCTGAAGCGTCCTCGTATGGAACTGTGCAAAAGGGACCGCCTCGAACGAGGCCACCATTAACCCCACCAGCCTCATCCCCAGCCGGATGGACGGATGAGGGGCCAACAAGAGAAGCTGAACCAGCTCTTGAATCAAAAGAATCTTGTCCTGGGGCAGGAACACCCTGGCCTGCGAGGTGTCCAGAGACATCCCCAGAAACAGCGCAATTCTGGATGGACGAAGAGAAGACTTGGGGCGGTTGATCACCCAACCGAACCTCTCCAGAGTGGACACCACCACTCCCGTGTCCAACTCCGCCTGGTTGAACGAAGAGGCCATGATCAGTAAATCGTCCAGATAGGGCACAATTCGAATGCCCCGCACTCTGAGCAGAGCCATCACCCCCGCTAGCACCTTGGTGAAGACCCGGGGGGCCGAGGTGAGACCGAAGGGCAGAGCCACAAACTGAAACCGCCGATTCTCCACCACAAACCTGAGAAACCTCTGGTGTGCTGGAAAAATCGGGACGTGCAGATACGCGTCCTTGATGTCTATGGACGTCAGAAAATCTCCCTGACGAAGAGAATGAATGGCCGAGCGCAGCGTTTCCATGCGGAATTTGCGCGGCCGAATAAAGTTGTTGAGAAACTTCAGATCCAAGATAGGACGGACTGACCCGTCCTTCTTGGGGACCGTGAACAGATTGGAATAGAAGCCCCTGCCCTGCTCCGCGGGGGGCACCGGGCAAATGACCGCCATGTCCAAAAGATTCTTTACTGCCACCAGGAGCCCCTGCACCGCCAGAGGCTCCGAAGGCATCCGAGACCTGAAGAACCTGGAGGGGGGGCGGAGCTCGAACTCTAGCTTGTAACCGGAAGACACCACTTCCCGTATCCATCTGTCCGAGACTTCTTGATCCCAGACTTGGGAGAAGTGTCTCAGCCGTCCCCCCACCCGCAAGGGTGAGGGCGCCCCCTCATTGCTGTGCCGGCTTAATAGCCGGCTTGGGCTTAGAACCCCAATGGTATGCGGAACGGGCACGACCTCTGCCCCTGTTCCCGGAATCTCCTCTGGAAGATTGGAACGCAGATCCTCTGCCAGATCTGGCCCCACGAAAGGAAGTTGTAAAGGTAGGCGCCCCCCGAAAGGAACGGCGCTGCTTCTTCCGTTGAGGCAATCTGCCACCTTTAGTGACGGAATCCAATGTTTCACCAAAGAGCCTCAATCCTACAAAGGGTAAAGCCGTCAGAGACTTTTTTGACATAAAGTCTGCCGCCCACTGGCGCAGCCAGACCGACCGCCGAATAGTCACCAACAAGGCCGAGGCCCTACTACACATCATTAAGGTGTCATCCAAGGCGGTTAACACAAAGGACAAAAACAACTCACACCGTTTGAGACTAATGAATTCAGAACTACCGGGGCGAAGCCCAGAAGATGTCAACAAGTCCCTGACCACGGACCTGGCAGCCAACACCATAAGCTCAGACGCGCACACAGGCCGTATGGCTGACCCAACGCTAATAAAGCCATGACAAGCCATCTGGTCAATGCGTTTATCCTCCCCATCTTTAAGGGTGGAGCAATCAGGCCTATTTAAAACCGAGGAATTAGACAACCCCAAAACTGGGGCATCGACCTCGGGAGGGGAAGCCCAGCGCTTAACCACCTCCGCAGGAAAAGGTTATTTCTTGTCCCACCCCTGGGGGATACCAGGGAGCCTAGCAGGCCTTTCCCATTCCTTATCGATGATCTTGTGAAAATGCCGTTGTGAAGGAAACTCCAAGCGTGGCCTGGATTCCTCAAACAACTCACCCTCCTGCTGAGACTCCGCCTCGGGAGGGGAAATCTTCAGAACCTCCAACATCAGCGCCAGGGCGTGAGGAGACTCCGACGATCTCCCCAACTCACTGAGCTCCTCATCAGCACCCGCGGACTGTTCATCATCCGACACCTCTGAGCCCTCAGAAACCTCGCCTTCCTCTAGCCCAGAATAATCAGACCAATCGAGATTATTAAACTCGTCCAGGTCAACAGCCGGCAACGCCGGGGACAAATGCTTCCTCTTGGCCGGGGCCTTACGGGCGGCCGAACTGGAAACAATTTTCTCTAGGTTGGCCAATCTGGCGCACATCTCAGCTTGCAGATCCCTGCCCATGACAACGTCACACGGAGCGCGTGTCAGGGTGGGGGGCTCGGCCGGCGGTGCTGACCCAGACGCCTGGGCTCCCGACTGCCGCGTAATGGTTTGCTGTGCACAAGGTATACAAAGCAATACATCGTCCCCAGTAACGGATGCGCCACACAATATGCACTTTTTGGGATGCCCCGCAGGGGTCCCAGCCCCAGTATCCGGGGATGCCTCCATAGGTGAACTTTTAGTAGTCTCCAAGACCCAGGGAATTACGCTAATAAGCGACCCGGGATGCCCCTTAATGTCCCGAGTGGGAGGATTTATGCCAATAATGAACCCAGGGATCTAGGACCGGAAGAAAAGCCCCTAAATTACTAAAGAAGGGTCCTCCCGATAACACCACCACTCTAAAAGAGAAGGAAAAGAAAGGACCCAATAAATGACTGATAAGGAAGCAGTAAAATACAAAATTGAATAACCAGAAAAGGCCCAAGGGCCACTCACGTATCCTGATGCGATGAGCAATGGCGCCGCACAGCACGAGGTGCAGGGAGAAGGAAGAAGGAGGCGTGGCAGCGCGGACCGCGCGAAGATGGAGGACCTCCCAACTCCGCCCTCAGCAGAAGCCCAAGCTCCGCATCGGAGCCACCGGAGACCAGCTCAAGCAGCGGGGGGGGGCGGAGCCGCGGCGCGCGCGAAGGCCCCGGCCACGCCCTCCCCCCCGACGCAGCCGGGAGGAGAGAGACAGACCGGCCAGGACACTGAGACCGGCGCCGCCGACTGCCGCCGCGCCGGTAAAGCAAAGGAACGAGCGGGCGGGTGTGACCGCCGGCACCGGCGGAGCACCCGTCCCGAGCCCGCACAGGCAGCGGAGAGCCGGCCCGGCCCCGCCCCCTGGAAGAGTGTGTGAGGGGAATGCTCCCCTCACAATGAACCAGCACCCCGGCCGTAATGGCGGCCGCGGTGCCCACAAGTACAGTAAAAACACACACACGCTATACAGTAGAAAATAAAGGCAGACAGGCAATAGGGAGAGACCCCCCCCCCAAACCCCCCCCGGGGCCCAGCACCAAGGGACGGGGCATCCCAAACCGGGGTCACCAACCCGGCATCCCGCCTACCCTCTTATTTAGGGTCTCACGGGGAAGCTCTGCTCCAAGGCACCATAGGTGCCAGCATACCCTCGCTCGGGCCCGCAGCCAAGACTGAGGAGGCATAAATTTTTAAGTCTGATAGGTAAAGAGAAAGCCCGAACGGAAATATCAAGATAACAGGCCGGGAGTTACCCCGGCTACCTGACATCCCCCTGTGCAAGGAGGAGGCATCATCTTCTGACTTGCTCGCCGTCTTGCAGAGATGGAAAAACTGGGTAATGAGTGGGAGGTCCCAGGTATTTATGGATCAGGGAGGGGCTTTCTTTTTTACTATCATCTCTGCAGGAACGCCTCTTCAGGTTGGTATTACCCACGTGTTATGGTTATCTGAAGCGGGGTGTGTGACATACTTAGAATATATAGTTTGTTGGGGGTATTTCAAATGTAAAGGGTTGTTTTTCTGGAAAAGGTGCAAGGTGCGCATAGCGCATAGCGCTGTGTCAGTTTGGGGGAGTCTCCTGGGCAGGAAAGGGTGTCTATACATATGTGGTATCCGGGAGAAATTGGGATTTCACACGCAATAAGATTTTTTTGACAAACTTACATTTTTTATTACAAAAAAACACTACAAATTGTAAAAAATAGATTTTTTTTCACATATTTCACCCAAAAATATTGAGAATACACCTAATAAAATAACAAACAAGACATTCATGTTAAAGCCCAGACTATGCTGAAAAAAACAATCTATCATTTTCCTGGGAAATCCCTGGAAATCCCTTCAAAAATCACATTTGAACATGGGGAGCGCAAAATAGTGCAAAAGGGTCTGGCAACAAAGGGTGACAAAAACTCCATGTAGGCTGGCAGCGAAAGGGTTAAACATAGATACATGTGTGGACAGGGCATAGCTAGGGGGGAGCATGGGGGCACTTGCCCCCGGTGCACCAAGTCAGGGGGGCGCCAAAGAAGGGGCCTGAGAACAGGTGGGGCTGCCATTTGAAATTTTTGGCTCGAGTACCAGAAAGCCTAGCTACTCCTCTGTGTGTGGGCACATACTATACTATGCAAATAAAAAATGTAAAACATATTTAGATGAGAAAATTACAAATATATTTAACTCAGAAACAAAGGCCAACATGGGCAATAAAATATGCTGCGCAGCAGCATTATCCTTCTTGCATCTTGTGCTGCAGCTCCAGCAGCGTATCCCTGGATTCCAGGACAAATTGCCAAAGCCTCTGATACTCTTGAATGCAAGCTATGTGAAAGAACGAACATAATTAAGTACTACAGGTCTACACCTAAAGTATTTCCATATGATCTATGTTCAACAATGATGTTTAGCAGAAAGTCCCAAAAAAGTGTTTGGGGTATGCACAACAGGACAACTTTTCTTAATGTGTGATTGGAAATCTAAATTACCTGTGGATGCATGAAACACAGCCACCATAGCCTTAGATCACAAAGCAAATAACATAAACAATAAAGGGCTACTTGACAAGACCAATAAGTTGTTGATTGAAGTGGCCTATACCAGCTGTGCATAGTTAAACCACAGATTTTACAACAGATGAGTGATTATGTTACTTATACTAATAATAGTAGTATAAGCCAATGTAGGGTGATCAATGTTGTAGGATTGCCCAAGCACCAATGAAAGGTGAAATCCTAATCTTTTAGCAGGCTGCTTATTGTGACATTAACAGGGGGATAAATTGTACACTCATACTTGACAACAGCAATCAGTTTGAGATTGAAGTGGACAATAACAACTGAGAGAACTTCAACAACATATTTCTCTATAGTGACTTTTTAGGTTGCATAGACTAAACAATGCACCATATAGAGAATGCAGGGTTACAAATGGACCAGGGATGTAAAAGCAGCAATGATGAAAGTAGACAACGAACTGGTGGCTCTTGTTACATTAACAGGGGCAGGAAACATGCATGCTGTGACCCAAGTATGATTGAGTGGGCATAAAAGTGGCTCTACAGGTATGAGTGGCAACTCTAAACTGGGACTAACATGGGTGCATGGTCATGGACATATGCATGCCTAAAAGGTCATTGGCACACATCACATCATTCACCATCAAAACTTTGGCATTGGCTCATGCCGCTGAACCCTCATTGAGCCTGGTGGGGGCAAGATTGGTTGGGGGCATCTGAACTGCTTCAGTCTGGGTGCCAACATCTGTGTGTATAAAAAAGCAAAACAGATACAAACATAAGAACTTAATTTTTAATTGATTTATAACTAGAGATGAGCGAACTTTTGAAAAATTCGATTCGACTGATTCGCCGAATTTTCCGCCAAAAATCGATTCGACCCGAATTTATTCGCGACGAATCGCTATTAAAACAGCAATTTCTGAGCCTCCTAGAGCCTCAATAGGGTTGTAAACCATTTTGCCTTGCTGTAACACGCATAGGATGCGTGCTGGGTTAGTTAAATAATACTGTAAATAAATATCACATGCAGATCAGAGGCATCGCTAATAGAATCGCAGAGCGGCACAATTGCAGAGAATTGAAGTGGCATCACTATGAGGGGCAGGATCCCAAACATTGCTTTAAAGAGACACTGGAGTTGGCAGCAGCAGGAGCCCAAAAATTGGATGAATCACACCCTGGAGTTGCAAGCAGCAGCAGGAGCCCAAAAATTGGATGAATCACACCCTGGAGTTGGCAGCAGCAGCAGCAGGAGCCCAAACATTACTTTAAAGAGACACTGGAGTTGGCTTCAGGAGCCCAAAAATTGGATGATTCACACCCTGGAGTTGGCAGCAGCAGCAGCAGCAGGAGCCCAAACATTACTTTAAAGAGACACTGGGGTTGGCTTCAGGAGCCCAATAATTGGATGAATCACACCCTGGAGTTGGCAGCAGCAGCAGGAGCCCAAACATTACTTTAAAGAGACACTGGAGTTGGCTTCAGGAGCCCAAAAATTGGATGATTCACACGCTGGAGTTGGCAGCTGCAGCAGCAGCAGCAGCAGGAGCCCAAACATTACTTTAAAGAGACACTGGGGTTGGCTTCAGGAGCCCAAAAATTGGATGAATCACACCCTGGAGTTGGCAGCAGCAGCAGCAGGAGCCCAAATATTACTTTAAAGAGACACTGGGGTTGGCTTCAGGAGCCCAAAAATTGGATGAATCACACCCTGGAGTTGGCAGCAGCAGCAGCAGCAGGAGCCCAAATATTACTTTAAAGAGACACTGGGGTTGGCTTCAGGAGCCCAAAAATTGGATGAATCACACCCTGGAGTTGGCAGCAGCAGCAGGAGCCCAAACATTACTTTAAAGAGACACTGGGGTTGGCTTCAGGAGCCCAAAAATTGGATGAATCACACCCTGGAGTTGGCAGCAGCAGCAGGAGCCCAAACATTACTTTAAAGAGACACTGGGGTTGGCTTCAGGAGCCCAAAAATTGGATGAATCACACCCTGGAGTTGGCAGCAGCAGCAGCAGGAGCCCAAACATTACTTTAAAGAGACACTGGGGTTGGCAGCAGGAGCCCAAAGATTGGATGAATCACACTCTGGAGTTGGCAGCAGCAGCAGCAGCAGGAGCCCAAACATTACTTTAAAGAGACACTGGGGTTGGCTTCAGGAGCCCAAAAATTGGATGAATCACACCCTGGAGTTGGCAGCAGCAGCAGCAGGAGCCCAAACATTACTTTAAAGAGACACTGGAGTTGGCTTCAGGAGCCCTGCAAAATTACTTTTAGAATAAGTGCAAAGGGTTATAGTAAATAGAGGCTGGTATAGTCACAGAATGGGATGCCACAACAGCAGTGCACCTGGGAGCAGTAGTACTATGCAAAGCAAAAGTGTCTTTATCAGGCCAAATTACTTTTAGAATAAGTGCAAAGGGTTATAGTAAATAGAGGCTGGTGTAGTCACAGAATGGGATGCCACAACAGCAGTGCACCTGGGAGCAGTAGCACTATGCAAAGCAAAAGTGTCTTTATCAGGCCAAATTACTTTTAGAATAAGTGCAAAGGGTTATAGTAAATAGAGGCTGGTGTAGTCACAGAATGGGATGCCACAACAGCAGTGCACCTGGGAGCAGTAGTACTATGCAAAGCAACAGTGGTTAACCAGGGTAAAACAGCTAACAAAGCCAGTGACCCAGGCAGTAACACTCAGGCTGCATGAAACCAAAAAAAAATCCCTGTCACTGCATCCGTTTTTTTCCTACCTTTCCCTGCTTCTCCCTGACTTCCTGCCTGTCTCCCGCCTGTCTCCCGCCTGTCTACTGGCTGTCCCTAACTCTCTACCTATCTCTCCCTGAATACAGTCTGCAGTGTCCTCCTGAGTCCTGGCTCTCACGAATGCAATAGACAAATGCGCAAAAGCAAGATGGCCACCGCCTTATATAGCGCTGTGACGTCACCGGGCTTGCTGGCTGCTGATAGGCTGCATGTGACTGTCCCAGCATACACTGCCCCAGCTTACATGTCTGGACATGTCACGTAGACCATCCTAGAATGCCTGTCATTGAAATGAATGGATTTTAGAAAATTCATGAAATTCGGATCGAATCCGGGTTCGTCCGGATCGATTCGCTCATCCCTATTTATAACCAATATTCTCTATGAAAGAGTTAGATGTGGCCAAATATTTGAACACACTTGGCCATGTGGTAGCCCTAACATAACTATATCTCTAAACACATGAGCAAGACACCAAAATGTTGGATATTTGTAGACAACAGGAGGTACAATGTGTTGGACTCAAGCCAGGCAGGGCTGTGAGCAGAAGCAGCGGTGCCTCTGCTCCTCCTATTAGGCCCAGCAGAGCCCAACTCCAAGGGGCCACCCTCCTCCACATCTGGACTCCCCACTTGAAAGTGGCCCCAGAGGTGGCCAGACTCTGCCGAGTCCACATCAGAGGAGCTGAGACACCACAACCCCCCCACATCACTGGCACACTCCACTGGGGGCTTCAATTCCTCATCCCCTTCCTCCCCTGGGTCCTCAACTTGAACACGTTGAGGGGGCCTCTCTCTCGCTGACTCATATGAATCCACAACTCTGATGTTATATATAACATCTGAAGATAGCCTTTCCCATGCTTTCACAGGGGAGGCCGCTTATCTGTGGGGACATAAAAGAAAAGCTGAAAATACATAGAAAATACCACAGGTTAAAGTGGCCATATGAAAGAATTGTATGTGTGCATGTGTAGTCAACTTACCAGAAGCGTAGGCATCATGCAGCCTAAAGTTTGCATCGGGCCCCCGGTGCTTAAAGTCGGGAGATTTCACCTTCACCTCCTCCACAATCTTTCTCTTGCGCGCGTTTGCATAGTCATATTCCATGACACAAAAATCCTTGATGCACAGAAAGAAAATAAAAAAATGTTAATACACACAAATTATTTGACTAAATTCATATTAATTTCACTTTGCTTAAAGTGTACCCAGGGTTTTGACTATCCTGTACCTATATCTAAATTCGTCACGTGTATCGCTTCCTTAAACTCCATTTAGTGCAGTCCAGACTAGAGATGAGCGAACTTTTGAAAAATTCGATTCGACTGATTCGCCGAATTTTCCGACAAAAATCGTTTAGACCCGAATAAATTCGCGACGAATCGCTATTAAAAACGGCTATTTCTGAGCCTCCTACAGCCTCAATAGGGTTGTAAACCATTCAGCCTTGCTGTAACACGCACAGGATGCGTGCTGGGTTAGTTAAATAATACTTTGAAGAAATATCACATGCAGATCAGAGGCATCGCTAATAGAATCGCAGAGCGGCACAATTGCAGAGAGTTGAAGTGGCATCACTATGAGGGGCAGAAGGAGCCCAAATATACACTGGAGTTGGCCTCAGGAGCCCAAAAATTGGATGAATCACACCCTGGAGTTGGCAGAAGTTGGCAGCAGCAGCAGCAGCAGGAGCCCAAATATACACTGGAGTTGGCTTCAGGAGCCCAAAAATTGGATGAATCACACCCTGGAGTTGGCAGAAGTTGGCAGCAGCAGCAGCAGGAGCCCAAATATACACTGGAGTTGGCCTCAGGAGCCCAAAAATTGGATGAATCACACCCTGGAGTTGGCAGGAGTTGACAGTAGCAGCAGCAGGAGCCCAAATATACACTGGAGTTGGCCTCAGGAGCCCAAAAATTGGATGAATCACACCCTGGAGTTGGCAGAAGTTGGCAGCAGCAGCAGCAGGAGCCCAAATATACACTGGAGTTGGCCTCAGGAGCCCAAAAATTGGATGAATCACACCCTGGAGTTGGCAGGAGTTGACAGTAGCAGCAGCAGGAGCCCAAATATACACTGGAGTTGGCCTCAGGAGCCCAAAAATTGGATGAATCACACCCTGGAGTTGGCAGAAGTTGGCAGCAGCAGCAGCAGGAGCCCAAATATACACTGGAGTTGGCCTCAGGAGCCCAAAAATTGGATGAATCACACCCTGGAGTTGGCAGAAGTTGGCAGCAGCAGCAGCAGGAGCCCAAATATACACTGGAGTTGGCCTCAGGAGCCCAAAAATTG
This sequence comes from Gastrophryne carolinensis, assembly GCA_027917425.1. Lineage (NCBI taxonomy): Eukaryota > Metazoa > Chordata > Amphibia > Anura > Microhylidae > Gastrophryne > Gastrophryne carolinensis. Next base: position 383,404,365 of record CM051238.1, read on the forward strand.
GATGAATCACACCCTGGAGTTGGCAGGAGTTGACAGTAGCAGCAGCAGGAGCCCAAATATACACTGGAGTTGGCCTCAGGAGCCCAAAAATTGGATGAATCACACCCTGGAGTTGGCAGAAGTTGGCAGCAGCAGCAGCAGGAGCCCAAATATACACTGGAGTTGGCCTCAGGAGCCCAAAAATTGGATGAATCACACCCTGGAGTTGGCAGGAGTTGACAGTAGCAGCAGCAGGAGCCCAAATATACACTGGAGTTGGCCTCAGGAGCCCAAAAATTGGATGAATCACACCCTGGAGTTGGCAGAAGTTGGCAGCAGCAGCAGCAGGAGCCCAAATATACACTGGAGTTGGCCTCAGGAGCCCAAAAATTGGATGAATCACACCCTGGAGTTGGCAGAAGTTGGCAGCAGCAGCAGCAGGAGCCCAAATATACACTGGAGTTGGCCTCAGGAGCCCAAAAATTGGATGAATCACACCCTGGAGTTGGCAGGAGTTGACAGTAGCAGCAGCAGGAGCCCAAATATACACTGGAGTTGGCCTCAGGAGCCCAAAAATTGGATGAATCACACCCTGGAGTTGGCAGAAGTTGGCAGCAGCAGCAGCAGGAGCCCAAATATACACTGGAGTTGGCCTCAGGAGCCCAAAAATTGGATGAATCACACCCTGGAGTTGGCAGGAGTTGACAGTAGCAGCAGCAGGAGCCCAAATATACACTGGAGTTGGCCTCAGGAGCCCAAAAATTGGATGAATCACACCCTGGAGTTGGCAGAAGTTGGCAGCAGCAGCAGCAGGAGCCCAAATATACACTGGAGTTGGCCTCAGGAGCCCAAAAATTGGATGAATCACACCCTGGAGTTGGCAGAAGTTGGCAGCAGCAGCAGCAGGAGCCCAAATATACACTGGAGTTGGCCTCAGGAGCCCAAAAATTGGATGAATCACACCCTGGAGTTGGCAGAAGTTGGCAGCAGCAGCAGCAGGAGCCCAAATATACACTGGAGTTGGCTTCAGGAGCCCAAAAATTGGATGAATCACACCCTGGAGTTGGCAGGAGTTGACAGTAGCAGCAGCAGGAGCCCAAATATACACTGGAGTTGGCTTCAGGAGCCCAAAAATTGGATGAATCACACCCTGGAGTTGGCAGGAGTTGACAGCAGCAGCAGCAGGAGCCCAAATATACACTGGAGTTGGCCTCAGGAGCCCAAAAATTGGATGAATCACACCCTGGAGTTGGCAGGAGTTGACAGTAGCAGCAGCAGGAGCCCAAATATACACTGGAGTTGGCCTCAGGAGCCCAAAAATTGGATGAATCACACCCTGGAGTTGGCAGAAGTTGGCAGCAGCAGCAGCAGGAGCCCAAATATACACTGGAGTTGGCCTCAGGAGCCCAAAAATTGGATGAATCACACCCTGGAGTTGGCAGGAGTTGACAGTAGCAGCAGCAGGAGCCCAAATATACACTGGAGTTGGCCTCAGGAGCCCAAAAATTGGATGAATCACACCCTGGAGTTGGCAGAAGTTGGCAGCAGCAGCAGCAGGAGCCCAAATATACACTGGAGTTGGCCTCAGGAGCCCAAAAATTGGATGAATCACACCCTGGAGTTGGCAGAAGTTGGCAGCAGCAGCAGCAGGAGCCCAAATATACACTGGAGTTGGCCTCAGGAGCCCAAAAATTGGATGAATCACACCCTGGAGTTGGCAGGAGTTGACAGTAGCAGCAGCAGGAGCCCAAATATACACTGGAGTTGGCCTCAGGAGCCCAAAAATTGGATGAATCACACCCTGGAGTTGGCAGAAGTTGGCAGCAGCAGCAGCAGGAGCCCAAATATACACTGGAGTTGGCCTCAGGAGCCCAAAAATTGGATGAATCACACCCTGGAGTTGGCAGGAGTTGACAGTAGCAGCAGCAGGAGCCCAAATATACACTGGAGTTGGCCTCAGGAGCCCAAAAATTGGATGAATCACACCCTGGAGTTGGCAGAAGTTGGCAGCAGCAGCAGCAGGAGCCCAAATATACACTGGAGTTGGCCTCAGGAGCCCAAAAATTGGATGAATCACACCCTGGAGTTGGCAGAAGTTGGCAGCAGCAGCAGCAGGAGCCCAAATATACACTGGAGTTGGCCTCAGGAGCCCAAAAATTGGATGAATCACACCCTGGAGTTGGCAGGAGTTGACAGTAGCAGCAGCAGGAGCCCAAATATACACTGGAGTTGGCCTCAGGAGCCCAAAAATTGGATGAATCACACCCTGGAGTTGGCAGAAGTTGGCAGCAGCAGCAGCAGGAGCCCAAATATACACTGGAGTTGGCCTCAGGAGCCCAAAAATTGGATGAATCACACCCTGGAGTTGGCAGGAGTTGACAGTAGCAGCAGCAGGAGCCCAAATATACACTGGAGTTGGCCTCAGGAGCCCAAAAATTGGATGAATCACACCCTGGAGTTGGCAGAAGTTGGCAGCAGCAGCAGCAGGAGCCCAAATATACACTGGAGTTGGCCTCAGGAGCCCAAAAATTGGATGAATCACACCCTGGAGTTGGCAGAAGTTGGCAGCAGCAGCAGCAGGAGCCCAAATATACACTGGAGTTGGCCTCAGGAGCCCAAAAATTGGATGAATCACACCCTGGAGTTGGCAGAAGTTGGCAGCAGCAGCAGCAGGAGCCCAAATATACACTGGAGTTGGCTTCAGGAGCCCAAAAATTGGATGAATCACACCCTGGAGTTGGCAGGAGTTGACAGTAGCAGCAGCAGGAGCCCAAATATACACTGGAGTTGGCTTCAGGAGCCCAAAAATTGGATGAATCACACCCTGGAGTTGGCAGGAGTTGACAGCAGCAGCAGCAGGAGCCCAAATATACACTGGAGTTGGCCTCAGGAGCCCAAAAATTGGATGAATCACACCCTGGAGTTGGCAGGAGTTGACAGTAGCAGCAGCAGGAGCCCAAATATACACTGGAGTTGGCCTCAGGAGCCCAAAAATTGGATGAATCACACCCTGGAGTTGGCAGAAGTTGGCAGCAGCAGCAGCAGGAGCCCAAATATACACTGGAGTTGGCCTCAGGAGCCCAAAAATTGGATGAATCACACCCTGGAGTTGGCAGGAGTTGACAGTAGCAGCAGCAGGAGCCCAAATATACACTGGAGTTGGCCTCAGGAGCCCAAAAATTGGATGAATCACACCCTGGAGTTGGCAGAAGTTGGCAGCAGCAGCAGCAGGAGCCCAAATATACACTGGAGTTGGCCTCAGGAGCCCAAAAATTGGATGAATCACACCCTGGAGTTGGCAGAAGTTGGCAGCAGCAGCAGCAGGAGCCCAAATATACACTGGAGTTGGCCTCAGGAGCCCAAAAATTGGATGAATCACACCCTGGAGTTGGCAGGAGTTGACAGTAGCAGCAGCAGGAGCCCAAATATACACTGGAGTTGGCTTCAGGAGCCCAAAAATTGGATGAATCACACCCTGGAGTTGGCAGGAGTTGACAGCAGCAGCAGCAGGAGCCCAAATATACACTGGAGTTGGCCTCAGGAGCCCAAAAATTGGATGAATCACACCCTGGAGTTGGCAGGAGTTGACAGTAGCAGCAGCAGGAGCCCAAATATACACTGGAGTTGGCCTCAGGAGCCCAAAAATTGGATGAATCACACCCTGGAGTTGGCAGAAGTTGGCAGCAGCAGCAGCAGGAGCCCAAATATACACTGGAGTTGGCCTCAGGAGCCCAAAAATTGGATGAATCACACCCTGGAGTTGGCAGGAGTTGACAGTAGCAGCAGCAGGAGCCCAAATATACACTGGAGTTGGCCTCAGGAGCCCAAAAATTGGATGAATCACACCCTGGAGTTGGCAGAAGTTGGCAGCAGCAGCAGCAGGAGCCCAAATATACACTGGAGTTGGCCTCAGGAGCCCAAAAATTGGATGAATCACACCCTGGAGTTGGCAGAAGTTGGCAGCAGCAGCAGCAGGAGCCCAAATATACACTGGAGTTGGCCTCAGGAGCCCAAAAATTGGATGAATCACACCCTGGAGTTGGCAGGAGTTGACAGTAGCAGCAGCAGGAGCCCAAATATACACTGGAGTTGGCCTCAGGAGCCCAAAAATTGGATGAATCACACCCTGGAGTTGGCAGAAGTTGGCAGCAGCAGCAGCAGGAGCCCAAATATACACTGGAGTTGGCCTCAGGAGCCCAAAAATTGGATGAATCACACCCTGGAGTTGGCAGGAGTTGACAGTAGCAGCAGCAGGAGCCCAAATATACACTGGAGTTGGCCTCAGGAGCCCAAAAATTGGATGAATCACACCCTGGAGTTGGCAGAAGTTGGCAGCAGCAGCAGCAGGAGCCCAAATATACACTGGAGTTGGCCTCAGGAGCCCAAAAATTGGATGAATCACACCCTGGAGTTGGCAGAAGTTGGCAGCAGCAGCAGCAGGAGCCCAAATATACACTGGAGTTGGCCTCAGGAGCCCAAAAATTGGATGAATCACACCCTGGAGTTGGCAGGAGTTGGCAGCAGCAGCAGCAGGAGCCCAAATATACACTGGAGTTGGCTTCAGGAGCCCAAAAATTGGATGAATCACACCCTGGAGTTGGCAGAAGTTGGCAGCAGCAGCAGCAGGAGCCCAAATATACACTGGAGTTGGCTTCAGGAGCCCAAAAATTGGATGAATCACACCCTGGAGTTGGCAGGAGTTGACAGTAGCAGCAGCAGGAGCCCAAATATACACTGGAGTTGGCTTCAGGAGCCCAACAATTGGATGAATCACACCCTGGAGTTGGCAGAAGTTGGCAGCAGCAGCAGCAGGAGCCCAAAAAATGGCCTAAAGACATAAATATGTTTTGCACCATTTGGAAAGTGTAAAACGTGGCACCATGCTGAATCTAGTCGCATGCATCAGGCATTGGTGGGTGGAAATCCTGGCTGATCCATCCCTGATTCATTTTGACAAAGGTGAGTCTCTCCACATTTTTAGTTGACAGACGAGTTCTCCTCGCCGTAACTATGGCCCCCGCCGCACTAAACACCCGCTCAGATGGCACGCTACTTGCCGGGCAGGACAGCTTTTCCAGGGCAAACTCTGCTAGTTGCGGCCACAAATCAAGTTTGGCTGCCCAGAAGTCCAGCGGATCCTCAAGGTGTGTTGGCATGGTCATGTCAAAGTATGACATGACCTGCTGGTTCAGGTCCTGCTCCAGGTCTTCCTGCTGCTCATGAGTAGCCTCACTATGCGGGTGTAGAAAGCTACTCATTAGCGACTGAAGACTGAGGCTGCTGCTGCTGATGGAGCTTCTGCTGCTGCTGCTGCCAACCCCCCCAGCGGCCATGGCAGTGGAAGGTGAGCGCAGAGGTCCCCTCGAGTCAGACCTGCGAGAGTATGGACCATGGCGCAGATAGGCATCGGCCAACTGCCTACGTAGAATGTCTTTGTAGTAGTTGAGTTTGTCCTCCCTCTCGGTGGGTTTAAAAAATGCCCCCATTTTGTGCCGGAAGCGAGGGTCCAATAAGGTGGACAGCCAGAAGTCATCCCGCCGACAGATGGAAACAATTCTGGGGTCACTACGCAAGCATGTGAGCATGCTTCGTGCCATTTGCGCAAGTGACTCGGATGGACTACCTGTCTCCATCTCCACTGCATACTGCCACGGTGTGCCCGGGTCCTCTGTCTCTCCTTCCTCAAAAACCTCTAGCTCCTCTGGCTGCTCCTGCTCCTCCTCTCCTGTCGGCTGACTAGATAAACCAGCCATTTCGCCAAGCCTAAACTGTGTTTCGCTGGGCAACTCCTCCTCCTCCTCTTCCTCCTCCTCCTCCTCCAGTTCAGCTCCAACGGGGTTCATGTGGCCGTAAGATGTAAACGCCATGTCTCCAGTGCCCTGACCAGCCATGGTTTCCAACATGTGCTGTAGTACATGAAGCAGTGGAATCACGTCGTTCATCCCGTAATCCTGCCGACTGACAAATAAAGTGGCTTCCTCAAAGGGCCTGAGCAAACGGCAGGTGTCACGTATGAGCTGCCACTGGTTGACATTGAAGTTACACAGGGGAGTCCCCCTATCTGCTTGGATCATCAGGAAATCCGTGATGGCTTTTCTCTGTTCATATAATCGGTCCAACATGTGAAGGGTGGAATTCCAACGGGTGGAAACATCGCAAATCAGACTATGTTGGGGGATACCATTCTGACGCTGTAGCTCAAGAAGGGTGTGTTTGGCGGTGTAGGAGTGGCTGAAGTGCATGCAAAGTTTCCGTGAAGTTGTTAGGATGTCCTGCAGATGGGGGGAACACTTCAGAAACCGCTTGACAACCAGATTGAAGACGTGAGCCATGCAGGGGGCATGGGTCAGGCTTCCTTGGCGCAGCGCAGACAAAATGTTCTTCCCATTGTCGGTAACCATGATTCCCATTTTAAGTTTTCTCGGAGTAAGCCATGTTTGGATTTCCTGATGAATACATTTAAGCAGTTCCTCCCCTGTGTGACTCCGTTCGCCAAGACAAACCATGTGAAGCACTGCGTGACACCTCCGTGCCCTGCACACATGGTAGACTGGAGGGGCACTGAGACTTGAGCCTACAGTGGAGGGTGAGGAGATGGCGGAGGATGAGGAGGCCGAGTCGCACGGTGTCACAGGCCCAATGGGCAGAGAGCGCGGAGGCCGAAGCGGCGTGACCTGTCCAAGTTGCTGCTGCAAAGGGACCACATTCACCCAGTGGGCCGTAAACGACATGTACTGCCCCTGACCGTAGTTACAGCTCCAGATGTCGGCGCTGCCATGTATTTTGCTACACACCGACAGGCTCAAGGACTGGCCCACCTTCTGTTCAACAAAAGTGTGCAGCGCTGGTACTGCCTTCTTGGCAAAGAAATGACGGCTTGGGACTCTCCACCTCGGCTCGGCACAAGCCATCAGTTCTCTGAAAGGTGCAGATTCCACCACCTGAAAAGGGAGCGACTGCAGCACCAGCAACTTGGACAGGAGCACATTCAGCTTCTGCGCCGTAGGATGAGTGGGCGCATACTGCTGTCTCTTGGACATGGCTTCGCTGATGGATTGCTGGCGGGATGCATGACTTGGAGGAGGAGGAGCAGGAGCGACAGAGGATGGGTATGACGCACAGCTGCCTTCGGCTGAGGTGCTGGAGCCTTGGCTGGCAGAAATTGGGAGCTCACTTGGTGAGGAAGCAGACTGGACCACCCCTTGGGAGCCTCGGTTCTCCCAGGTCGTTTTATGGTGACGCATCATATGTTGACGCAGGGCCGTGGTGCCAACATTTGGACCCTGGCCACGCTTCACCTTTTGCCTACATATCTTGCATGTGGCCATGTTACCCTCCTGCGGATGCCTCAGGAAAAACTGCCACACTGCCGAGTAGCTACTTTTCCCACCCCCTGGCCTCACTGATTCACTGCTGCTGTTGCCAACTCCAGGAACCCCTGCTCCACTACCTCCCGATAAGGTAGACTGCCGCACAGCAGGTGCTCTACCCCGGCCCCGGCCCCGGCCGGCTCCAGCCTTTGGAATTGTGCCCCCATGCTGACTGCTACCACCTTGCTGCCTCAGCTGCTGACTCCGGGGCAACCTGCACCCCTCTTCTCCTGATGATGACGATGAAGCCCCTTCATCACCCGGCTCCCAAGTGCGATCGGCTTCATCGTCATCATCATCATCATCACCGAGTTGTGGCTGTACGTCACTGATGTTCGTGGATTCGTCAACAGTGTCTGGCGCAGGAGCTGGAACGCTCGCAGCACCCACGACACTGTCCACATCACTATTTGTCTGCCTAGCTAAAGAAGCCACCTCCATTTCTTGGCTGGGCAGTAGCTGCTGACTGTCCTCTATCTGATGGTCCTCCTCACTAAAGAGTGGAGCTGAACCCAAAGCATAGGATACGTCGCTGGGGGAGGGAACGGCGTAGGCCAGAGGCAATGGGAGGACAGGGACTGCTCTCGGGGCATGCCAACTCAGGGTTGTGTCAGAGGAACCTACCGACCCTAGACTGGGGGTCTCAGACGTAAGTTGTGATGATGTTGTTGATGAGCGCGTCAACCAATCTACCACGGCAGATGCGTTACTGGTGGAGACCCGACCGCTAGCAGATACTGGCAGATTAGGTCTCTCAGCGTGACTCCTGCTGCTACTGGCCCCCAGTCTGATGCGAGCTCTGCCTGCGGAATCTTGGCCTCTGCCACTCCTCTTTTCACTTCCAGGCACTTGTCTGCCCGACATAGTCTAACTGGCGTGGTAGTAGGTGATATTTAAAAAAACCCCGGGCAGCGGTGGGTCTATATGAAACAGAATATAATGCACACCAAAAGTGAGCAGTAACACTCAGCCTCCAACAGGCCTGCTTAGTGTAAATAAGAGAGCTGCTTAGTGTAAATAAAGAGGGGTATGCTATGTTACAGAATGGGATGCCTCAACAGAAGTGCACCTGGCAGGCAGCAGTAAGCCTATGCCCAGCAAAAGTGTCTTATAATATAAATATAATAAGAGCAAATGCTTATATGGTCTTAAACAGAGGCTGCTTTAGTCACAGAATGGGATGCCCTGGGCAGGAATGGACCTGGCAGGGTCCAGTAGTGCTTTGGCCAGCAAAAGTGTCTTTATCAGGCCTAATTTCAAATATGATAAGAGCAAATGCTTATATGGTCTTAAACAGAGGCTGCTGTAGTCACAGAATGGGATGCCCTGGGCAGGAATGGACCTGGCAGGGTCCAGTAGTGCTTTGGCCAGCAAAAGTGTCTTTATCAGGCTAATTTCAAATATGATAAGAGCAAATGCTTATATGGTCTTAAACAGAGGCTGCTGTAGTCACAGAATGGGATGCCCCGGGCAGGAATGGACCTGGCAGGGTCCAGTAGTGCTTTGGCCAGCAAAAGTGTCTTTATCAGGCCTAATTTCAAATATGATAAGAGCAAATGCTTATATGGTCTTAAACAGAGGCTGCTGTAGTCACAGAATGGGATGCCCTGGGCAGGAATGGACCTGGCAGGGTCCAGTAGTGCTTTGGCCAGCAAAAGTGTCTTTATCAGGCCTAATTTCAAATATGATAAGAGCAAATGCTTATATGGTCTTAAACAGAGGCTGCTGTAGTCACAGAATGGGATGCCCGGGCAGGAATCGACCTGGCAGGGTCCAGTAGTGCTTTGGCCAGCAAAAGTGTCTTTATCAGGCCTAATTTCAAATATGATAAGAGCAAATGCTTATATGGTCTTAAACAGAGGCTGCTGTAGTCACAGAATGGGATGCCCTGGGCAGGAATGGACCTGGCAGGGTCCAGTAGTGCTTTGGCCAGCAAAAGTGTCTTTATCAGGCCTAATTTCAAATATGATAAGAGCAAATGCTTATATGGTCTTAAACAGAGGCTGCTTTAGTCACAGAATGGGATGCCCTGGGCAGGAATGGACCTGGCAGGGTCCAGTAGTGCTTTGGCCAGCAAAAGTGTCTTTATCAGGCCTAATTTCAAATATGATAAGAGCAAATGCTTATATGGTCTTAAACAGAGGCTGCTTTAGTCACAGAATGGGATGCCCTGGGCAGGAATGGACCTGGCAGGGTCCAGTAGTGCTTTGGCCAGCAAAAGTGTCTTTATCAGGCTAATTTCAAATATGATAAGAGCAAATGCTTATATGGTCTTAAACAGAGGCTGCTGTAGTCACAGAATGGGATGCCCTGGGCAGGAATGGACCTGGCAGGGTCCAGTAGTGCTTTGGCCAGCAAAAGTGTCTTTATCAGGCCTAATTTCAAATATGATAAGAGCAAATGCTTATATGGTCTTAAACAGAGGCTGCTGTAGTCACAGAATGGGATGCCCCGGGCAGGAATCGACCTGGCAGGGTCCAGTAGTGCTTTGGCCAGCAAAAGTGTCTTTATCAGGCCTAATTTCAAATATGATAAGAGCAAATGCTTATATGGTCTTAAACAGAGGCTGCTGTAGTCACAGAATGGGATGCCCTGGGCAGGAATGGACCTGGCAGGGTCCAGTAGTGCTTTGGCCAGCAAAAGTGTCTTTATCAGGCCTAATTTCAAATATGATAAGAGCAAATGCTTATTATGGTTCTTAAACAGAGGCTGCTGTAGTCACAGAATGGGATGCCCTGGGCAGGAATGGACCTGGCAGGGTCCAGTAGTGCTTTGGCCAGCAAAAGTGTCTTTATCAGGCCTAATTTCAAATATGATAAGAGCAAATGCTTATATGGTCTTAAACAGAGGCTGCTTTAGTCACAGAATGGGATGCCCTGGGCAGGAATGGACCTGGCAGGGTCCAGTAGTGCTTTGGCCAGCAAAAGTGTCTTTATCAGGCCTAATTTCAAATATGATAAGAGCAAATGCTTATATGGTCTTAAACAGAGGCTGCTTTAGTCACAGAATGGGATGCCCTGGGCAGGAATGGACCTGGCAGGGTCCAGTAGTGCTTTGGCCAGCAAAAGTGTCTTTATCAGGCTAATTTCAAATATGATAAGAGCAAATGCTTATATGGTCTTAAACAGAGGCTGCTGTAGTCCACAGAATGGGATGCCCCGGGCAGGAATGGACCTGGCAGGGTCCAGTAGTGCTTTGGCCAGCAAAAGTGTCTTTATCAGGCCTAATTTCAAATATGATAAGAGCAAATGCTTATATGGTCTTAAACAGAGGCTGCTTTAGTCACAGAATGGGATGCCCTGGGCAGGAATGGACCTGGCAGGGTCCAGTAGTGCTTTGGCCAGCAAAAGTGTCTTATCAGGCTAATTTCAAATATGATAAGAGCAAATGCTTATATGGTCTTAAACAGAGGCTGCTTTAGTCACAGAATGGGATGCCCTGGGCAGGAATGGACCTGGCAGGGTCCAGTAGTGCTTTGGCCAGCAAAAGTGTCTTTATCAGGCCTAATTTCAAATATGATAAGAGCAAATGCTTATATGGTCTTAAACAGAGGCTGCTTTAGTCACAGAATGGGATGCCCTGGGCAGGAATGGACCTGGCAGGGTCCAGTAGTGCTTTGGCCAGCAAAAGTGTCTTTATCAGGCTAATTTCAAATATGATAAGAGCAAATGCTTATATGGTCTTAAACAGAGGCTGCTTTAGTCACAGAATGGGATGCCCTGGGCAGGAATGGACCTGGCAGGGTCCAGTAGTGCTTTGGCCAGCAAAAGTGTCTTTATCAGGCTAATTTCAAATATGATAAGAGCAAATGCTTATATGGTCTTAAACAGAGGCTGCTGTAGTCACAGAATGGGATGCCCCAACAGGAATCGACCTGGCAGGGTCCAGTAGTGCTTTGGCCAGCAAAAGTGTCTTTATCAGGCCTAATTTCAAATATGATAAGAGCAAATGCTTATATGGTCTTAAACAGAGGCTGCTTTAGTCACAGAATGGGATGCCCTGGGCAGGAATGGACCTGGCAGGGTCCAGTAGTGCTTTGGCCAGCAAAAGTGTCTTTATCAGGCCTAATTTCAAATATGATAAGAGCAAATGCTTATATGGTCTTAAACAGAGGCTGCTGTAGTCACAGAATGGGATGCCCTGGGCAGGAATGGACCTGGCAGGGTCCAGTAGTGCTTTGGCCAGCAAAAGTGTCTTTATCAGGCCTAATTTCAAATATGATAAGAGCAAATGCTTATATGGTCTTAAACAGAGGCTGCTTTAGTCACAGAATGGGATGCCCTGGGCAGGAATGGACCTGGCAGGGTCCAGTAGTGCTTTGGCCAGCAAAAGTGTCTTTATCAGGCTAATTTCAAATATGATAAGAGCAAATGCTTATATGGTCTTAAACAGAGGCTGCTGTAGTCACAGAATGGGATGCCCCGGGCAGGAATGGACCTGGCAGGGTCCAGTAGTGCTTTGGCCAGCAAAAGTGTCTTTATCAGGCCTAATTTCAAATATGATAAGAGCAAATGCTTATATGGTCTTAAACAGAGGCTGCTTTAGTCACAGAATGGGATGCCCTGGGCAGGAATGGACCTGGCAGGGTCCAGTAGTGCTTTGGCCAGCAAAAGTGTCTTTATCAGGCTAATTTCAAATATGATAAGAGCAAATGCTTATATGGTCTTAAACAGAGGCTGCTGTAGTCACAGAATGGGATGCCCCGGGCAGGAATGGACCTGGCAGGGTCCAGTAGTGCTTTGGCCAGCAAAAGTGTCTTTATCAGGCCTAATTTCAAATATGATAAGAGCAAATGCTTATATGGTCTTAAACAGAGGCTGCTTTAGTCACAGAATGGGATGCCCTGGGCAGGAATGGACCTGGCAGGGTCCAGTAGTGCTTTGGCCAGCAAAAGTGTCTTTATCAGGCTAATTTCAAATATGATAAGAGCAAATGCTTATATGGTCTTAAACAGAGGCTGCTTTAGTCACAGAATGGGATGCCCTGGGCAGGAATGGACCTGGCAGGGTCCAGTAGTGCTTTGGCCAGCAAAAGTGTCTTTATCAGGCCTAATTTCAAATATGATAAGAGCAAATGCTTATATGGTCTTAAACAGAGGCTGCTTTAGTCACAGAATGGGATGCCCTGGGCAGGAATGGACCTGGCAGGGTCCAGTAGTGCTTTGGCCAGCAAAAGTGTCTTTATCAGGCTAATTTCAAATATGATAAGAGCAAATGCTTATATGGTCTTAAACAGAGGCTGCTGTAGTCACAGAATGGGATGCCCTGGGCAGGAATGGACCTGGCAGGGTCCAGTAGTGCTTTGGCCAGCAAAAGTGTCTTTATCAGGCCTAATTTCAAATATGATAAGAGCAAATGCTTATATGGTCTTAAACAGAGGCTGCTGTAGTCACAGAATGGGATGCCCTGGGCAGGAATGGACCTGGCAGGGTCCAGTAGTGCTTTGGCCAGCAAAAGTGTCTTTATCAGGCCTAATTTCAAATATGATAAGAGCAAATGCTTATATGGTCTTAAACAGAGGCTGCTTTAGTCACAGAATGGGATGCCCTGGGCAGGAATGGACCTGGCAGGGTCCAGTAGTGCTTTGGCCAGCAAAAGTGTCTTTATCAGGCCTAATTTCAAATATGATAAGAGCAAATGCTTATATGGTCTTAAACAGAGGCTGCTTTAGTCACAGAATGGGATGCCCTGGGCAGGAATGGACCTGGCAGGGTCCAGTAGTGCTTTGGCCAGCAAAAGTGTCTTTATCAGGCTAATTTCAAATATGATAAGAGCAAATGCTTATATGGTCTTAAACAGAGGCTGCTGTAGTCACAGAATGGGATGCCCCGGGCAGGAATGGACCTGGCAGGGTCCAGTAGTGCTTTGGCCAGCAAAAGTGTCTTTATCAGGCCTAATTTCAAATATGATAAGAGCAAATGCTTATATGGTCTTAAACAGAGGCTGCTTTAGTCACAGAATGGGATGCCCTGGGCAGGAATGGACCTGGCAGGGTCCAGTAGTGCTTTGGCCAGCAAAAGTGTCTTTATCAGGCTAATTTCAAATATGATAAGAGCAAATGCTTATATGGTCTTAAACAGAGGCTGCTTTAGTCACAGAATGGGATGCCCTGGGCAGGAATGGACCTGGCAGGGTCCAGTAGTGCTTTGGCCAGCAAAAGTGTCTTTATCAGGCCTAATTTCAAATATGATAAGAGCAAATGCTTATATGGTCTTAAACAGAGGCTGCTTTAGTCACAGAATGGGATGCCCTGGGCAGGAATGGACCTGGCAGGGTCCAGTAGTGCTTTGGCCAGCAAAAGTGTCTTTATCAGGCTAATTTCAAATATGATAAGAGCAAATGCTTATATGGTCTTAAACAGAGGCTGCTTTAGTCACAGAATGGGATGCCCTGGGCAGGAATGGACCTGGCAGGGTCCAGTAGTGCTTTGGCCAGCAAAAGTGTCTTTATCAGGCTAATTTCAAATATGATAAGAGCAAATGCTTATATGGTCTTAAACAGAGGCTGCTGTAGTCACAGAATGGGATGCCCCAAGCAGGAATCGACCTGGCAGGGTCCAGTAGTGCTTTGGCCAGCAAAAGTGTCTTTATCAGGCCTAATTTCAAATATGATAAGAGCAAATGCTTATATGGTCTTAAACAGAGGCTGCTTTAGTCACAGAATGGGATGCCCTGGGCAGGAATGGACCTGGCAGGGTCCAGTAGTGCTTTGGCCAGCAAAAGTGTCTTTATCAGGCCTAATTTCAAATATGATAAGAGCAAATGCTTATATGGTCTTAAACAGAGGCTGCTGTAGTCACAGAATGGGATGCCCTGGGCAGGAATGGACCTGGCAGGGTCCAGTAGTGCTTTGGCCAGCAAAAGTGTCTTTATCAGGCCTAATTTCAAATATGATAAGAGCAAATGCTTATATGGTCTTAAACAGAGGCTGCTTTAGTCACAGAATGGGATGCCCTGGGCAGGAATGGACCTGGCAGGGTCCAGTAGTGCTTTGGCCAGCAAAAGTGTCTTTATCAGGCTAATTTCAAATATGATAAGAGCAAATGCTTATATGGTCTTAAACAGAGGCTGCTTTAGTCACAGAATGGGATGCCCTGGGCAGGAATGGACCTGGCAGGGTCCAGTAGTGCTTTGGCCAGCAAAAGTGTCTTTATCAGGCCTAATTTCAAATATGATAAGAGCAAATGCTTATATGGTCTTAAACAGAGGCTGCTTTAGTCACAGAATGGGATGCCCTGGGCAGGAATGGACCTGGCAGGGTCCAGTAGTGCTTTGGCCAGCAAAAGTGTCTTTATCAGGCTAATTTCAAATATGATAAGAGCAAATGCTTATATGGTCTTAAACAGAGGCTGCTTTAGTCACAGAATGGGATGCCCCTGGGCAGGAATGGACCTGGCAGGGTCCAGTAGTGCTTTGGCCAGCAAAAGTGTCTTTATCAGGCCTAATTTCAAATATGATAAGAGCAAATGCTTATATGGTCTTAAACAGAGGCTGCTTTAGTCACAGAATGGGATGCCCCTGGGCAGGAATGGACCTGGCAGGGTCCAGTAGTGCTTTGGCCAGCAAAAGTGTCTTTATCAGGCCTAATTTCAAATATGATAAGAGCAAATGCTTATATGGTCTTAAACAGAGGCTGCTTTAGTCACAGAATGGGATGCCCTGGGCAGGAATGGACCTGGCAGGGTCCAGTAGTGCTTTGGCCAGCAAAAGTGTCTTTATCAGGCCTAATTTCAAATATGATAAGAGCAAATGCTTATATGGTCTTAAACAGAGGCTGCTTTAGTCACAGAATGGGATGCCCTGGGCAGGAATGGACCTGGCAGGGTCCAGTAGTGCTTTGGCCAGCAAAAGTGTCTTTATCAGGCCTAATTTCAAATATGATAAGAGCAAATGCTTATATGGTCTTAAACAGAGGCTGCTTTAGTCACAGAATGGGATGCCCTGGGCAGGAATGGACCTGGCAGGGTCCAGTAGTGCTTTGGCCAGCAAAAGTGTCTTTATCAGGCTAATTTCAAATATGATAAGAGCAAATGCTTATATGGTCTTAAACAGAGGCTGCTGTAGTCACAGAATGGGATGCCCCAGGCAGGAATCGGACCTGGCAGGGTCCAGTAGTGCTTTGGCCAGCAAAAGTGTCTTTATCAGGCCTAATTTCAAATATGATAAGAGCAAATGCTTATATGGTCTTAAACAGAGGCTGCTTTAGTCACAGAATGGGATGCCCTGGGCAGGAATGGACCTGGCAGGGTCCAGTAGTGCTTTGGCCAGCAAAAGTGTCTTTATCAGGCCTAATTTCAAATATGATAAGAGCAAATGCTTATATGGTCTTAAACAGAGGCTGCTGTAGTCACAGAATGGGATGCCCTGGGCAGGAATGGACCTGGCAGGGTCCAGTAGTGCTTTGGCCAGCAAAAGTGTCTTTATCAGGCCTAATTTCAAATATGATAAGAGCAAATGCTTATATGGTCTTAAACAGAGGCTGCTTTAGTCACAGAATGGGATGCCCTGGGCAGGAATGGACCTGGCAGGGTCCAGTAGTGCTTTGGCCAGCAAAAGTGTCTTTATCAGGCCTAATTTCAAATATGATAAGAGCAAATGCTTATATGGTCTTAAACAGAGGCTGCTGTAGTCACAGAATGGGATGCCCGGGCAGGAATGGACCTGGCAGGGTCCAGTAGTGCTTTGGCCAGCAAAAGTGTCTTTATCAGGCCTAATTTCAAATATGATAAGAGCAAATGCTTATATGGTCTTAAACAGAGGCTGCTTTAGTCACAGAATGGGATGCCCTGGGCAGGAATGGACCTGGAA